>JAJHSJ010000005.1:21270251-21370251 GCA_021015155.1 Magnolia officinalis | reverse complement strand
TCCAGCAAAATACGCGCCGCCATCAAGAGCATAACCGGACTGTAAGATCGGACCAATACCGTGCTGCTCACACCAGGAGATGTACTCTGATCCAGATCAACAAAGTGTGGGCATCAAAACCCTCCAAAGAAGCGACCAACTCTCTCTCAGGTACTGATCTCCAGTCAAATAGACCAGAGGGCGGACTAAGGGGAACCAACAGGCTACCAGTTCAATTGCCAAAAAAGTCTCTCCCCGAGGTACCACTTTTGACGCATGTGTCCTCCAGAATGTGACGTCGCCGTGAGGCCTGAAAAGCCTCCTGGGCCCCTGGGGTAAGCGCCGCATTCGACCGAAGATACGGCCTGGTGTGGAACTGCAAAAAGGAGAAAAGTTAAGGGCTAAGAGATAAACAGAAAATAACACATGGGCAATACAGGGTGAGACAAATCACTCAAATCATCAGGAACGAGGGCATCAATATTCGACCTCCAGGTGAGATTAGAAAATAGACGCGTACGATGCGGTTATCCTTATACCACGACATCATACGAGGAAACGGAGGCGAATGATCGATCAAGGTAGGAGCTAAATGGGAAAAATGATCAAAAAAACAGACCTGCGTAAAGCCACGATCAGAAAAGGGCGCACCAGATCACCAGGGAGAGTGTTGCAGGAAAGGACATCAAGAAGGTACCTCAATGACTGGATAAAAGCCAGTCAAGGATCGGTGGCACAACGGCTGGCCCTGTCCAGCCCTTCATACAGATGGGCCAGAAGGGCCGCATTCCAGTTATATGGCATGGGGAAGGTGATGTCTACCGCGAGCGACAACAGGCGGGAACTCACAAGCTCATTCCCATGACAAAAGAACATCGCTCCCATAGTATATAAAATCAGGGCACGAGCCTTCACCACAGTCGCAACTTCGGTTCTCAGGGATGCGCCTGGCAAAGTTCGACGATAGCCAGAGAAGTTTGAATCGAGGACGAAAAATTCTGTGGCATCCGGCATCATCCCCAATAATTCCATCCAGTCCTCCTTAGAGGGTACCGGAAGGTCCTCCTCAAAGGGGATAGATCCTCCATCATATCGGAGGCCAAGTTGCATATATATGTCATAGGGGGTAATGCCCCACTCTCCAAACGGCAGCTGGAAGGTGTGAGTCCCAGGGTGCCACGGCTCAGTTAGAGTAGATAAGAGGGACATGTTCATTTGCTAAGATGAACCCGGAATAGGTGAGAGAATGGAGTATGATCTAAGACCTCAAAAAATAGCGGTTGCGGGTCATGGAACCAATCAGGCCAATGCGTCCTGACTCCTCGTCCTCTCAAGACCGCGGGTGCACCACCTTCCTGGGCTATGTCAGACAAGTGTCGGCCCTCTCGTGGCACATGACACGGATCGGCCGACTGACGAGAGTACCAGCCTCATTTTTACCGCGACGAGGCATGCTGCACATGTAAAATACACAAGTATACTTCCGAAAGGCTCAAGCCCATTTCAAAAAGCCCATCTTAAGGCCCATTTCAAAAAACTCATCTGAAGGCCCATTTCCATCTAAGGCCCATTTCAAAAAGCCCATCTTAAAGCCCATTTCAAGGCCCATTTCAAAAAAGCCAATCTTAAGACTCATTTCAAAAAGCTCATCTTAAGGCCCATTTCAAAAAGCCCATCTTGAGGCCCATTTCAAAAAGCCCATCTTAAGGCCCATTTCTATCTTGAGGCCCATTTCAAAAGCCCATTTAAAGACCCATATCAAGAGGCCCATTTCTAAGGCACATTTCACAAGTCCATTTTTAAAGGCCCTGTTGTTTTGGGTCAAGCCCACTGTCACCACGCATTTCAATAAATGCATCCAAACATGTCAAGATCAGGATGTAGGGCCCACTTGGAAAATCCTGCCCGTCCATCATTCACCAAAAAAG
Organism: Magnolia officinalis; assembly: GCA_021015155.1. Taxonomy (NCBI): domain Eukaryota; kingdom Viridiplantae; phylum Streptophyta; class Magnoliopsida; order Magnoliales; family Magnoliaceae; genus Magnolia; species Magnolia officinalis. The sequence continues at coordinate 21,368,344 of JAJHSJ010000005.1, read as the reverse complement.
GCCAACTATCAAGATTTACACCTTCCATACACACAAGTAGGCCCCAAATCATCCATCTAAGGCCCAGATCATCCCAACAAAAAAAAAACAAAAAAAATTCAAGGGTGGGGCCCCTTTTCTTATCACACCCCACTCCAATAAAAAAAATGCATAACATGATAATAATCCAGCCAACCATTTGGCCCAAAACAAATAAATCCAATAAAATCCAATGGATCAAATCCAATTAAGACGATCCCGATCGCGGCCCTCTCCAAACCTAAGAAGAAATCCAACCCATCAAAAGCTCCATAAATGAATGGCCCAACAAAAATCCAACAAGAACTTATGGCCAAAGATTACCTGAAATTAAGGAATGCAATATATATATATATATATATATATATATATATTATATATATATATATATATATATATATATATATTATATATATATATATATAATATATAATATGTAAGCCGAAAAATCAAGAAAACTCCCCCAAGATAAACTCCAGGGACCAAAATGGAGTCCCTGGACTCCCAAATGCTGGATTCAAATAAGGGAGGAAGTGTCACCGGGACGGACCGACACACCCAACGGACCGACGGTAGCCGGACTACCGCAGGCGGCAGTCCGACTGCCGCCTGACCAAAAGCGCCTTGGGGCAGTGGGCCTGTCCCCTTGGGATGGGTTGGAGCAACCAGTTTTCACCTCTAACCATTGGACAATAATCCCATAAAAGACAAAAAAAGAGTAATGATAAAAAATAATAAATTAAAAAAAAAACAAGAGAAAATAAGAAAAGATTCCTCTCAAGATCTCATGACAAGTCCAAATTCTCACGAGAAATTGACCCTTGAAAATTGCTAGAAAAACCAAAAAAAAAAGGAGGAAAAACAAAACAAGAAAAGAAGAAAAGAAAATAATATATATATTATATATATATATAATATATATATATATATATATATATATATATATATATATATATTAATAATACACATAAAATAATGTTTTCAAAGCAACATCCCCAGGGAGTCTAGCTCTACAGAGGAGACCCTTTCAAAAAAAAAATTCAAAAATATTTTCAAATAAAATCTCCAAGGAGTCCAGTTCCAAAGAGATAGATTTCAAACAAAAACTTTCAAAAAATGCACGCGGCGTGCAGTACACTGAGGAATCTTCCATATTCTCCAGTTGTGGTCAGTGCAAATAGTTAAATAAGATTCGTTCTCTTCCGATTTCCCTGGAGGATGATCAAATCCATACATGATATATGTACGATTGACCCAATCTCTGTATCTCGTACGAATGCTAGTAGTAATGAGTGGATCTATCTCTGGGAAGAATAACCAAACTCAAAGTGACAACAATCCATTGTAACCAAAGTATCGAAATCATCAAACTGCATGGCAAAAGATTACCTGCACATAGCTGGTCCAGGATGTTCGAAAAAATTTGATCGAGTCCAAGTCGGCGTAGTGAGTTCCCCTTAAGGCCACACCAACGCGTAGGGCAGCTAACCACTTTGACGTTCAAATTGAACGAATACTCCTAGGGTGATTACGTAGCAAAGGAAACGACAGACCAAACAATATGCGAATCCTCGTAAAGCCGCGACAAATGCGCAGAGGCCCTTACTTTCCAGACTCACTCTCCAATGCTATTAACAATCTGATATAAAAGGGTTGTGATTGGTGAACCCGTAAAGCCGAGACGAATGCGCAGGGGACAATCACGTCGTTTTCCTCAACCCTTGTGATATGTGCGAGTAATCTCTTTTCCAAACAGTCGACTGACAACGATACAATGACAGACAACAGATTTGAATCACTATCCTTTATGACCAGAAGGGTGGGATGTCCACTCGCTTTAGCCTTTGGTTGCTTGCAATCATCGGCCAAAGAGGGGCATCCGTAGACACCCCACCCAGGCTAATATCTTGAGAAGGCTAAGACTATCCAGGAACCATAATCATACCTTGAATCAAACCCTAGTCCCAGCCTAAACTGAACCCTGACCCAAAAGTCCTCAAACTCTCAATCTGCAACCCGAAACTGTAATTCAAATCGTTCAACACACATACAGCCCCGCCTATACCCTATACCATGGCCAAAACCCTTTAACTGAACCTAAATCCACATATCCAAGCCATAGAAACGCAAAATGGAAGCCAGCAAAGCCCACACGCTCGGGCCCGGCCCGAACGCCTCCCAGGCGGTAGTCTGACTACCGCCTGCGGTACTCTGATTGTCACCGCTCGCAGCCCGCGTGTGAACAGCTGTCCCAGCATCCAAAAGTCAACTTTTCCTTAAATTTACCCCCCACATTTCCATTATTTACAGTTTTACCGGCCTCAAGAACCAATGGGAGTGTGTCATGTGGCATCTCTCTCCCCTCCACCAACCACCACTTGCCACCTCACCTTTCAACCCTCTCAAGCTCAATAATTACAGCAATACCATTGGAGAAGGCTATAAATAGGCCTCTCCTATTCTCATTTCCACACACCCAACAACTAAGAGAGAGAGTGAGAGAGAAAGAGAGTGAGAAAGAGAGGGAAGGAGAGGGAAGGAGCTCCCAGGCCTTCCAAGTTCAAATCTTTCAAAGCCACCCCCTTAGCCTTTCCTCTTGACCTCTCCAACCCTTCTAACCTAACCCAGTTTAATCATGGTTCAGTCCATGTCTTAGCCTATTCAAGTTCAAGCCAAAGATCTTTTCATTTTACATACAAGCATCCATCATGACATCTATTCCCTTCTCAACCCCCCTACTTCTCTAGATCTCTAGTGAACTGTAACATCCCGGATTTTTTGCCAACCTGGGATTAGACGTTCTTAGGCAATGGGTCCATCCTAACACCATATTAACTTGTCAGAACTACATCCCAAAGTCTAAAACCGCTTTTGAACCCATTTCCTTCACAAATTCCACACTTCACCACCTTGTTCTTTCAAATTTTCTAAGTACTTTCACCTTAGACACTATCTTAAACTAGCTAAGTATTATAACTCGGATTACTTTATAGACAAACTACAAAGGCCCACGTACCACCTCAGACAGAAATTACTCAGGACTAAATCCTTTAGAAATTAGGCGAGAATTAGCCAGTGTTAAACTAGAGTACCTGTGAAATTAGCACCAATCACTTTAAATACGATCTGCAAGACCCAAAACTTATAAAATCATTGACGCTAGGTTACCCTAAAATCTAGGATCAATCTCATTACCCGTCTGCTCTCGGGAGCATCTCGAAACTCCATATCAGATCTGGACCGTACGTCGGAAGTCTGATTAACACGAAATTAAGGAATTAGGACCGCCTTGCTGGGCTTGACAACCATTTCGGAAATCAAATCCAAATAGTGTCCCAGTGTAATTCGCTTGAGTCCAGAGCGAGGAGTGTGAAAACACTTGATTTTCTTTACGAATAAATATCTCAAATAGTAATCTAGCACCTCTCGCTTGCAGATCAGTTTTAAGCAACCAGACCGTCAGAATCAGACCAAATTACACCCTCAGATCAGGAGAAATTTCATACACATATCCATGTACTCGGAATCTCCGATCGAGATCCGCTGACCGTTGAATTGAAACTGGTCCGCCACGCATGATATGGAATCCCGACTGAAATGAAAACTTAACTAAACGTAGATCCGGTGTTGGTGAGCTTAAGTCTAACCTTTGGCTCAAGAAGGCCCGCCAGAAGTCCTCCGTTGAGCTGAAACTGATCCGCTTTGGTTATAACCTAAGTATACCTTGACCTGGAGTCTGTTTTGGTGAGATTTGGGGTTATATAAGGACCTTAAACCCTCTCTCATTTCAGCCATCCGAATTTGAGAAAAACCCTAGGAAAAGAGAGAGAAGAGAGAGAGAAAGCGAGAGTGAAGTGGGAGCATCTCCCTGTAATGCTTCCTTGCTGCTATACGTGTTTAACCGCCTCGTTCTAATCATTTTCCCGGCGCTTCCGGCTCCATTTCTAGGTAAGAAACCCTAACCCTAATCTGATTTGGGGCTTGGGTGGTTGTAGGTTATGAAACGGCTAACCTATGTTATTCTATAAGTTGTCAAACTGCCGTAGATGAAAGCTTAGCAAACCTATCGACTTCGTTACGATTCTACGACAAAAGGTGCGGACTTTAGATGTATAGGTTATGATTTTCATTGCTTTCAATGTCAGATAATGATAGATTCATGATCTGCATGCAATTGCACATGTACAAAGTGTTGTCTGTTTTCCGTTTCGATTAAAGATGGAAAATATGAAATTCTACATACTCTAGGTATTTGTAGAAAGTACCGTATATGTATAAATTTTGGAAATTGGTTTGACATGATTAATTGTTGTATGAATATATTATATGTGGATAAATTACTTGTTTGGCGAAAGGACTCGCCCTAATACATGTTTGCTTATATACACTATGTATGTGAAATTGTGTATTCTAGAAAGTACCGTATACGTAAAAATTTGGAGATGTATTTGCCATGATTATTTGCTGTATGAATATATTATACATGGATAAAATACTTGCTTGGCGAAAGGATAACCTAATACATGTTTTGCTAACATACACCATATATGTTGTAATAGTGTATTCTAAGTATTTGTGAAAATGACTGAATGAGTATAGAATTCTCATTCGTGCTCGCCATGACTAATGTCATGGATATATGATTGTTGTATTGGTGATACCCTTTGACGAAAGGATTTGCCCTGAATCACGCCACGACCACTATACGCTATATATGTTGAAATGTGTAGCCCAAGTGTTTGTGAAAATGTTCAAATGAATATGGAACTTGGATTCCACTTTCCATGACTATCCGTCGTGGGTGTACAGTGTTATGATTGCGGCAACTCCCTAGTGAAAGGATTTGGCCTAATGCCTATGTGATCAACATATGTCATGTATGTTGATGTATGTATTTTAAAGTATTTGTTGAAATGTCCGAATGAGTAGTAGTTAGTAAATTGTAATGTTTAGGGTGTTAAGATATGATTTCTCAACTTCTTTAACTATGTGTATGATTTCTTAGATATCGTGTGATTAGGAATTGAATATGTACAAACTCATGCTTATGTTGTACTTCATAACATGCTCAATTGATTGTATGATTTTATCTATGTAATATATATATTTAAATTCATGTTTACGTTGTATGATCCGTCATGGATGATGGGGGGAGTGGAGCAACGAGTGCGTGCAACAGCCCTAAACGGATAACATCAGTCTTTGATTGTATGATTTGAATTTTGATCCATTACTGCTTTAAATATCTGAAATTGAATGTGATTAGGGCTATTGTATAGTCTAGGCAGTCGGTAACGGGATCGAATTCGTGGCTGAGTTTCATTTGCCACATGAGATGTGTTCGACGAACCCGAGTCGTACTTCGGTTGGCGATAGTGGTTGGCCACACGAAGTGCTTATGCGCTTCATATCGTTCAATTTGTTGTGCGCTCGAGCTAGCCGAGCTTGTCAAGCAACCCGATCTGTCTTATATATGTTCACCATGTTTGGACGCTACTGCTTGAACCTAGGGTACCAAACTTACCAGTGAAATTCTTTTTAACCATGGTACCTCGATCCGCTAAGACTCATGAGCCGGGCATGGTGGTATGGGACACCGTGGTTGAGCTGTCGGCCTACGTTGGGGCCACGTGCCTCCCTGTAGTGACCAGTGAGTAACCAGACTTGTGAGCCGATTATGGTGATATGGGACACTATATTCATGCTGTCGGCCTACATTGATAAGGTGATGGGGGAGTGGTGCAATGAATGCGAGCAACAGCCCTGACAACCCTTTGTAGTGACCTCGAGCATACTCTGAATTTGCGGTGAGGCGACGAGTTTTGTCGCAGTGTATAGAGTATGAAACTAGGCCTGTATCTGTATAGTGATGAATCGTTAAAAAGGTGATGAGGGAGTGGTGTAACCTTTGTGCGTAACAGCCATGACAGCCTTTGCAGCGACCTAGAAAACACACTATCGTCTGAGATTAACTAGGACTGACGACCCTAGAATGGATCATGTTTGGGAATGATACAAGGGAGGTACCTTAGTTTCCCAATCCTGTTGTTTGAAATGGAAATACTAATAACAACTCAGTAATCATGCTCATCATGCATTGCATATGCCTGGAAGATGTGGAGCACTGAGGAATGCAAGCATGCCGCGAATGTAAGATGGTGTCGCACGAGGGAGTGTGTGGTGAGGGCATACATCATGAATGCATTCATACTTGCATTAATAAGAGTAGTTAGGAGTGTTTGATTGTACTGCTTTATCATTACTGCTTGACTGAGTTGATAACATGTTAACCTATGCTTTATTGTTCCACTGAGTTAGCTACTCACTCCCACGTTACGGGACGGTGTTCCGAACACCCACCAGACTTTGTCTAATTGCAGATGGCGACGCTACTCTTGCGGCGGAGCCAGACCTTTGCATTAACAATGATGCTTGTTCGTATATGCTATGCTGACGGCTTCACGTGAGTCGTGTCTTGATCGACGGGATTACAGGGATGTTGACTAGATGACACTACACGTTTGGTATATTTTGAATTGTACTTGTAATTCATTAACCTAGTAACATTATCACACTCTGGAGACTCACCGTAGTTTATATATATTATTTATCTATCACAGTCTTCCGCTTGCAATTTAACTGTCTCTGGAGTATGATATGTTGTTTTGGCTTAATCTTACTCATGTTCAATGCACTAATGCAGACAACATTCAATCATCATTAATTTTATTGCATAAGTGATGCGTTGGAACTCGGGAATTGAGTTTATGCTCGACCCCCGATTTTCAGGGCATTACATGAACGCATGCTCTGTGACATGCTGTACATTGGCTCTTGTCACATCAGAAATTCATAGTGATCTAGTCCATTTTTCTTATGTCTTTGCATAAGCATCATCACATTCGCCTTCTAGACACGCCGTTGGACGTATGCTCAATGGCTTGCCGAAATCTTGGATCATGCTGCATCAGAAATCCATGTGTGTGCCTAGTCCTATCTCGACCACATCATCTATCCCTTAAGATTGTTGTACCACACATAGTAGAGACCGTACGTTCGTACGGGCAGAGAGGATGCCTAACACCTTTTCTCTTTGTAATCGAGGTCCCTTACCCGGAATCCCAGATCGCAGATCAGGAGTTAATCTATGGTAGGAGAGTCTTCGGATTTCTCCAACCTTACATATTCTGCAGGTTCTAGCCGACTGCGGGATTTTGAGTTTTATTAGCTAGTGGCGACTCCAACATCCACAAAATCAGCTTAATCACCCCCACCACCAAAACTCCAGCATTTAATCCCAGAAAGGGCGCCGATTTTCAGTGTCTACAGTATCCCATGGTGAATTTGAGATTACAAGTAGATAAAGTTTAGAAAACTTCTTAGGAAGTGATGTGGTCTCAACACATTCCGAAGTGTCGGACTTCGGTTCCATTGTCAGTTCCTCCTCCTTTAATGGTAAACATTCAGGATCTGGGGGAGGAGGTACTTCAGAATAAGGGTTCTCTCGGTCCGTGACAACTACCGAAGTATTGTCTTGCGAGGCATCCACTATTTCTTGTATCATGGGATCATTTGAATCTGCAAAGTGTGTCAAACAATCCTCCAAAGAGTCGAAACATTCAGTTGAAAGGAGTTCATTCATCCTATTGAGATTTGTGATGATATGTCCAATAACTAGTTTATCTTCTTCGAGAGTAGAAATGAGCATACTCTCTTGTTTGTTCTCAAGGTGAAATGAAATCACCACTGAGTATGTCTCTTCTTAACCTAAATAAGCATATTCTAAATTAGAGGGTAAATGTTTTAGGTCAAGTTTCGGTGGCTTGAGGTTAGACGATAGAGGCACGACATCAGTTTGGGGCAATTCTTCAAATTGTGGCCTCCACTAGTTAACTTCAAGTACCGACACAGTATCAAGCAAGGCACACGTCTCCCTAATCATGTCATCATCCAAGTCAGGGGAGTGTGTCAGACACATCTCTAGAGGGTTAAAGGATAAGGTCAGAGGTGTTGTATCTTCCACGAAAGAGTCAACCATGTTAATGTTGTGGAAATCGTCATAATCCTCTAAGTTTCTACCGTTATTGAAAAAGATGTTTGACTCCAATGTCATATTCCCAAAAGACATAGTCATGACATCATTCCTGCAATTGATAATTGCGTTTGAAGTAGCAAAGAATGGACAACCAAGAATGACATGAATCTGAGTGCTTATGTTACTGATGGGTTCGGTGTCCAGGATGATAAAATCTACAGGGTAGTAAAATCTATCGACCTAGACCAACACATCCTCAATTATCCTTCTTGGTACACGAACAGAGCGATCAACAAGTTGTAGTGTGGTTAGGATAGGTTTTAATTCACCGAAACCTATCTGTTTTTATATCGAGTAGAGAATCAGATTGACGCTCGCTCCTAAGTCAAGAAGTGCGTGATTAATTCGATAGTCCCCGATTACACATGATATGGTTGGGCTATCGGGATCTTTGAATTTCTATGACACATCTTGATTTTGGATGACACTCACTTTCTCAGTCAAGAAGACTTTCTTTTGAATATTCTGCCGTCTTTTAGTCGTACATAAGTCTTTTAGGAATTTGGCATATGAAGGTATTTGTTTTATGGCATCAAGTAGAGGAATGTTGACTTTCACTTATTTCAACACCTCTAAAATATCCAAAGAGTTAGAGAGACGTTTTGGTGCAACCAACCGTTGAGGAAATGGAGCAGCTGGCTTCTCAAGACGTTCCGGTTCTAATTTTTGTGGGGTATCACTAGATCCATCATTGTTGTCATCTTCTGATTCTTGAGGCTTTTCAGGCCTAACCAGAAGGGTTTTATCAATAATCTTCCCACTCCTAAGAGTGGTGATGGATTTAGCGTGCTCCATCTGGTTTGAAGAGCTTGGGTTGCCAACTTCATATTGCAACTTTGGATTAGGAAGAGGTTGAGCTGAGAAGCTCCCCTTATTCTCAATCGTATTTTCAGCCTTAAGTCATTTTAATGTTTTGTTAAGGTCTTGCAAGGTTTGTAGCATACTCTAATTGAAAAGAACTTGCTTTTCAAAATGTTTTAGAATCGGATCCTCTTGAGGTTTCTCTTGTTGTTGTTGTGAAGTTTGATTAAAGAAACCTTGAGGGGTAGCAGTTTGTCCATTCCTCCAACTAAAATTTGGATGATTTTTCCAACCAGGATTGTACGTATTAGAGGTAAGTCCATTGAAAGGTCTTTAATAGTTATTTACGGCATTGGCTTGTTCATTTAACACTTCTCGAAAGACAGGTATTGTAGGACAATTTTCAGTTGTGTGAATATTGCAAGATGCCGCAAATAATTTCATTAACCATATCCTTCTTTCCTTCCATGGCCTCAAATTTTCTTATGAGATTAGTTACTTTATAATTGAGATCATCCTCTTCTTTTAAGAGATACAATCCACATTTCTCCTTAGATTGAGTCAGCCTAGACGTGGTGTTCGAATTTGGGTAAAAGTCTCATGATTGTGTTTTTTCAGCAAGGCTATCGAGGTAATCCCATACCTCATCGACATCTTTATTCATGAATTCTCCATTACACATTGTCTCAACTAATTGGCGCATAGAAGATGTCAATCCATCATAAAAAAAAGTTTGTAATGCGCCACGTTTCAAAGCCGTATTGTGGGCATGAACTGACAAGTTCCTTAAACCTTTCCCAACATTGGAAGAATGTTTCATCCTCATTTTGGGCGAAGTTCATGATTGCTTTTCTAAGGGTAATCGTTTTATGATGTGGAAAAAATTTCTTTATGAATTCTCTCTGCATATCATTCCATGTGTCAATGGATCTAGGATGCAGTGAATGTAACCACGTCTTAGCCTTCTCCTTCAAGGAAAAGGGAAAGAGTTTCAGCCTAACTGTATCCTTAGATACATTAGGAAAGTATAAAGTGCTATGATCTCATCGAACTCTTTCAGATGTAAGTATGGACTTTCTGATTCAAGCCCATGGAATTTAGGAAGGAGTTGGATAACCCCTGGCTTGATGTTCATATGTCCTGTATTTTCAGGAAAAATCATGCATGAGGGCGTACTCACCCCCGCCGGTTGTAAATAATCTTGTAAAGTATGAGGCGGGGGTGCTTGATGCACCTCATTCTCATCCTGAATGTCCTCCACCCTAGGTGGGGGTAGTGTTTCCGGTTGATTTTCAGCCATTACTTTAATTAACTCGGGGGACCTCGAGCGATGTCTAGTCCTCAACTAATCCTCCTTCGGTCAAAAGACATTGAGTGTTATGACGAACCTACTTGGGCATGAAACACTCGCAACCCTCAATTTAGATTCTAAACCTAGACATAAGAGAAAGAATAGAAAGGAATTCTAGAAATAAAGAGGAAAGATGGAAAGAAGTTACCGAATTCGAAGTCCTAAGTTAAGATCTTGCAACACAAAACAAACCAAGATAAGACCTAATTTAAATAATAGAGAAAGTAAAGAAATTAGGACGAAGTTACCAATTTAGAAGATCTATCAACAACCCTATAAAACAGGAAAGTTAGTTCTAAAAATCAAATAGAAAGAAAAATCTAAAACTAAAGTTAGTAAAATCCTATTCTTAAACTAATTCTAAAACCAATTAATTTCAGAAAACGTAACCGTCAATCCCCGGCAACGGTGCCAAAAACTTGTTCACTCCCCAAGTATAGGGTTGTGATGTAGTAATAAACTCGGTGAGACCGAGGTCGAATCCCAAGGGACTGAAACCAGTACATAATCTGAAATTAAGTAGAACTAAAATTAAACTAAGATGAAATCTAAACCGAATGAATTTGAGGGAATAATGATGAAATATTAATTTAAAACTTAAAGAAATCAGAGATAGGAAACTAGGGATTCAGAGGATCCACTTGTAGAGATCAGGGAGATATTATGCCTGCTTCAAGAACTCAACTGGACTTAGAGTCCCATCTTCATCCAGTTGAAGAGTGTAACCATGGAAATCAAGACTGAACTTCCTTTGATATAGTTTTCAAGAGATGAAAGGTATATGAATTAGAATGGATTCCATCATCAAACCATGCCCAGGAGACAAAGTAAACAACAAAATTAAACTAATTATCAACCAATCAACAATGTATGAAGGTTAGGAAGGGTACCGTCATCCGACCATGCCCAGGAGATGATGGTGAACAATAGGGCTTCCTGACGTCATAAATATAAAAGGGAAATGAACATGCTCAAAGTTATCGCAGACCCATTGTGATTTTAGTCACAACAGACCATTAAAAACTAAAAACATTCCCTTAATTAAACTAAAATCAACATCAGTTCAATCTAAACAAAAGGCACAAGCAAAAAGTCTCCACATCACGCTAAAAGCTTCACCTCTTAGCCCTAGCTAAGAAGTTTAGCCACTCATAGACATGATGAGGCTAATCTCAATTTTTTTTTTTAAAAAACATTAATAAGAATAAGAACCCGAAGGAGATGAAGGAAAACGGATGCCTCCACGTCCACTGATATCTATTTCTCTCTCCACATCCTCTGCTTCCTAGCTTCTTTTTCCTCCTCCAAGGATGCCCCTCTCTCTCTCTCTCTCTCTCTCTCCCTCTCTCTCTCTCTCTCTCTCTCGTCTCCTTTTATAACAGCAAGGGGACAGCTAGGTCGGTCACCGACCTTCCTTAAGCAGAGTAAGAACCAGACTCCTTGTTTTACGCAGGGCAAAATGCAAAGACAACTTGCATTTGGAGGATTGTTTCGGACGGTCGATCGTCCAACCTTCCCTTCTAACTTCATGGTCGGGGTCATCCCTGACCTGAGCATCCTCTGAATGGTTTGGATTGGCCAACCGATCAGAGATGGTGGGCCGCTACTTCCCGCATCGTTCGAAAATCGCGGATGTGCATAACAGAGCTTGCGTTTCTTGCGCTGGCTAGCGGTGGGGTCCATATTCTTGATGGCGAGGAAATCCAGTCCGTCTATTGGATTGGTGTTGGAATTTCGGCCTAATACGGTATGTTCTTAATCAGTGCCTGTAATGTTGTGGCTATTGGTACGGTGAGCATCAAGATGTTTGATGTGATGAAGCGTACCTTCACTGATATCAAATACGTTTCTGATATGAAGAAAAATCTGATTTCTCTCAGTGCACTTGAAGCTATAGGGTACAAGTTCATTGGTCTTAATGGTGTCCTTAAAGTTTTAAAAGTGGCACTCATGGTTATGACAACGCAAAGGCATGAAAACCTTTGCAGGTTGATCGGAAGCACTTCAACAGGTGGAGCGGCAACAATTGTTGCAGATTTCACATCTATACGTATGTGGCATGCACGTCTGGCCCACATGAGCGAGCGGAGCATGAAGATACTATCTGATTGTTGTTTGATTCCAGCTTTTAAGGATTATGATTTAGATATATGCGAGCATTGTATATATGGTAAACAATCTAGATTATCTTTTAAATCTGAAAAACATGTATGTAAGAGAGTTCATGATTATGTGCACTTTGAAATATGGGGGCCATCGCCAGAGGTTTCCATTGGGGGGTTGTCATGCTTTGTTTCATTCATTGACAACTATTATATGAAAGTTTGAGTTTACTTCATGAAACGTAAATCTGAAGTTTTCACCACATTCAAACAATTGAAGACAATGGTGGAAAAATAGTTAATACAAAAAATAAAGGTTTTTAGGATTGACAATTGTGGAGAATTCACTTCCACTGATTTTAATGAATATTGCAAAGATAAATGGATCATTAGACACAACGCAGTGCGCCACACACCCAAACAAAATGGTGTGGTTGAGCGGATGAATCGGACTCTCTTGGAGAGGGCCCGATGCATGTTAAGTAATGTTGTGTTGGGTAAGGACTTATGGACTGAGGCCGTTAACATGACTTGCTACTTGGTTAACTGATCCCCATCTACGACAATTGAATGTAAAATCTCAAAGGAAGTATGAAGTGGTCATAAGTTGGACTACTCAGATTTACGCATATTTGGTTGTAAGACTTACTCTCATGTATCGTTAGTTGAGAGAGTTAAGCTAGACCATAGAGTGAAAAGGTATATTTTTGTTGGCTATGGTGTTAGTGTGAAAGGTTATAGGTTATTCGACACGGTTACACGCAAGGTCATCACTAGCCGTGACGTCAGATTCAATGAAAGTTTCCTATTCCACAAGAAAGATCAAGAGGAGAAAGATGAGCCAGAAAGTTTGATCGTAGACGTCCAGATTGACACAGATGATACTCAGGTAGAGACAGATGCGCAGACAGAAGTACATGAGTAGGTGAAGTAGCCATTTGTGAGAAGAAACCCACCGCGTGATCGCAGGTTACCGACAAGATACATGGACGACTCTAATATTGCATATGCCCTCATTACAGATGAGAGGAACCCGTCTACTATTCAGGAGACCTTTGATGAGCTTGACACAGAAAAGTGAAAGGCGGCTATGAACAATGAGATGAACTTGTTGCACAAAAACTATACATGGGAGCTAGTGGAGCTTCTAGTAGGTCAAAAAATGATTAGATGCAAGTAGTTATTCAAAAAGAAACAGGATAGATACAAAGCGAGACTGGTTGTGAATGGTATGCTCAGAGAGGAGGAATTGACTTCACAAAGATATTCGCATTGGTGGTTAAACAAATATCTATCAGATTCGTGTTGGTGCTGGTTGTTCAATATGATCTCGAGTTGAAACAGATGAATGTCGTGACTGCATTCCTTCATTGAGAGTTAGAAGAGCAGATCTATATGAAGCAACTAGAGGGCTACGAAGTTAAATGGACAGAGAAAAAAGTTTGCAGGTTAATGAGGTCGTTGTACGACCTGAAACAGTCGCCTAGGCAGTGGTATAAAAAATTGATTCTTTCATGTTGAGTCAGAAATTTACTTAGAGTGAATATGATCACTGTATTTATTACAAGATACTGAGTGATGCAAATTTATCATAATAGTATTGTATGTTGATAATATGTTGATCGCCTGTCATGGTTTGTTTGAAATCAACATACTTAAGACTCAGTTATAAAAGACATTCGAGATGAAATATATGGGAGCTGCAAAGGGGTTCTCGGCATAGATATTCATAGCGACAGGAAGAGGAGCATGCCTTGGTTATTACAGGCAAAATACCTTGAAATGGTGCTGATCAAGTATGGGATTGACTAGGCAAATCCGGTGAGCGTTCCCCACGTGGCTCACTTCAAGCTTTTCTTTGAATAATGTTTTAAATCAATTTAGGAAAAGCAGGTTATGTCTCATGTACCTTATTCGAATGCGGTTGACAGTTTAATGTATGTCATATTCTGTACGAGACCAGATATTTCACAGGCAACCGGTATTGTGACCAGATACATGTCAAATCCCAGTAAGTAACATTGGGAAGCGGTAAAATGGCTACTTCGATACATTCGAGGTACAAAATACTACATCTTAACTTTTGATAAAATAGGGGCAAAGTTGGTAGGGTATGTGAATTCAGACTATGTAGGTAGTGTGGATTCCAGAAAGTCAACTTCGGGTTACTTGTTTTTACTAGTGGGTAGAGCAATTAGTTGCATGTTGAAGCTTCAGTCTGTGGCGACTCTTTCCATGACCGAAGCAGAATATATGGCAGTGACAAAAGTGTTTAAGAAATGTGTTTGGTAAAGAGCATGATAAATCAGTTGATACTTCAGCAGGAGGCTGTGTCGATTAATTGTGATAGTGAGAGCGCTATTAATTTGGCTAAAAATTATATTTATCACTCATGTACTAAACACATTGATGTTCGTCACCATTTTATCCGACAGGTGCTTAAGGAAGGAGGCGTAACACTTGAGAAGATTCACACAAACGTGAATCTAGCAGACATGCTCACCAAGGTCGTTCCTACAGAGAAGTTCAAGTTCTGTACAACTTTTCTGGGCTTGGCGATGACGTAAAAGAATGAAAGAATGTGCACGAGAAGCATTGATTGAAGCTATGATGCAATGTAGAGATAAGAGAAGAGGTCAAGAAACTACACGTTTGAAGATCGAAGACATAGTGGAGATTGTTGTTAACAAATGTCATAAATCTGAAAAGTTCGACTAGCCTAGAGAAAGTTCGGCTCAAAGTCCAGCAACAATGTATGTTGAAATTTTAAAGATCTTCGACCAGTCGAAGGTGCCCTTCGACTGGCCCAAGCCCTGCTTTGACTAGTCGAAGGTTATGCAGACTGCGTAAATTTGAGGCAGTTTCTGGACTATTTCAAGTCGGTGCGAAAGTGGGGTTTCCTAAACTATAAATAGGAGTTCCTAGGGCCTTTCTAAAATAATGCTAAGGATTTCTAAAGTATTCCAAAGGGTTTCTAGAAGGGGTTTTAGGGTTTCAAATGGTGTACAAAGGGTGAGATTTGAGGTTGTTCGAATTGGGCAAGTCTTTTCTCTTTGTAAGTTCTGCTTTCATAGTAGATTTATGTCACTTTATGCCGTGGTTTTTTCCCGAAAGGGTTTTCCACGTTAAATCTTTGTGTTCTCTTGTGTTTGCTTGGTGCTCTTGGATTGCTATCCTAGATCCATCTCTGTGTGATTTCGCAAAACAATCCCTAATAAATGGGTGCGGGTCAAGTTGAGTTGATTTTTAGAGCTCTAAAAATTTTCGAGCCAAGTCGGAGCTCGACTCAACTCGGCTTGAACCCCGACTCAAATAAACTCAGCTTGACTTAGATTGAACTGGCTCTGTGACTTGATCATCTGTACTTCCAGACTCTCTCTAATATCCACACACTCTCCCCCTCTCTTTATTCTTCCATTTTGTATCTTTACATCGATTCAAACGCATAGACTAGAAGGTAGAGTCATCCATCACCATCTTTTGCAAAATTGTTTTACCTCTAATTTGCATTTAAACACCAAATTCATCATTTTCTATGATAAAATCAATGATCTTGGTGTTGCTCACCAAATGTTTGATGGATCGTCACGATGAAGCGTTGTTTCTTAAATTACCCTCACATCAGGGTATTTTCAAAATGGGTATTCGATGGAAGTTTTGGAAGTTTTTTTTAGTGATGTGTCAGTCAAGTATTAAGGTCAATCATCTTAGTTATGGAAGTGTTTTGCAGGCAAGGATGGGTTTACTGTGTATTAAAAGTGGGAAACAAATTCAAGGGTGTGTTAAAAAGACTTGATTTCGTGGGGATTTGTTTGTACAAAGAGCTTTTATTGATTTGTATTTGAAGTATGGGAAAATTGAAAATGTAATCTATGTATTTGAGAAAATGTTGCACAAACTCAAACTTGGCTTGAACTGGCCCGAGCTATTAATCGAACCGAGCCAAGTTGGCCAGTCAAATTCAAGGATAGAGTCAAGATGAGTTTGAGCTAGGGTTGGCTGCTGGCCGAACCGAGCTAAGTGGTGTCAAGCTCAACTTAATTTGACTCGTGTACAACTCTAGTTGTGAGTGGCACGTGATGGCTTGACAGATAGATGGTGCCAAAGCTCAAAGCTTTGTTGACCCTACCATGATGTAAGTGTTTTATCCATTCCCTTCATCCATTTTGCCAGTTAATTTTAGGGCGTCAGCTAAAAAAATTAGGCAAATCTCAAACTCAAGTGGATCGCACCACATTAAAACAGTGGTGACTCAATGCTTATAGTTGAAAACTTCTTACTGGCTACGAAAGTTTTGGATCAAATTGATATTAGCGTTCTCCAATCAACTAGGGTTTTTTTACTTTCTGGAAAAATGGATGGACATCGTGGATAAAACACATGCATTATGGTGGCCCATGAAACTTTGAAACCAACTGCCTGGTGTTGGTTAGGCAGTCAAACGACGTTGCCTGAGTCCTCAGGTAGGTCAACAACATGGTGAGGCTCACCAAATTTCACTAGAGGTGGGCATGGGACGACTTGATCCGGCTAACTCGACTCGTCCGACTTGTTCAAATCTGACTCAACCCAAACTGAATGGGCAGTCGATCCGAACCGAGTAGGCTTTGCCCAATCCGAACCCAAATCGAGTTGAGTTCGAGTTACCTAGTAACTCGATCCGAAAATTGATCCGGTTAGACCCGACTTGATCCGAAACCCGACTCTCTTATCCTACCCACCACACCCTACCTCGACCCGATCCCAAAAGCTCTCCCTCCTTCCCTCATCCTCCTCATCTTCTAAGCCCGACCCCCCCCCCCCCCCCTCTCCTCTCTCTCTCTCATCTCTCTCTCTCTCTCTCTCTCTCTCTCTCCCTCTCCCTCCCTTATCCTCCTCATCTTCCAAGCTCGTCAACCACCCACCACCATCACCCTCCTCCTCCTCCTCCTCCTCTCTCTCTCTCTCTCTCCTCTCCACTCTCTCGGTCTCTCCCTCCCTCATCTCTCAATTCGGCTTAGTGCCAACTTGACCCGAGTCGGTACTTTTGACCAGATCGGACTTGGTCCGGATCAGTCCAGGCCAGACCGGAACTCGGATCGAGTCAAGCATGCTGGACTCGGTATCGAGTGGGATCGAGTTCGGGTCAGCCTATTTCAAAACCAGATCGAGTCGAGTCAGCCCTAACTCGGCCCGACTCGACTCAATGCCCAGCTCTAGAATTCACTGCTCGGATGCCCACAAACTCGCGGTTCGGCACGTGTAACCGCGTTGGATTCTCTTCCAAACAGCGACGAAGTGTCATTGCATGGATTTATGGCCTGTTTGGATGCCTGTAACTTTTTTAAAATGTAAGTAAGTTACAGGTGACTTTGTTACAGTTGGCGTTTGGGGGAGGAAAGTCACAGGTGACTTTCTCTCAACCTGTAACTAAGTTACAGGGGAAAGAGCTAAAAATCTTACAGGCGCTGGAGTCGCTTTTCAAGTTACCTGTAACTTAGTTGAAATTTTTGAAATGAAAATCGTTGGGAAGAATCGCACCTGCATTGAAGAAGCGTACCTACCTTCTCAGACTGAGTGAAGGCCTCCGTTTCCCTCTCTCAGTCTCATTCTCCCTCTCCCAGTCTCCTTCTCCCTCTCCGATCCAGCTTCAGCAAGGTTAGAAAAACCCTTTCTTTCTTTCCTTTTTAATTTTTTAATTTTTTTTATAAATTTTTTATTCATCGGGGTTGACGGAGGTAGTTTGGCTAGAGGTGTGGGTAATGTCCGATGGTCTGTGGGGTCCACCATCCTGTATTTGTTTTATCCATGCCATCCATTCATTATTTTGGATTGTTTTAGGGCTTGATTCCAAAAATGAGGCATATCTAAATCTCATATGGACCACACCACACAAAATAGTAATGATTGAAAGTCCATCGTTAAAACTCCTTGGGCCACTATAATGTTTGTTTCACATCTAACCTGTTGATTAGGTCAGAACGACCTGGACGAAGGGAACAAAACAAATATCAGTTTGATCCAAAACATTAGTGGCCTACCAAAAGTATTTAATGGTGGGCATTCAATCAACATTGTTTCTAGTGATTTGGTCCACCTGGGATTTTGATGTACCTTTTTTTTTGGTTGATTTCTTAAAATGATCTAGAATAATGGATAGATGGTGTGGAGAAAACAAAAACATCATAGTGGGGCCCACAGTCCATTATTCATTTTGTATAAGTGGGGCTTGTTGGTCAGTGCAGCTTGTCCCCGTGTATGTTCCAAATCTGTATTAACATATGGTTTTTTAAACACTCCCAATTTCTATTTGCATTAAGATTCCTCACATCCTCAGGTTTTTTGAAATTGAGTGCCCATTGCATTGTTAACATATCCATTTTCAAACAGTCCCAAGTTCCATTTGCATCTAGATTCTTGCTTGTTGTCAAATGGTGAGAAATCGAGGGTACATCGAAGTGTTAAGATATCTGGTTTAAACAATCCCTTGATATTGGTCCATTTTAATAGTGTCCCACTTTGAGATTTTAACTGCTAATGCAGAATTTGGTGAAAGCAGCTTCCTATGCTTGGGATTTCTTTTTAACTGATCCTTGCCAACAAGAGTCACTCTGTGGGAAATTTTTGCTTGGATATCTTATCTTAACCTCTTTTTTTTTTTTTTTTTTTTTTTTTTTTTTTTTTTTTTTTTTTTTTTAATATTACAAGCATTTTGAAAACGTGAGCTCACTTTTATGGTCCACCTATTGATTTGTTTAGCCTAAGAATCAACCAAACTATTCATTTGCATAGGCTTGATAAAATGGAATAATTTTATCCAATCTTTTTTACGTGTAAATCTGATTTTTCAACGATTCCCTATTTCAAGCTCTACTTGGTGTGAATATGTGACTTATTACCTCTAATAAAGTTACAAGTTATCTAAACGCAAAAAGTAAGTTACCTGTAAGTAAGTTACAACTTATATCTAAACAGGATTACATGTAACTTACTTATAGTTACATGTAACTTTCTTACAACTTCAAAAAGTTACAGGCATCCAAACAGGCGCATAGGGATTTTCAAAATTTAAAATTTCAAGAGGGAAAGCCAACAGCACGGGGAGAATTAGGGTTAGGGTTTTGAAATGCTGTGGCTGAGAGCGAGATTGAGCTCGAGATGGAGGATCCAAAGGTTCTCCTCCGCCGCCTGTCGTCTTCGTGGTATCGAGGACGAGGGGGCCTGGTTCTACTCCTCGGAGTGGTGGGGAACGGAATCCGACGGCCACACCGTTTTCCAATCGAATTCCGTTAAAGGAAACGGCGATGTATCCGTCGTTGCGTATCCTTCTTCAAGACCGGTTAGTTCCTTTCCAGGAATCTCTCTCTTTCTCTCTCTCTCTCTCTCTCTCTCTCTCTCTCTCATTAGAAGAAGCTAATAGCTGTTATGTTCAGTGACGTTCATGTGGGTATAGCTGTAAATCATTCAAAGCTCTGTTCTTTGATTGTCTGGAATTTCGTTACGATCCCTACAAACGGGACTAGCATGAAGGAAATGGCAAAGGACTGCTGCCGCTCATGTGTTTATGTGGCACACGTGTGCAGGATCCGGGGCATTCATCAGGTGGCTACTGCCTTGGGTATGCCCTGTTCCACTCCCATGGTAGGTCCCTTACACGACACCATGGACCCTACTAAATTCCATTCAACTCCCCATGTACATAAATAGACATGCTTTAGTTATCAGCTGATGGCTCTGCACGTAGACGTGACATGTGCCCTTGTGGGTCCCACATATAGACTCCAATGCCGGCCGACCCACTGAAATAGATTGAAGACTCCGCCCAACTGATAGCGGCCCATTTTCGGTTGCGTTGATTCTCTAGTGGGCTACTCTCCATTGACACTTTGAGCTAGGTTATGCATCTGTGCCTAGCAATTTTATTTTATGTACAATGCCATGCCCATGGCATACTTGTGTGTAGTGCTGTTCACGAGTAAAGCTAGCTTGAAAAACTCGCTCGACTTAGCTCAAGTCAGCTCAGATTGACTCGGCTTGAATGGCCGATTCATGCCGATTCAAGCTAATTATTTGAAGCTCAAGTTGAGTTCGAACACGGGGCATTTCAACTCGACTCGACTCGACTCGAAGCTCGAACTCGAGCTCGACTCGGCTCGATTAATAAATATATTAAAGTTATGGGGAATGCAGAGAAAGTTGAAGTGGGATTTTTTTGCTTTCACCCTAGCAGTGAAGAGTTTGATGTTGGTGTTGATGATCTCTTGAATCCAAAATTGTATATTGTATGGAGCACTCACATGAATAGACATATCCTTCCTGAATATGTTGTGAGCTATAAGTCCTCAGATCATCTGCAAGGTAACGGAAACTACGCTTTTGTCTGAGCAGCAACAATACAGGTGGGTCCCACTTTTCTGTGGTCCCAGGTCTATTCAAAATCCTATCCATTGGAAAGTATGGCCTTGATGATGGGTAATTCAGAACATACAATTGAAGATGCTTTTGGCCCCATGGTTCTTCTATCATAGGGCCCACACAGATGGATTTTCTGGACTGCTGATAGATGGACTACACCCTGTTTCGGTTGCTGGGCCAAACCAAAAATGAATTTCGCTTGATGGAGCGTCATGTAAAATGCCTCTTAATTTTTTTTTTTTTTATTTAGCTCCTCTTCTAAATCAATGGAGGAGGATCAAGAACATAATCCATTACTTTCTCACCCAACAAGCTCGAGCTCAACTCGAGGTAAACTCGACTCGACTCAAACCACTAGCTCGACTCGAACTTGACTCGACAACTTTGACAAACAAGCCAAGCTTCAATGTTGAGCTCGAACTCGAGTAAAGCATCAACAAGCCGAGCTGAGCTTGGCCTACCTCGACTCGACTCGGCTCGATGCCCACCCCTACTTGTGTGGCATTGGCACGTCGTTAACACAGTCTATGAAGTGCATAAAGATGATGACCCACATCACAGAGACATCCATTTGGAACATAAACTAAAAAATAGAATTCCACAACGACCCATCTATGGCGATTGGCTTTATGAATCCAATGACGGGCAGAATATGACCACGAGTCTGCATGATGCAACCTGTGTCCCGAGGCTTCTTTGAATTGATTGATTGAAGGTGGGGTCTGGCAACATCTGTTATCTTGTTATCACAGGTATGCCTTAACAACAGCCCATCTAAACACATTGATTCATTAGATATTTAATTCCAAGAATGTTCGAGCTTTCTTTAACTTTTATCAATGACTTGTTTTTTGTACATGAGATGTGGACCCACCATCAGGTAGGACTTGCTTTCATTTGTATATTGCAAGATCTTTGGAATCATGATTATGTCATCTACCAAAGAGACGTATATTTTCTCTTTTTGTTCGGTTAGTAATGTTTTATTAAAAAGAGAGGCCTGGAGGCAAACTGACCAACGAAAAGTGGCATATCTGGAGCTAATTAGATGAAATATGCCAAAGCCTCCACCAAGGAGCAAACAAGATGTTTGATTTGAAAGATTATGGTCAAAATTGGGATGTTATTGCCACAAATGATTTTTTCCTTTCTCCCAATAGGCCAGATGATAGTTGCAAAGCATGACCTCCATAAAACTCCTCCCCATTGTTACCTAAAAGCAGTGTATTAAATAGCGTTGTAGCGTAGCATGTAGCGTAGCGTACAAAAAACGCTACGTAGCGTATGAAATAGCGTAAAAAAAAAAAAGAAAAAAAAAAATGGTAAAAAAAAACATACCTTTTTTTTTTTTTTTTTTTTCTTTTCTTTTCTTATCTTCTTCTTCTTCTTCTTCTTCTTCTTCTTCTTCTTCTTCTTCTCCTTCTTCTTCTTCTTCCTCTTCCTCTTCTTCTCCTTCTCCTTCTTCTTCCTCTTCTTCTTCTTCTCGCCCTGCTGCGGCTGCGGCCCGGGCCTCCTCCTCCTCCTCCTCCTTCTTCTCCTCTCTCTCTCTCTCTCTCTCTCTCTCTCTCTCTCTCTCTTTCTCTCTCTCTCCCTCCCTCCCTCTTCTTTCCCTCCTTTTCTTTTCGGTTTCCCTCTCCCGTTTTTTTTCTTTTGAAATCGGAAGCAGTTTGACTGGTGTAGAATAGCTGCCGTAGGTACGTGTCATGCTAAGATGAGCACTGACACTCCTCGAGCTCTGAGTTGTACGAACGGTTCAAAGGAGATCAAAGTTACATGGGCTCCACAACGATGTATTTATTATATCTACACCGTTCATCTATTTTTAAATATCATTTTAGAGCATTAGCCAAAAAATGAATCGTATCCAAAGATCGTCTGGACCACACCAAAATAGCAGCGAGATGATGATTTTTCACACCGTTAAAAATTCGTAGGCCCACCATAACGTTTATTTTTCATCCAATCTGTTCAAAAGGTCAAAAAGACCTGAATGAAGAGTCAAAACAAATTTCATATTGATCCAGAAGTTCTGTGATCCCAAAAAGGGTTTCAATGGTAGACGTTCAATCCCCCACTGCTTTTTGCAGTGTGGTCCACTTGATAATTAGATCTGTATTATTTTTCGTGTCAAGCCTTAAGACGAGCTCTTCAAATGAATAGACGGTTTAGATATAACACATGCCTCATGATCAGACCCACAGGACTTGTTTGCGTCAAATGAAAGGACCGGTACGCATGCACAATTTAATAAAATGTACACGTGCCACATGGGCCCCACCATACTGTATGTACAATACTGTATTTTAATCCATGCCGTCCATCCATTTTGCCACATCATTTTAGATTATGATTCAAAAAATTAGTAAGATCCAAATCTCAGGTGGACCACAACATAGGAAACAGTGGTTATAAAATGCTCACCATTAAAAATTTCTTAGGGTCCACTGTAATGTTTATTTTCATCTAACCTGTTAATAGGGTCACACTAACGTGGATGAAGGGAAAACACACATGTCAGCTTGATCTAAAACTTTTGTAGCCTTGATAAATTTTTAATGATAGTCGTTTAATTATCATTGTTTCCTATGGTGCGGTCCACCTGAGCTTTGGATCTGCCTCATTTTTGGGCTCATGCCCTAAAATTATTTGGCAAAATGGATGGACGGTGTGGATATAACACATTCATCACGAGTGGGGTCCGAAAAACTTTGACACTCGTGTGCTACACTTCACAATCTGAGTCCTACGTAATTCGGGCCCTTAAAAAATTGTACACGAGACATGTATTAACTTAAAATTTACCAATTAAATTATGGACTGTAATTGCTAACTCAAAATGCCAAAATATTTTATTTTTTTCTTACTATTTAATATTTATCATATATATATATAATATTTTTTTTAAAATTAAAAAATAGAAGTATTGTGTAGCTTACGCTACACGCTACGCTATTTCGCTACATGCTACGGAGGGTTGAACGCTACGCAATACGCTACCGCTATTTAAAACACTGCCTAAAAGACAAAACCCCCATGTTTTTCATTATGGATTGAGTGTTCTGGATTATTGGTCATTGCGATCCATATCACTATGTTTAGGGACCTGAAATTATGGCTCTCTATCCTTACCATTGATTGAGTTAATGCAAACTTATATTTACAATGTAGAGTTTTATACTTTTATTTATTTACCTAGAATACAACATAAAGCATATGGTAAGCCTGGCTACATCTCATGGCATCATTAATCAAACTTGTGCTCATATGCTACGATAAAAAAGGATGGCTGAAAGTAAGAATCATCATTTACTTAAAGTTGCCAGGGTGTTGTTGTTGAATATGAAAATTCCAAAATTGTTTTGGAGCGATGCGGTTTGAACTGCATGCTACCTAATAAATCGGATGCTGTCATATGTCTTAGATGGAAAATCTCATTTTTTTTTTTTGGTTATGTATCCTTAGACTCCTTATTTCGTTCCTCCTAAAGTATTCAGTACGTGTGTTTTGTACATCGGCTTGATCATGTCCATGACAAGTTTGAACCAAAGGCTATTAAATGTTTTTTTTTTTTTGGATATTCTCAAGCTCAAAGGGAATGTAAGTGTTATGATCCCGTCTCCACAAATGTTACGTGTTAGCCAATGTTACATTCTTTGAACATACTCCTACTCCATATTTCTTAAGGGAGGAAAGTCTTTGTAGTTTGAAGAAAGTTTTTTTTTTTTTTGAAAGATAACACGATGTATATTAAAAACAAAGGAGAAAAGGAAATACAAAAAGAGAAGTAGCAGATCTGCTGAGAGGGCAGAAATGACTACACTCCAAGAAAAAGAAGGTCATAATCCTTCAGAAAATGAACATGAACAGCCCAATCCAAAATTAAACGCTTAGCTCGAGAGGAGACAACACAAGCAGAATTTGCTGTATCCCTGAAACATCTGCCATTTCTTTCTTCCCAAACTGACCACCAGATGGCAAGGAGAGCCATTCTCCAAAGCCTAGTCCGATGCTTGCCTAATTTGGACCCGTGCTAAGCGTTAAAGGGGGAAACAACTAAATCAGGGGAGCACCAACTGATATTGAACAGGTCGCAGAAATCCGCCCAAATAGACGAGATGAAGGGACAATGGAGCATAAGGTGATCAACTGATTTTGCCATCTTCATGCAACACAAGCAGATGTTAACTAAACACATCCCCTTTTTTCCTAAGATTATCCACCGTCAGGATCCTCTTCTTGCTCACCTGCCAACCAAAAACTATAATCTTGGGCGGAGCCGAATATTTCCATATTTGTGTGCATGAAAATACGTCATTTAGAGAGGCACGATCCAGCTGGGAGTACAAGGATTTTACCGAGAACGTGCTGGATTTGGAGTTCCTCCAGATCAGCGCATCTTTGGCTAGGGGGTTCAGCGAAGATTTGTAGATGCAATCAAGAAGGTCCACATACTCCTGAATCTCCCAATCTTGGAGATTTCTTCTGCATTCCACGGACCAAACAATTTTCCTAGCAACAACAGAATAGCGGTCAACAACTTTGATAGCCTGATTTGGAACGATGGAGAAAATATTTGGGTATTTATCTTTTAGAGGGACTTCTTCCACCCATCTGTCATTCCAAAACTGAATGTTGGAGCCCCTACCGAGATCAAAATCAATGCCTTTAAGGACTTCTTTTTGCATGGAAATAATGCCTTTCCAGAGCTTCGAGGCCCTATAGTGAGAGGAATCTTTGGACCACCAACCACCTTCAAATCTTCCATATTTACTTTTGATAATGACGTTCCACAGGCTGTTGTCTTCAGTGCCTAGTCTCCATATCCACTTTCCAAGAAGGGTCTGGTTCATAAGCTTCAGATTCTTAATACCTGCCCCACCTTGCTGGAAATGCTTGCAGACAGATTTCCACTCAACCAAATGGAATTTGTTCTTCTCACCCTTATTATGCCATAGAAAATCTCACCCTTTTTTTTTTTTTTTTTCCGGATGATCTTTAGAACTAAAGGGGGGCATTTGAATAAAGACATGAGGTAGATGGGGAGATTGGAGAGGGCTGCCTTGATTAAGGTGAGGCGACCGCCTAGTGATAGGAATTGACATTTCCATTTTGCTAGAAAACTGTCGAATCTGGAAATGACTTTATCCCAAGAGGCCTTAGGAGGGGTGCCAAAGCAAAGCGGAAGGCCGACAAAGACAGAGGGGAGAGTAGCCGCCGAACAACCAAGAGAGGCAACCCATCTTTTGATTTCTTTTTCCTCCATGTTGATCCCGAACAACTTGGATTTTGCCAGGTTGATGGTTAGACCAGACACAGCCTCGAAGCATCGGATGGAGGTGCGAAGGTTGCTGACCATCTCCTGGGAAGCCTTGTTGAATATCAGCGTATCGTCTGCAAATTGGATGTGCGATATAGGAGAAGACATACCTGTTATTCTGATGCCACTTAGAATGCTTGATTCTTGCCTCGTGTGCAACATCCTGGATATGGCTTCGCCAACTATGAGGAAGAGGAACGGAGATAGGGGATCCCCTTGACGTTGACCTCTTGAACTTTTGAAGAAACCGAAAGGAGAGCCATTGAGGAGAACAGAAAACCGCGCTGAAGTGATACACTCCCCAATCCAACTTCTCCATTGAACCCTGAACCCCATTCTGGTTAACATATATTGCAGAAACTCCCAGTTTACGTGATCGTAAGCTTTCTCGATGTCTAACTTGCAGCAGATGGTTTTCGCACCTGACCTGTGGCTCGAGTCGATACATTCGTTGGCTATAAGAGTGTAGTCAGTGATCTGCCTCCCTGGGATGAAAGCACATTGGTTGCCAGAACTGATCTTTCCGATGATTTTCGACAAACGGGTGGATAGGACTTTGGCCAGAATTTTGTATGGAGCTCCGACTAGGCTGATTGGTCTGAAATCTTTGAAGGACGCAGCCCCCGGGTGTTTAGGAATCAGAGCAATGAAGGTAGCTTCAAGGCCAACAGAGAGTCTGCCTCTCGTATGGAATTCCAAGAAAAAGTCCATGATGTCCTGCTAGATCACGTCCCAGAAGAGTTGAAAGAAAAGAATTGGAAATCCATCCAGGCCAGGAGCTTTGTCTCCACCTAACGAGTAACTTCATCCATAGAAAAAGGAGCTTCGAGGGAGGCAACCTCTTCAACTGAAACAGAGTTAAGAAGAAGGTTGTCCAACCCAGGCCTTCTTCGATCGACGATGAGGAGCGAATTGAAATGAGCGATTGCCACGTCAGCGATTGCATCTTTTTCTTCTAATCGAACATCATTAACCACAATAGTGCTTATCTTGTTGATTCTGGCATGCATACTGGCCATGTTGTGGAAGAATTTTGTATTCTTGTAGCCTTCCTTTATCCATTTCACTCGGGATTTTTGTTTCCAGGATATTTCGTTTTCAAGAATCCTGGTTGACAAAGATTGGATTAGTTGAATTCTGTTGGACAACATATCCAAAGAAGAGTTGCCGCTTTCAATTTCCGCATCGATCTTCTGCAAATTGGTCATGATATCATCCATTTCCAATTGCCTAGAGAGGAGAACCTGATGCTTCCACTGATTAATTTTTTCCTTCAGCATCCTGAATTTTACACTTAATCTACCCTGCAAATCCCTCAGCTTTGAAGCCGCCCCACCATTCTGCTATGAGAGAACGGAAGCCTGCGATTTTTACCTAGGAAGCATCAAACCAAAATGGTTTCGGGCCCCAGTTGATCTCATCGGCTGATAGGAGGATCGGACAGTGATCTGAAGTGGTTCTCGGAAGAGCGGACTGAGAAACTAAGGGGAACTCTTCCAGCCATTTTGGAGAAACCAGGAATCTGTCCAGCCTGGACAAAGTAGAATTTGCTCTCCCATTAGACCAGGTGAAATGGGAACCAAGGAGAGGGAGGTCCACTAGTTCTTGATCATCGATCTAGGCTGAAAAAGCTTTCATAGCTAAGGAGACCTTGTTGCCGTGAGATCTTTCATCAGTGGATCTGATCATATTAAAATCACCTGCGAAACAACTAGGACCAGAGAAACAATTCCGGATGCCGCTCAATTCTTCCCAGAAGTCCATTCTGCTGTTATCAGAGGTGGGGCCGTAGACTGAGGCGATAAGGCACTGAAAGTCTGAAGAAGCTTTTTTCAGAATAACTGACATCGAAAAGGATCCGGGCTAGCTAGAAATGAGATCCCATCTGGATGAGTTCCGGGCCACCAGAATACTGCCCGCACTGCCATTAGCATCTAGAGCCTCCCATTTGGTATCTTTGGATTTCCAAATCGATCCCATAAGAGAATCGCTGAAATGGATGACCGTTGTCTCTTGGAGGCAAATAACGTTTGGGTTGCTTCGCAGGCAGGAGTGTTTGATGAGCCTCCGTTTCTGTTTAGATCCCACTCCCCTCACGTTCCATGAAACTATCTTCATATGGGAATCGTACTGCTCCGTCCAACCTTAGACTCTGAATCGGTATTGAAACCTTGAATTCTAGCAAGACTCATGTCTTTGAGTTGAAGATCTCTGGAGGCTATGGATTTGGAGGAGCGGTTTTTGGGCGATCGTGACGTTGGAAGTGGTCTGCCACGGGCTTCCACACACTGAAAAAGAGCAATAAAATCTTCTGGGCAGTCCCCGAAAGAGAGGCCAATGGCACAATCGACATGACCGATGGCGTCTCGAATCCACTTCTTTTTCTGTATAGTGTCTATCAGTCTTGTCCTAAACTGAGCATCTTCCCGAGCCTTATCGTCGTCGTCCTTCTGATCTGTGGGTGTTCCGATCCGCACCTGTAAAGGTTCTGCATCTATAACTCCCTCTGCCGCATCTTCCTGAAAGAGACAAGTTAGAGCAGTATCTGGCAAGGATCGGGAGAACGATGGATGGGAGGAGTTAGGGGAGGAGGGGGTTGATGGGTTCTCCGAAGTCCAAGGCCCATTATCGAAAGCCATGACTTCGTTACCCGCACAGGGATAGAGGGATTGACGCGATTGGGAGATGGACTTCCCTTGGGATCGCTCCGATCGGGAAGACAGTCGGAACAGAGAGTCGGGAGGGAACGTCGGTTTGAGAGAAGGTGGATAGAGACATTAAGCTGCAATTAGGGATGTCGCCTCGGACAAGAGACTTGGAAGAGATCTGGTTTGGGCTGTTCGAGCCAGCTAGGTCTACTCTAGAGGACTCTCCGTTCCTCAAGAGAGACGAAGACGTGGATGCTTTCAAATGCACGAGACTGACACGTGTCTCGTCTGAGCCGAAATCTAAGTTACAGAGGCTGCCGCGTGGATCCTACGATTGACAAGGATTAGAACGATCGAAGGCGCTCGAAACCGGAGAGGGGAGGTGATGACGTAACGCAATCTCGTCCGCACACGTAGCCTTCTCGAATTCTCTTCGGTTGTTGATATCGAGATGGGTAGCCGAAGCGTCAGGTGGTGGGACACGCGTCTCAAGAAGAGAGCGAAGCGCCGACCTCGTTATCCCGCGCTGCAGGCAGAGGGACACGCGTCTCACGTTGGAGAGAGTAAACGCCACCTTCATAATGTCTCTCTGCTGGCGGAGAGACATGCGTCATGTGCTGGAGATGAGATGTGTAGTCCACATTATAACTCGTTGCAGGCGGGAAATGGTAATGGTTCTGTGCTCCTCGAGCGCACAGAGAGTGTGCTCTTTCTTCCTCCACCGGCTCTCCAGAGATCCCCCCATCTCGGGTATGGATCACCGTCTGCTTCAAGCTGGACAGGCAGGACGATGATGCGATCATCCATCGAAACCCGAATCTGAGAAGGCATTGGATCCCCTTTTCTTCTTCGAACGCAGGCCTTGATAACAGCCATTTCATCTCCTATCTTTGTCTTTGTATCTAGTTCGATGAGATACCCTAAGATTGATGTAGCTGCAATGAAAAATTTGTCATACCACAACTCCAAAGGGATCCCCCAGATGAGGATCCAGACATTTTCCTTGCTAAAGATGGAAAAATCTTCCCATTTTTGAACTTTGGACACCGGGCCGTCTATGTGAAGAACACCTGCGATGAGGAAAATATCCAGATTAAGACCCGGACAGACATTAATCCAGAGCTCGTTATAGCCAATGGGCTTGATGGTGTATTTTTCAGGTTGAATGCCGCAACATTCGTCGATCGATCTTCGTACCTGGGGGATAGAGGCTCCTTCCTTTGTAGAAATCGCAAGGGTATTTTGGAGTTCCCCCTTTGAACGATCGAGGCGATCTTGGGTGATACATATATCGCCCGAAGGCCGATTCTCTTCCGGTTTTTTCTGATACTCCCTTGCTGTGTGATTTTCGACTCGGCTGTCATCGGAACTAATCTTTTAGGGCTGTTGGGTCGATGAAGATCTTGAGGAGTTGATGAGCACCTCCTTGAAGGAGGGGCCCCTCTTCTGTCTAGATCGATCAAACGCATTTGACGACTGGTTTGTCTCTGACGATGTACCAGTTGAATGGGAGAGGTCGATTTTTTCCAGCTCTGGGCCGAATCTTGCCCATTGAACCAACATCTTCCTTCCTCCGAAACTTTCGCCATGGAGCATCTCCACTGCTCTGGCAAGTTCTTCCTCACTGCTCATCCGAACAAGCGCGAAACCTTTGTAGCTACCATTGAATCTGTCCCTGGGCATCACCACATCCATGATAGCTCCCACGCATCCAAAAACTCTAGAGGTTGATCGGAGCCCACCCACCAGGGAAACCCTTGACGAATTGGGTAGGGTAGGCCGCGTATTTCCCTCTCCTTCTAATTGTTTGTGAAGCGTTACCTTTTCTGCGCGAAACATGATTCCATTCACCTTCTTCTTCTTTGTCTATAGGCGAGATCTTTTTTCCTTTTTTCTTTACGGCGGTCGGATCGTCGCCTTTGACGTCTTCGGTCGCCATTAGACCCCAAATATTCTAAAATGGCATTTCAACTAAATAAGGAAAGTTGAGCCCCCATTCTTCACAACAAATTTGAAGAAAGTTATACTACTTTACTCATTGTGCAATCTTTGTAGTTTGAAGAAAATTCTCGTACTTTACCCATTGTGCCAGACATGATCTATACAACGTGTAGATCCGCCTTTGTAGGCCTACTCCAGACGTTCAAAGCATGGAGATGGAGTGCTTATAAGCATGCTTAAAAAAAAAAAAAAAATCAATCCTCTTAACCCGTCAGAAGATCATTGTCCCTTTAAATCATCACCTATATCATCAAATGAAGGTAATTTGCCCATCGCTCTTTGTAAAGGTATACATTCTTAAACTCAACATTCAACTTTCCAATTTGTTTTCTTTGTCAGTTTATCTCCTTCATTTCGACAATTTTCTTTGTCCTTGTCATTTGTGTCTATTTCTCATTCTTTATAGAAGGCTTTCATTAGTGATGGGTGGAAACGAGCTATGGGAGAAGAAATGGCTGTGCTTTATAAAAAAACGTACTTAGACATTAACTAAACTACCTGTCGGAAAATGTGCAGTAGGGTGTATACAGTGAAGTATAACTTTGGATAGTTCAATTGCTCGTTAAAAGCTCGGTTGGTTGCTAAAGGGTACTCTTAGACTCTAGGAGTCGATTATTTAGAGACTTCTCTTGTGGCAAAACTTTACTCTATACGTGTGATTGCTTCCATTGTCGTAAATTTGGATTGGCCTCTGTATAAGCTTGATGTGAAGAATGCTGCTCTTCTTGGAGATTTTGCTGAAAAGGTTTATATGGAGCAATCGCCTGTTTTTGTTGCTCAGGAGTCGAACAATGTATCTTTCCTTAAGAAGTTAATCTATGGTTTAGAGCAATCTTCAAGAGCTTGGTTCGATAAGTTCAATAAAGTGGTGTCTGAATTCGGGATTAAATGTAGCCAGGCTTACCACTGTCTTTATAAGATGAAGTAGGTATCATTGTGTTGGTTGTGTATGTGGATGATATCATTGTCACATGCAACGGCAATACAAGTATGGACAAGTTGAAGAAGTTTTTACAACAACACTTTTATACCAAGGACTTGAATTGTCTTTGATACTTATTGGGCATTAAGGTGATAAGGTCTACGGTGGGGATCAATTTGTCACAATGAAAATATGTGATAGATTTACTAGCCGAGATAGGCCTTCTAGGAGCCAAGCCTGCCAAAACTCTCATGGATATAAATAAAAAACTTAGTGTGGATAAGGAAGAATTGTTTGATAATACAGAGTTTTTTTTTTTCTTGAAACACAACCAAGGATTGGCCCTTGGACACTCACACAGAGAGATATCTTTTGTTTGTTAGAAAGTTAATTTATTTAATGATTACCTGACCTAATATTATATATCTAGTCAGTATGGTTAGTCAGTTCATTGAAGTCTCGTGTCCCTCATATGGAAGTCGTGCTTCGCATCCTCAGGTATTTAAATGGAACTTCTGGTTGTGGTATCCTCAATAAGCGGAATGGTTGTCTTCGAGTATGAGGTTATTCTAATGCACATTGGGTTAGTTCTCCATCTGATAGACAATCTACTACTAGTTACTGTACCTTTGTAGGTGGTACTCTTGTTAGATGGAAGAGTAAGAAGCAAAGTATGGTAGCTCGTTCAAGTGCGGAGGCAAAATACTGGGCAATGAGCCATGTGACGTGTGAACTTATTTGGCTCTAAGACTCTAATGTGTGAGCTTGGGTTTGTGGTTGATATTCCCCTTATGTTGTATTGTAATAATCAAGCAGTCTCTACATTCTAAAAACTCCTATCTATCATGAGAGAACCAAGCACATTGAAGTAGATTGTCACTTCATCCTGAAGAAAGTGGCTAGCAAGGAAATTTCATGCCGTTTGTCAAGTCCCAAGATCAATTAGCAAACATGTTCACTAAAGCTCTAGGTACTACTTACATTGTCTGTTTGTCAAGCTGAGCATTCATGATATATATATATATATATATTATATATATATATATATATATATTATATATATATATATATATATATATATATATATGCTTCAAATTGAGAGGCCATGTTAACGGATATGGGCCGTGCCACTGTATGGCCCACTAATCTCTAACTTTTAGCTCGTATATTTTATTATTAGTGATTTGGGACATAGTGGGTATTTTTTCTTTTGCTATTAATGGGCAAACTTGTCATTATTAATTTTATGATTTAATATAAAGGAGGAGAGGTGGGAGCGTGTGATGCAACTCTAATCTCTCTCTCTCTCTCTCTCTCTCTCTCTCTCTCTCTTCTTTGTCAATCACATTCACACATGCCTAGACTAGATTTTAATATATAAGTAGGTCCAAAGAATAGAAAAATATTCCCAGCCTTGATTTTTTGTCCTATCTTCTCCCAAACTTTAAACCACCTTTTTTTTTTTTTTCCCTGTGTCTTGACTGCCCATTTGGTGAATCCCCCTTTACTTGGCATTTTGATGTGCAAATTCTTAGTTTTGTTGTATACTTTTTGCCCCAGGATGTGGCCCATTGGCCAACAATGGAAAAATGGCTTCAAGAAAGGTACGCAAAGATACATCCAGAATCTGAACACAATGATCTGTTTAGGATACTCGATTATCAATGGCGTGTCCTTCGCTTTAATGACAACACTCGCCAAAGTGCAGTTAAAATCATGGCTGCTTATAGGAAATCAGACCCTGGCACTGTATACGTTATGCAGCAGCCCCTTTTAGCTGGTCCATGTAAATTCCTTCACCTGCTCTTTATGACGCAGGACAACCCTAATTATGATGCATACTCATGAACATAATTAAACAGCGGAAATAAAATGAATAAATGATCTAAAATTCTAGTAGTAATCATCATAATTGAGAAAATCATAAAGGAAACATGCAATGGAGCGGGCCATCATCACAACCATGGAGTATGGCATTCAATTATTACTTAGGTTGGATCCGGTGAGGAATGAGACCTCCCGATCTTGCATGGTCACACCCAATCGATCAATGAAGATCACTAGTCCGAAGAACCAAGAAGTTTCTCGGATTAGGGATTTGAGAATTTGGGGGTTTAGGGTTTAGATCGGTTCTCAAGATTTTGATCGAAGAAGGAATAGCCAAAACTGAAAAATAGAAAGAAGGAAATAATTACCTTGAAGAAGTTGGAGGGGCACAAGAAGAAATTAAAAGAGGAAGATAAGGGAAGAGAAAAGCACCATAGAGAGAAGAGAGGAGAGGAGGCATCCAAAGGTTTGCTTTTCATTAATCAATAGTTGAAATTCGTATCTAGGGCTTTAACCCACTTAAATAAGCAAATAAAGACATAAAAGTACTAAAATACCCCTATAATAAGCAAGTAAAGACATAACATTACTAAAAGACTCCTAATAAAGACATAAAATTACTAAAAGACCCATAACTAAGCAAAAACGCGCAAATAACATAAGTGCGGGAAAGTTCGGGCGCTCGGTCTTCTTTCTCCAATCGTCCTTCACATGTGTCTTCCCTGAGTGGGGTCTTCTATATGTCCAATCACATGTGAAAGGTCTTCAGCTCCTCAATAGTCGCCTATCCACAAGGACGGTACTTGTGGTTGACGCTTTCTTCGTTGGTACACCTTGAATGCGCTTGTGTCCGCATCAATTCCCCTCGGGTGAGAAAAACTCGACTCCGACGAGTTGAAACTTTTGTAGCGCTCTAGCAGATGTGGATCAATACCCTGCAATGCGTCGCCCGACAGCCACGTAGATTCAGACGATGGTTTGTTCTTCCACTTGACAAGATACCTTTGGAAACCTCTATCTCGTGGATACTATCTCGTCATCCAAGATTTCCTCAATTTCTTCTTTATGGGTAATGGGTGGAGGAAGTGGTGGAAGGGGTTGAGTAGCAAACTCAGAAAAAGGCCATGAAAGGGACGATGTATCAACAATGGGAGTATGGTACGGACTAGATCTTCCACATTAAAAGTTGGATTAATGCTCATTTCAGGTGGAAGGTCAATCCGATACGCGTTGGACCCAACCTTTTGTAATATCTTGAATGGTCCAACACTACGCGCTTGTAATTTTTTAGCAGATCCTTGAGGGAATCGCTCTGGCCTTATTCGCACCATTACATAGTCTCCTTCTTGAAATTCTTGCATTCTACGATGAGAATCAGTTGAAACTTTATAATCATCATTGCTCTTATTTAACCGTTGTCTAATATGTGTATGCAAATCATGAATATGGCGTGCAAATGCATCGGCTGACTCAGAAGACCTTTGGGTAACAGACATGGGTAAGAGATCTATGGGCATTCTAGGTTTATAACCACTTACAATTTCAAAAGAACTCAACCCTGTAGATCTATTAACTGACCCATTATAAGCAAGTTCAGCAGTTGGTAAAATTAGGTCCCAAGTCTTAACATGTTCACCCACTAGACAACGTAGAAGATTTCCAAGGCTACGGTTTACCACTTCAGTTTGACCATCTGTTTGTGGGTGGTAAGCAGTAGAAAATTGCAAACGAGTTCCCATAATGTGCCACAGTGTCTTCCAAAAATAGCTAGTAAATCGAACATCACGATCAGACACTATGGTTTTAGGTAACCCATGGAGACGCACCACACCATCAAAAAAGAGACGAGCAACATGAGACGCATCCGACGTCTTCGAACATGGGAGGAAATGCGCCATTTTAGAAAAACGGTCCACAACGACAAAAACGGAATCGTGCTTTTTTATAGTCTTGGGAAGCCCAAGCACGAAGTCCATACTAATGTCCTGCCACGGAGCATGTGGCACTGGCGATGGCGTGTACAACCCGGTATTTTGCTTTCTTTGCTTTGTCAACTGACATGTTCGACATTGCCCTAAAACTTTGGCTACGTCTCGCTTGAGACTTGGCTAATAGAAACGATCTTTCACGAGGGCAATGGTCTTATCACGACCAAAATGGCCAGCTATCCCTCCTGAATGAAGCTCCCAGATGAGGAATTCACGAAGGGACACACGGGGAATAGAAAGTCTGTCTCCCTTGAAAAGAAAACCATCTTTAAGAACATATTCACCCATAATATGCTGGTCACTAGAGAGCAACGCGTAAGTACCCCCAAAATCAGGACATATGGGGTATTCATCTTTCAGTTGCTCAAATCCGACTACCTCTACACTCAAAGAGTTGAGCAACGCCACTCTCCTACTAAGGGCATCCGCTGGTTTGTTTTCAACCCCGGCCTTGTGTTTCAAAACAAACGAATATTCCTGAAGAACGCTACCCACTTGGCATGCCTTGGGTTGAGTTTCTTCTGAGAATGCAAATATCTCAAAGCCTCATGGTCAGAAAACAAAACGAATTCTTGCGGTAGGAGATAGTGTCGCCAATGTCTCAGGGATTGCACTACCGCATAAAATTCTTTGTCGTAAGTGGAGTATTTTTGTTTTGCCTCATTCAGTTTCTCACTGAAATAGGCCACTGGGTGTCCTTCTTGACTCAACACTCCACCTATACCGACACCAGACGCATCACACGCTACTTCAAAGACTTTAGAAAAGTCAGGTAGACGCATGACAGGAGCTTCCACCATCTTGCCCTTAATTTCTTTAAAAGCCTTGACTGCGGCTTTAGACCACACGAACTCTCCCTTTTTCATGCACTCGGTAATGGGAGCCATGATCGTGCTAAAACCCCTAATGAACCGACGATAAAAAGTTGCTAGGCCGTGAAAGCTTCGCACCTCATGAATGTTCCTTGGTTCTGGCCACTCAACTATGGCCCTGACTTTTTCAGGGTCTGCACGCATCCCTTCAGATGACACTATAAATCCTAAGAACACAACTTGGCTAGACATGAATGCACATTTCTTAAGATTAGCGTACAATTTTTCCTTCCTAAGGACACTACAGACCTTCTTTAAATGTTCAAGGTGTGATTCCTTAGTGGTACTATAAATAAGAATATCGTCAAAGTACACCACTAAGAATTTTTCCATGAACGGCCTCAAAATTTGTGTCATCACCCGCATGAAAGTACTGGGTGCGTTAGTCAAGCCGAAGGGCATGACCAACCACTCATACAGCCCATCTTTCGTCTTAAACGCCGTCTTCCACTCATCTCCTGGGCGTATACGGATTTGGTGATATCCACTCTTGAGGTCTATCTTAGAGAATATAGTGGACCTGCCATCATGTCAAGCATATCATCAAGTCTAGGTATAGGAAACCTATACTTAACAGTAATTTTGTTTATGGCACGGTTGTCCACACACATGCGCCACGTGCCGTCGTCTTTCTTGGCGTCAACAATGCAGGCACGGCACACGGGCTCATACTCTCTTGGATGAAACCCTTTTGCAGAAGCTCATCAACTTGCTTCTTCAACTCTGCATGCTCTGCAGGGTTCATCCTGTAGTGAGGAAGGTTCGGTAAAGTAGACCCTGGGACAAGATCAATGGCATGCTGTATGTCCCTCATAGGTGGCAACTCATTCGGTAAGTCTTCAGGAAATACATCACTGTATTCCTTCAGGACCGAGGTCACCTCACGGGGCAACTCTAATGGAACCTCAGGTGTAATCTCTCTAGCCACAAGGGCATACACCATAGAATCCTCCTTAGCCTCTTTTTCAAACTCTCTTGCGCTGATTATATGTAGAGACTTAGGTTTGGATTTCCCCATTCCTCTAGGCTCACTTGCCTTCTCATCCTTTTCTTCCCTAGTGTATTCTCAGGTGGCATGGGATTAAGTTTGATCTTTTTACCGTTATACATAAAAGTACACGCATTCGAACGGCAAAGATCGTGACATCATTATCGAATAGCCACGGTCTACCTAGGATAACATGTCCCACATCCATCGGTAAAACATCACACCACAGGGACTTTTTATGACCCAACTCGATGGGGACTAGACATTGCTGGGTGACAGGTAGGGATGTCTTGTCAACCCAAGAAACTTTATACGGGTCTGGATGAGGTGTGGATTTCAGTTTTAAGCGATCTAAGGTGCTAGTGGAAATCACATTCTGACAACTTCCACTGTCCACTATCACCTTACAATTCTTTTCACCACACTTGGCAATAGTGTAGAAGATAGTGCTTCGACGCCAGTAACACTACTTCTAGACTGAGCTAGCACACGCCTGACTACTGCAAGCGTTGCTTCTCCATCTTCTTCATCAGTAAGTCCTCCTTCAGGGTGATACTCTTCAACTTCATAGTCACCCTGGTCATCTCCACCTCGTGGGACTCGCCTATAACTAAGGTTCTCCCACGGCTCTTCGTAGGACACTGATTAGACCAAGATTGCCACACTCATAGCACCTCACTTGGCTCATGTTACTAGGACCGGCACCAAGAACCCCTTTGCCCTTGTCCTCCCTAGGCCTAGGCGAAATGGTCGCCTGTGCCCTAGGTTGACTAGCAATATTAGGTCTAGTTCCCTGAGAACTAGATCTAGCACTGGAGTCTCGGGACTCAAAACGACGAATGACAGGAGCCTTCAGATATTGCTCTAACTCCTGCACGACTTGATATGCTTCATCCAAGTCCGTTAAAGGCCGAGTCATTAGCTCGCGCTGAAGATCCGCACAAAGGCCCGTCTTGAAACGCGAGAGCGTTACTAGAGGGTCTTCTCGGATATCAATCGCATCATATACTCTTCAAATTTAGCGATGTAGTCAGCGACAGACATTGACCCTTGGCGTAAGGATTGCCATTGGTCAAGGAGCTTCTGACGGTATGAGAGAGGAAGGTACTTCTCCTTCAACTTCTCTTTCATCTCATACCAATGTGTGATAGGGGCTCTACCAACTCTCTCTATCCTACGCTCGGTGTTGGTCCAGAAGAGCTTGGCTTGACCACAAGCTTCATCTTAGCAAACCGCATTTGACGGTTTTCCGACATGCCATACCACTCAAAGTAGTGGTCCATGTCAGCAACCCAGTCAAGGAATGTCTTCGGATCCAAGCTCTCATCAAAACTCGGGGCCTCAACTCTCACACTCTTCATCGCACGCTCATTTGGATCATAGCGGTCTTGATGATCACATGTGGCTCGTGCCTCTCGCACCACACCACGACCATTACCATGATCTCTATTCTCACTACCACCACGTGTAGCAGCGCGTTCTTCAATGATTCCTCCCACTTGAGAGTGCGCATCATACGCTACAGCGGGGTTTTCCTTTTGGGACGCCTCTAGTTGCTCGACTTTAGTCATGGTAGTTGTAATTTGGTTCTCAAGGCGGGCAAACTCACGCTTTTGACCCGCTTCTAGGGCGGTTATCTTTTGTATCAATTGAGCAAGTTGCTCAGATAACTGCTCGTTATTCATGGTAGGTTGAAGTCCGAAACCTCTACCTCTTCTCGTGGGCATACAATGAAGACTTGAACCAAACTCTACCCAACTAGACTACTAGGTGTTATGACTTTCAAGATGAATGCGATGAATGCAAAACTACTATGAACTGACACAATTAAGTTGAAACAGGAAACAACTCAAATCTGAAAATTTTTCCAGATTAGGAACTTTCTAAAATTGAAAACTTTCTAAATCTGGAAAGTTCTAAATCTGGAAAGTTTCTAATCTGGAAACTTTCTAAATCTGGAAATCTGGAAAGTTTCTAAATTGGAAATTCTTAAATCTGGAAAGTTTCTAAATCTGGAGACTTTCTAAATCTGGAAATCTGGAAAGTTTCTAAAATTGAAAACTTTCTAAATCTGAAACTTTCCAAAATTAAACCTAAAAATCAAAACCCTAAT
This sequence comes from Magnolia officinalis, assembly GCA_021015155.1. Taxonomy (NCBI): domain Eukaryota; kingdom Viridiplantae; phylum Streptophyta; class Magnoliopsida; order Magnoliales; family Magnoliaceae; genus Magnolia; species Magnolia officinalis. The sequence goes on along the minus strand of JAJHSJ010000005.1, from coordinate 21,328,907 downwards.
TTGATAACTCGATCTAGACAAAAACCATGCAAGCCTATGCTTTGATACCAAATTTGACGCAGGACACCCTAATTATGATGCATGCTCATGAACATAATTAAACAGCGGAAATAAAAGGAATAAATGATCTAAAATTCTAGTAGTAATCATCATAATTGAGAAAATCATAAAGGAAACATGCAATGGAGCGGGCCATCATCACAACCATGGAGTATGGCATTCAATTATTACTTAGGTTGGATCCGCGTGAGGGATGAGACCTCCCGATCTTGCATGGTCACACCCAATCGATCAATGAAGATCACTAGTCCGAAGAACCAAGAAGTTTCTCGGATTAGGGATTTGAGAATTTGGGGGTTTAGGGTTTAGATCGGTTCTCAAGATTTTGATCGAAGAAGGAATAGCCAAAACTGAAAAATAGAAAGAAGAAATAATTACCTTGAAAAGTTGGAGGGGCACAAGAAGAAATTAGAAGAGGAAGATCAAGGGAAGAAGAAGCACCATTAGAGAGAAGAGAGGAAGGAGGCACCCAAAGGTTTGCTTTTCATTAATCAATAGTTGAAATTCGTATCTAGGGCTTTAACCCACCTTAAATAAGCAAATAAAGACATAAAAGTACTAAAATACCCCTATAATAAGCAAGTAAAGACATAACATTACTAAAAGACCCCTAATAAAGACATAAAATTACTAAAAGCCCCCTAACTAAGCAAAAACGCGCAAATAACATAAGTGCGGGAAAGTTCGGCGCTCTCGGTCTTCTTTCTCCAATCGTCCTTCACATGTGTCTTCCCTGAGTGGGGTCTTCTATAGTCCAATCACATGTGAAAGGTCTTCAGCTCCTCAATAGTCGCCTATCCACAAGGACGGCACTTGTGGTTGACGCTTTCTTCGTTGGTGCACCTTGAATGCGCTGTGTCCGCATCACTTTAGCATTTCTAGCTTTAATTTCAGCTGAAAAACAATGAATTGGTAATGCATGTGTTGTTGTTCATTACTAAAGGTGTTTTCTGTCACTGCAGAATTTGTTGATTCAATCTCAACATGTTGTCGTCTCATTACTAAAGGTGTTTTCTGTCGCTGCAGAATTTGTTGATTCAATCTCAACTAAGAATATAGCTTTTCTAGAGATGGTTTCTTGCAGCATGACATGCACTTTTACTGATGAGCCGTCGATCTTGTACTAGAACATTCCTTAAACTGGTAGCAGTGAAGGGCCAGCTGATCCCCTACCCCAGTAAAGGAGGGATTATATCAGGTAGGATGCTGGTTGTTGAACTTCTGCCCAGGAGGATTCATAAAGCCAACCCCAAGTAGTTGGGACAAGGCTATTGTGATGATTATAATGATCATTCAAATCTTGCACTCATGGTTTTCAATATCGTCCAATACAACTCAGTATCATTCGAGTTGTATCATTTTTGGTCCGAAACAATATGAGTCGCCATACTGATATGGGACTAAGTGGGATGGAGTCAGGGCAAGTTGTACCAGTTTCGGTCCCCACCCCCAGGCAAGTCGCACTTCGAAACCGGTACTTAAATCCATGTTTGCACTCTGAAACACAATGCAAGTTTGTAACACGATGTAGTCAAATGTGCTAGTCTAGTTGAGGATAAAAAAATGCAAGTGTAATTTCCAGTCCACATTTAATGACAAGCTAATAATACGTCTTGCCTTCACCCTTTTTACCTGAACACATTGTGTTGTTTTATCTGTTATGGTGTTTTGTTCGACTCACTAAGGGGTTTTTGGTTTCTGGTTTTTATATTTCTTGGCTTAACAATTCCCTGGTTTTTAGAAAAAATTGAGTGTGATTCACACTTATAGGGTGGTTTTTACATTCCACCGCTATTGCTATAAAAACTTGCCCCGACTTTTTGTTGGGGAAGGAAAAACCTGGGGAATTAAGACAGAAGTTTAGACTTCTCCCAGGTTTCCCCAAAAAACCAGGTGAATCAATCAAACAAAAAATAATCATTCTCCAAGAAACACAAGGCTGACTCTAGACATTCCCCAGGGAACATAAAAACCAGGGAAGGAATTCCCCAGCAATCAAACAGGCCTGTAGGATTTGGCTGCCAATACATTAGGATGGATAACATTCAACTCCCTCTGCTCGGTGAAATGATGAAGAGGAGAATTAAAGTGTTCCACATGCTACTACATGTGCTTGCTCCTGCTTTTTATGGCTCCATAGTTCCCGATAATTGCTTCATGCATTTTAATTAAAGAAGTGATCAATTAGAGGTTCTTGTTATGTACAAAATAATTCCTTGCTCACTTCTGCTCTATATTGGACATTCTATTGCACCAGAGCATGAGCTGTTTGGGTTGTCTTATCTGCATAAGTTGAACATGACTGGTGCAAAAAAAAGAAGAAGTTGAACATGACCAGTGATGGCTATTACATTAACTGCTTAATCTGTCAATATCATGTACTAGTTATCTAATACAAAATCCATGCACTCTGTTTTGGATGTCTATTTTATTAGACTTCCGACCTACAATAGGTTTTTTGACAACAATATTAAGTTTCTCATGTCTTGTGGGGTCCCAAGTTTGCAAATATTAAGCTTTTGTATGTATTTATGAAGGCTGCTTTCAATGGGACAAGTTGTTGACAAGTCATTGTTTTTGAACAGAACAGTGAAGCAGCTCACCAAAATTTATGGAAATGTTATGAATTGGAACACATCCAATATCTGGTATAATTAGGATACGGAATGGTGGAGAATCATGTCAGAATAGATCAGTTAGCCACACAATTGCATCAATTGAGAAAGTTAAGGGGTTGATCATTGATTGGGCAGCGATGTCTCCGAAATTGGTGGAAAGTCAGCTTGTGAGATAGAAATTGCTTGGTCTAGTCTGGTAGGGTAGTGATTGGTTTTCTTCCCTGATTAAATAATCATTTGATCTCAGGATGCTGTCAATGCATCAACCCTCCTATTTTTTGCAGCTTTATTCCTGGTTTACACATTTCTTTGTATTTTGGTTGGTCGGTTTTTTGTTAGTCACGGTATTTGCTCAAAAAAAGAAAAGAAAAAGGGAAGTCAGAATAGCAGATGGTGCTCATTTCTACAACATCTGGCTTTTACTTTTGGTTTGACAGTCCAACTGCTATGCCATTATGCCAGAGAGGGGTTTGACTGAATTTTCATAGTCAGGAGAATGTTATTTGATGAATACATCTTAAATTTCATCTCGAGGGTGTCACTCACTCTCATATGTAGATTTTCACTTGACTTCCAGAACTAACAAGTTGATATGCTTACATGCATTTCATTCTCTTATAAACATTGAGTATTTTCTCAACCATTTCATCACGTAGACTTTCTGAATAGTAGCATTTGTTTCTTGAATACTGTTTTCTGTATAAACTTTCCTTACCTCTTGGGGATCTGGACAATTTTGCAGAGCATTTTCTATCATGTGGCGTCATTTCTATTCAAAATGTAACCCTCGGTTAGATATGTTAGATTTTTTGATGATTTATTGTGTATCTCCATTTCCATATGCCGTCTATGTTAGGCATTGAATGATTGATGCCTCGGATATTCTCCAAACCGGAAACTATTCCTACTTATTTTGATTTTGGGGTAACTTTGAACTACTGATTGATCTGGATGATTTTATTTGGCAGACTTAAAAAGTATGGTTTCAGCTGGTTTGGCTTCACTAGCATCTTGCAATTATGACTTCATCGGTGCAGTTTGTGGGAAGAAAATAATGCGTGTTTTATGCATTGGTCATGGTGGTGGAAGCCTACCATTATTTTTGGCAAGTAAAATTCAAGGTGGGGTACCCTTCCTTTTTCTTTTTTCATCAGATACATTAGAGGTTCTCTATGTCATTTTCAGTGGTAGAGTTGATACTTTCCCAATGCAAAAGCACCATGACAGGCTGTAGACATGCTAGGCTCGGAAGCATAAGACTTGATTAGGATAATGGAAAAGAAGAACTGAAAACCCCTTCTCTGGCTAGAGAATCTGCCATAGTGTTAACTTTTGTTTTTAGGATTGTAATCCTTCTTCTGCTACCTCAGCAGAGCTGCATTGTCTTTTCCCTTCTCCTTTTTTAATAAATCGTTACTTAAAAAAAAAAAAAAAATGATGTGTGATGAGCATGGTTGGAGCATTATGGAATTGGACATGAAGGCGAATTCCAGAGCGCATAACAATGCTCTGACACTCAAAATTCAAATATCAATCTTATTGTGTGCATTGCTTCTTTTATGTTTGTTTTGTTGGTTTCACTCTGTTAGAGAAGTCTTCATACAATGTGTTTCCTTTCCATGGGGGAGTTTTCTTGCTTAATTATGCTGATTCAGGAAAAAAATTACTAGCTTTCATTGTATAGAATATTTATTTATTTATTTTTTTTTTTCCATTAAAATTTTTTCTGCCTATTGAAAACTTGAGCACATTTTGTGATGTTTTAAGAGTTTGCCAATATTCCATTAACCAAGTTAAGGAAACTCATCTTGACTTGGGCTTGACAACTCCTTGAGCCTAGTTGACATGATCTGGTTGGGCTCTTTCTGGTTGATTAAATTGAATCCCGTATTGGAAGTGAAGAATTAATAATATATAGAAATAGTGAAGATGACAGCCCCAAAATAGCTGGAGAAGGTTAAGACGATGATGGTGATGATGGAAATATTGAAGATACTAATAAAAATTGAAGGTTTATACCAACAAACCAGTATAAACAATGCAAGTTTGGCTAAAGACTTTTAAGGTTGAATTTGAGTAGATTCTAAGGGGGTGTTTGGATCGTAAGTTGCTTAAGATAAGCTAGTTATTCCACAAGTAGCTTATCTTCATTTCTACTTATTAAGAAGATTAGTATGTTTGGCAAACAACATACTTATCAGCTTCTCCTCTCTCTTGTCTCTCCTGATGCCTCTCTTCAGCAACTTATGAAAAGTAGAAAAGCTAAAAAAATTCACTGAAGTGATTATGTTCTTTTTAGTAAAAAAGTTACTTATAACTAATCATAAACCAAACTTATCTGAAATAAGTCACTTATCTACTGCTGTCAGTAGAAAAAGTAACTTATTTGGTGGTATCCAAATGGGCCCTAAATGTGAAGAACTAGTCAATAGCAACTCAATAGTATCATATGTGATTCAAGGATCAGTAGGTCAAAAACTTGGTCATTACTATGTAGAAACTCATTGAATTTTAGAAGTCAACTAAAAATTGGTGTGAGAATTAAAATCTGTTGATGTGACCATATCTTTTTTTTCCCCTCAATTTATTTATTATATTTATCCCTTTTTTTTCGTTAATTTTTGAAAGGAGTGTCAAACAACCAGTTGCTCTAAAAGCTCGAGCCGTTAGAAGATGGTGTATCGATGTATATCAAGGGACTTTAACACTCCCCCGCACGTGCAAGGTGGAACTCCTCATGGGAACATATTGGGACATATTAGGGAGGCATGTTTGCTGCTCCCGGGATTCAAACACAAGACCTTCCTCTCTGAATGTCAAACAACCAGTTGCTCTAAAAGCTCGAGCCGTTAGAAGATGGTGTATCGATGTATATCAAGGGACTTTAACAAGGAGAACTTTGTGTACACACATTTCTGCCGCAATCCAAAATGGTGGGTGGGAATCTTAACACACATTTCAACAGTCTTACCAAAAATTGCATTTGAAATACTTGCTAAATTCCTGCCAGCCATCTCAAAATGTGGTGAGGGCTATGCACACATCAAACTCTTGGTGTGCACATGCACATTGAAGCTGTGCCCTTTTCCAAGAAGTCCTAAACAGTGTTATGATTATTATTATTATTATTTTTTTTAAAATTTTGTGTGTGTGTGTGTCACAAATTACCATGCCACCCACGTGCCATTACTGAAATGTGTATACCGTGCAAAAATGTGGGTGAGGTATGATATAGAAGATGATTAGCTCTCCCCCACCAAAGCAGGAAAGGAATATAGTTGGTTGAGGAAAATAATCACCAATGTCAATTACAGAAAAAAATCATTTTGGAAAACAATTATGCCTCTTTTTCAATGGGCTCAAGCCTGTAGCTCAATGGGAGAGAGCATGTTTCAACATTAACGTCTTGTCTTGGGTTCATGTCCTTCTTACCTCTCCAAATTAAATAAATTTAAGTCATGGTTTGCATGTCCATTAATAGAAAATTCATGATTTACTAGCTTAGATCAGGGCCCTGTTGAAATATTGTGATATCAATCTATTTCAATTTATAATGTTGGTAGAATTTGAGTGGACCATTGTCTAAAGGTGCGATATATCCTATAAACAGTAGATTAGGTTTGTTTTACAAACCTCTTAGACCCTCTTAAATCTCTGTGATATCACTCAATTTCAAATTATAATGTTGGTAGAACCTGAATGTTGCACTGTCACATGGATATGACAACAGCTCTTGTTAGTTTCTGGACGAGGCAAATAGAACAGAAGTGGAACAACTCAATGTTTTTCAGCATCAATTGTAACCCTGATCTAAATTCTTCTTCTCTTCAGGGGCAGTTGTCCACGTTGTCGAGATTGATCCTGTTGTCATCTCAGCCTCAGTTCAAGCCATGGGCTTCCCTGCTTCTGCAGTGAAAATGCCCACTGATTCCTCTCCCTCACAACCTGACATGGTCGATCCCGTACTGTGGAAAGGCACTGAACGGCTTTTCCTCTACGAAGCAGATGGAGAGAACTTCGTCCTGGACAATAACAATATCTATGACTTGATCTTCATAGATGCTTATGATGGCGATGATATTTTCCCTCACTAGCTGTGGGACCCACATGGCCCATTTCTTGGAGCCCTCAGAAGCAGGCTCCATCCTGAGCACGGGACTGTTGTTGTCAACCTTCATGCCGACTCCGACGTCTTGACCCCAGATGGGAGTGACTCACCCCATCCTTATTTCGGTACTCTACCCATGGGTAAGTATGTCTATCAAGTTTGCAGATCATACAAGGATACGTTGTTAGGGAAAAGCATCGGCAAAAAGAGGGAGGTTAGTCCCGGGTTTGCTTTTACTGTTTCAGTTCCTTGGCTTCGCAACATTTCTCTCGTCGTTAGCAAAGGTGCCTGCCTTGATAGGCATTTGATTTCAGACATCCTCAGATCTAAATCCTGTTTGGTGGAAGATGCTCTTGACTTGCCGTTTTACTGTTTACAGTATATAAAGAGAGATTTTGTTGTGGTGGATTAATTGCCTATGGAATTGATAGTGAGGTGATGGCTCGTTTTACTTGCATTGAAATGCAGGCTGTCTTCTTTCGGTTATGCTAATAGATTCATATGCAAATTCGATGGTGTTGTGGATGTATTACCCAATCAAATTGCTATTGTTAATCGATGAAGTCGAAACAGCCAAATGCAGTTTCCTTCCCAGCATTTCTCATTGAGGAGGCTGCTGCCGCAATCATGATTGTATTAATTTCAAATTAGGCTGCAATCTGAGAGTGCCACCATAACATTATCTTGTGCATCCAATTCTGTGGTTAGACAGAATGAATTTTCTTCCCCCTGGTTAGACAGAATGTTCGCAATTCAATTCTCTTGTGCATCCAAAGACAGTATTAGTTTTATGTGGTCATATGTTAGCATTGTTGTCATTTTGGGGCGTGTTTGGATATTCATGGAACCCAAACAATCAGCCGTATTAGTTTACATGGTAATGTGTTAGCATGGTTGTCATTTGCAGTGCGTTTGGATATTCGGCGAACCCAGACACAACCACATTAGTTTTACATGGGAATGTGTTAGCATTGTTGATGTGTGTAATTGTATCGTAAATCATAGTAGAGGTTTGAGTCATATTGAATCACAAATCGTAAGATTTTTTATTTTTATTTTTTTTTTTTTTTTTTTATTTTTATTTAATGATTTTCTTGAAAATATGAAAAATATAAATAAATAAGAAAAAATTAAAAACTTAGCAATCATCCTTTTACCATTAATATGCATCTAAGTAATACCATGTCATGACAGTGTTCAAGGATTTTTATTTTTTTTTTTTTTTTTTTTTTTTTTTTTTTTAAATTTGTCTTTCAATAAAATTTTCCTAAAAAAGTATACAAGGATCCTTTAATGACTTGTGTTCTTGTTATCTTTATTGAATGTAAAATCACATTGGAAAGCAGCATTTGATTATGTAGACCCATAAAAAAAAAAAGATACGGTGATTTCTAACCATCCTTCCACAATAAATAAGTTAATATGTCATAATCATCTATAAAAATATTTCCAATAAGTCAGTACGTCAATATCATATGCATCAATTTGGTGTTTCAATGAGTTAAGAAGTAAGAAGTCATTAAAAAAACACCCAATGATTTAACATTGAAGAGAATGTATATTATTTAATCTCTTATGAAAAGCAAAATGAAATAATTTATATTTTCTTAACTTTTTTTAAAAAAAGTTTTTTTTTTTTTTTTTTCCCTTCTAAATGATTATTAAAATCCCAACTAATTTAAAGACATAAAATGAAAGTCTTCAAATAGAAGAAAACAAGTATAATTTGAATCATAAATTGATATTCGAATCCTAAATTGTAGGATTTAAATTACAAAATTGTAGGATTAGTGTAAAAGGGGATTTGATTTGCTTAAGATTCGTTGTAGGATTTTTATAACACTAGTCATGCATTTGGATATTCTTGGAACCCAAACACGTGTATTAATTTCAGAATTAGTTTTACATGCTAATGGGGGCAACGATGTTGTCAGTTGGGACGCCTTCGGATATCGGTGGAACTCATGATTTGGCAAGGAATCATCATTTGGGGAAGGCAAAAACGAGGAGAGAGGCCCTAGATCGATAATCCAGACCATTGATGTGTGTCTACCGGTAGGTCATGGACTAGGAACCGAAATTCTACTCAACAACAAGATCATCAACCTTTCGGTTTCTGACCAAAGATAGACGGTGCAAATTCATCTCCAAAGGGGTTTTAGAAATGGTCTCTGGTCCATCGACTGACCAACGGACTCGATTGCCCAATCATGGTCCACATTTCCCAAAATTTAAAATCAGAGTGTATTGTGCGGATTGCATGGTGACACGTCCCACCATGATGCCGTAAAATGAAGGTGTGGCCACCTGAGTTATGGATCGGCCTAATTACTATAATTACTAAGTTCCTAAGGATAAAACAAGGGGCCCACGTTATGTATTTGATCCACCCCGTCCATCCATTTTAACAGTTAATTTCAGTTTCTTCTCCCAAAAATAAAATGCATCCAATGATCAAGTGGACCACACTATATGAAATAATGTGAATTGAGTCTCTACCGTTGAAAAATTCTGGGGGACCACAGAAGTTTTGGATCAAGCTGATATTTTTGTTTTCCCTTCATCTAGGTCTTTGTGATCTTGTGAACACGTTGGATGACAAATAAAGATTACTGTGGGCACTAGAAAGGTTTCAACGGTCCAAATCATTATTACCACTATTTCCTGTGGTATGGTCCACTTAAGCTTTGGATATGCTTCAAGTTTTGGTTCAACGTCTAAAATTAACTGAAACAACGGATGGACGGATTGGATAAACCGCGTAAATTCAAGGTGGGCCCAACTGAGTTTACTCGGTACAAAAAAAGCGTACTGAGTAAGTACGCAATCTGATTTCGTGGTGAGGAGTGTGGTGTGGATTATTCGTGGAGCCCATCGTGATGTATATATTTTATCTACACCGTCCATATCGAAAGCTGAAGTGGACTATCATTGAAAACTATTTCAACGGTGGACGTCATTATCCCATTGTTTTATGTGGTGTGGTGCACTTGAGCTTTTGACATACTTCAGTTTATGAATGATAAATTAAAATGATCTGTAAAAACGGATGGACGGCGTGGATAAAACATATACATCACGGTGGGCTCCACAGAGAATCCATGTTGGAAAAGCGATTTTTCAGGGTTCGGGAGCTGCTATTTTTACGAAAATACCCCTGGACGGTCAGGGTAAGCAGCGGTAGGAGGGGTATTTTGGTCTTTTCAGGTTCATCCGTACCACCTTAAGGTTTGTTAGCAGCGAATAAACTTGCTGGCTGAAACCTGAGGTCTACACGCCTCAAGAACCCATTCCCCTAATTCCCCTAACCTGATCGAGCCGCCTCTCTCGCCCGACTCTCTCTCTCTCTCTCTCTTTCTCTCTCATGGCGTCTCAGAGCAGAAGACCTTCGCTGTCTCTGCCCGGGTCGAGCAGCAGCAACAGCAATGACGGAATCCTAGCTAGGGTTTCAAACTCCATATCCCAATCTCCGATCGTCCATCAAGGCAAGAAGGTCGCGTCCGACGCTACCTTCGCCGCTAAGAAGCTACTGAAGAGCACTGGAAAAGCTGCTTGGATCGCTGGGACCACATTCCTCGTCCTTGTCGTCCCTCTGATTATTGAAATGGACCGAGAGCAGCAGATGAACGAGCTCGAGTTTCAGCAAGCCAGCTTGCTTGGCACGCCCCCCATCGTTACCCCCAAATGATCATCATCACCCACCACCGTCAGATTCAATCCCCTTAAAAAAAAAATAAAATTTCTCTACAGTTTGGTTTGAAGATCCTTTCTCCCATTTCGTTTCTGTTCCAGTGATTTTATTATTATTATTTTTGCTATTTTCAGGGCTCCGTTAATCTGGTTAGGGTTTCGGCCGCAGCAGCGTTGGGCGTGCTCAGGTTAGGCTTTTTGTTGCGATTGGTCTATGGCGGAATCTGATAGTTTACAAATGTTTCTTTTGTTGAGATTAGGGATTTTCCAATATTTATGATCGATGGCATTTTGAGTTAGATATGTGGTGTTTGTTGGATTTTCATCTTAGTGATTGTGTGAATCTTGCAAATAATGCTTGTTCGGGTTCGTTTGGATGTGTGCTATCAAACAAAAATGCAATTGATAGTCTGATTGAATGGAAATAACCAAATCGTGATTTCCTTCTGTGTCATTCATGTTAAGACAGTGTTTGGATGCATGAATGGGTTGAATTATGAATGTTCAATTTAAAAATAAAAATAAAAATAAAAATGACACAAATTGATGATACTTCTCAATATACGTAGCGAGGAAGTATCCAGGCAAGTTGCAGTTTTACGGTTCTTTCAAGTTTGATTTGGAAGTCTGCGATTGCAATTCAGAGCCTACACTCTCAATATGAATGCCAAGGACACTGCATTTTTCCCTTTGTTAGACTAGTAATCACAATTCTATTAGGTAATGCATCCAAACGCACCTGAGGGTCTCAGATCCAATTTGCAATTGTGTTGCTTTCAAGTTGGAATGAGGGAGCACTATTAATTTTTGTCATTTCTATTCGTTAAACTGAATACTCACAATTCAAATTCATTTGTGCATCCAAACGGAGCCTAAGTAATTAGGATGTCAATGTGTGTGGGATATGGAATTTACAGTTAGTATAGGAGATAATATCATGGGTTCGCATTAATGTTCTAAAACCTGGACTAGATTTCCACCCATTTTTGTGGGCAGGTGTTTCTCCTGGTCCCCATTTAAAATTTACAGATGTGTGATTGAACTGGCTTGTCCAACCTGGAGAAACGCCTGGCCTAGATGTTTTGACGAGTTGGATCGAGCTGTTTGATTTCTTGCCCAAAAGGGGTGTCCTGACCCATTATAGTGAGGAGTCTTAGGGTCCTGCACATCAGCAAATGTGTAATTTACTAACGTGCAGGATTCCCTAAATGTGGATCCCATGGTTATCGGATCAGAGCTTTTGATCCAAGTGCCGGTCCATGGGGATGCCCTGGGAATCTCCCAGCCTGGGAGGTTTAGTTGGCCCTACAATCTAATTACACCATCTCTCTTCTATATGAATTGTTCTAAGCACAGTTGCTGTGAAACCTGTTTTTTTTTTAAAAAAAATTTATTATTATTATTATTATTATGAATACCTACGTTGTTCACATCCTCTATGAATGGGGGACTCCCAAGAGATCTCCCAGGTTGGGAGATCGAAACCTTTTGATTGGTGGCCCTACAGATATAATTGCACAATCTGTCTTAAAAAATGAATTAGTTCTAAGTGTGGTTGCTGGGGAACCTGTTTTCTGTTGCGAATATCTGTCTCACATCTTCTTTCCAGCATTTGTTTCATGCATCTGTGTAATTAATACAGCAAATGTTGTTTGATAGACATCTTTCACTTCAATTTCTTGCATCGTATCCGCATCTGTTCCTTACCCTGGACAATGTTTTTTTTTTTTTTGGAAGGGTAACAAAGAATTTTTTGAACAAGCACCGAGCTGGTGCAAAAATTACAGACAAAGCAAGAAACTTAAATTACAATAATTTAAGGACTTAATACACGAAGCCCATTCCAAAACAAAAGATTTAGCCCTAAAAGACACCTCCGCATCCTTGCTAGAGATACTCCGAAAACATCTGCTGTTCTTTCTCCCCAGATCGCCCACTGGATAGCTGGAATGGTTAGTCTTGAAAGAGCAGTCTTCCGCCTTCCTATCCTCACACCGTGCAAACTTGAGGGTAAAATCTCATCAGATTCAGGCAAAGGAGATAATAAACTGACACCGTAGCTTCAAAGCGAATTTACAATGTTTCTCTCAGTGATGAGCATTGCTCAGTGATTTCGTTTCCTGCAGGAAGGGTCTCAAAGCATATTAAGTTATAGTGCTCCGGTAGATTGATCTAAACCGTCCATAGGTCTATAACACATTTCAAGAGCCTCCATGCAAAACTGAGACTGATCTGATGATCAAATCCATCATGGATTCAGCCTTTTTTTTTTGCAGCCATCCTTTTTCCAACCTTTAGATGGGATGGACATGATTGCCTAATAGAAGCGAATATCTAGAATCATATGTAGTCCATGATGGGAAAATAGACCGATCAAATCGTTGGTTAGACTTTTTATTTATTTATTTCACAATTGATCTTGACCGTCTGTATTTCAGGCCATTGATTAGATAGTTAAGACCATCATATCAGTGTGATATTTGCATGATAGCACATGCAACGCATGCTGGACCTAATGGACAGTCCTGATCAATCGACTGGGTTGTCTAAGTGTCCCAATTCAACTGGGAGCAATAGTGCTCGAGCATCTCTAGACAATATTTATATTCTTTAAAATAAAAATCTATCTTTATTCTTCCTTCCTTTTTTTTTTTTTTTTTTTTTTTTCAATTATTTTTTTCACACCCACACCACAAACACTTAACACATCCACCCACACAACATAGGCACTCGATCTCATGATCTCAAAGTTGAAACAAGTCTCTCTACTACCAAGCCCCACCTACATAAGAATTTACCTACCTACGTTTTACTTGATAAGCTCTGCCGGGCCCACCATATCTATTGGAGATGCACTTTGCCCATCAGTTTTGCCACCTGATGTTAGGACACCAACTAAGAAATGAATCAGATTCAAAACTCAAGTGGGCCACATGATAGAAACGCATACTTCCATATCTTTACTGGGTAAGCTCTGTACAGCCCACTGTCTCTGTTGGAGATCCACTCCGTCCATCTGTTTTGCTACCTGACGTTGGAACACGAGTTAAAAAATGATTGAAATTCAAAACTCAAGTGGGCCACATGATAGAAAACAGTGAAGATGGAAAGGCTCACCTTCCAGGATTCCACCATTACGTATATATGCCAACCAAACCGTTGGTATGGTTATTGAAACAGGAATGAACTGAAAATACAAATGTAGCCTGATCTATATGTTCCATGCAAAGGTTTTAACTGTGGGTGTTCAATTTCCACTGATTCCTGTGGACTTGTGTCTTTGATCTGCATCGTTTTTTGATTAATGTACTAACAAGAGCTAGGGAAACTGATGGCCGTGTAACTTTTACCTACAGGAACTTCCTGTAGGTCGGACCTATCTTCCATGTGGAGTGTAAAACACCAGACCGGGCCTAAATACCTAACCAAAAAATGTCTCTACCATATGATTTATTGTGGAAGCGGATTGCGTATTGTCTAGGCAGAGGCTCTGTGGGGCCCACCGTGAAGTATGATTTTTATCTACGCCATTCATCTATTTTTACAGATATTTTAACGCTGTTAGACCTAAAATGGGATAGATCCAAAGCTCAAGTGAACCGCACAACAGGAAGCAGTAATGGTGAATTATGATTTTTATTCACGCCATTCATCTATTTTTACAGATCATTTAAGGCTGTTAGACCTAAAATGGGATAGATCCAAAGCTCAAGTGAACCGCACAACAGGAAGCAGTAACGATAATGACACCCAACGTTGAAACCTTCCCGGGGGGCTACCATGATTTTTGTTTGCCATCCAGCCTCTTTATAAATGAGGTTATATAGGCCTAGATGAAGGCCTCTTTATAAATAAGGTTATATAGACACGGATGAAGGGAAAACACAAATATTAGATTTATCCAAAACTAATGCGGCTCCAAAGAAGCTTTTAATGGTGGGCGTTCAATCATCACTGTGTGGTCCACCAGGGCCTTGGATCTGCCTAAATTTTGGGTTCATAACCTAAAATGATCTTGGAAAGATGGATGGATGGATGGCATGAATAAAAACCCATACATCACATGGGCCCCACAGGGCCCTGCTCGTACAGATCATCATCGAGGTGGGGGCAGGACTTTGTCCCGCTTCCTTTTATTGTAGTGACATAGAACCCCTGTTCTCTTTGGGGTTCACCATGTTGTGTGTGTAAATCCACTCCGTCCATCAGGATACCTTACTTGTATGGTACATTGATAAAATCAGCCCACAATATGTCTATATGACATCCAACTACCTGTTGGATCATGTGGGCCCCACAATGCTTGACCACCACTTTTCTTTTTCTTTTTTTTTGAAAACAAAAAATGATGGTTCCCCGACACTTATAAGAATGGTGTTGGAAAAATGTGTTGTAAGTACCCAAAAATAAAATGAAATAAAATAAATTAAATTATTTTCTTTCACCAGGCTGAATCACACTCTCCTTAAAGTGTGATTCGCCCCCTATCAAATTGAAGAAGAATTATAGACGAATTGCTTTTAGGATAAGAAAAACCACAAATCTCAATAAATGGTGGTGACTCATTTACTGGACATTGCCACAGCGGTCAGAAAGCCCGGACCCTAGACTCGGCTTTGGATGTTGCATAATAAATCTTCACATCCAACGGACGATACGGACCGGACCATCGATATGGTAGGTGCCAAATGGAATTTACGTTGTCGGATCATCTGGATAGATGCACGTGTGAGCCACATGTGAGAAGTACGAGTCACCACTATTTTAGAAGACTAGGTTTTAATTACAGTGGTCATAATATTCTACGTGCACAAGTAATGAAATCACATTAATCAAATGTTTGAAATTTAGAGCCGTTAATCTAGTTTTGCTGTCCATCATATACCAAATATCACCCGCAACCAATGCCATGGAAAACAAAGGCGACTCCACTCAGCAAGATCCATCAAGTTGGACCAATGACTAGGCCGACTCGACATGACTCACTCAGGATGAGTCACCCACTCCCCCGTCAGAAGTTAAGAGGCCAATGGACTCAACTAATGCACCAGTCGCTCTCCTTCTCTGAGACAAACAGATTAGAGAATGGGATCAAAGATTAAGAGTTCTCTTGACCACTAATATTGCACTCCGTTCAAGTGACTAGTGAAGGTAAAAGAGGCTAATCCTTCTGAATGAGTTCTTTTTGCCCTATAACAATAGATGTGAGTGTACAGACTTAAGGATTTATTCTTTCACCAATACTTTAAATGCAAAACACTTATCAGGTGAAGAAAGATACACGTTTAAATTAAATAAGGAAGAATGTTGCCAATTTCATTAGATATTGTGAAATAATGTTTATTACAATCGACAACTTGCGAGACAATTAATTAAATAAACAAAATGAAAAATGGATAAATGCTTGATATGTGTTGGACATGAGCTTGTGGGGCCCACTTGTGAGCAATCATTAGAGGACGAGTCCTACAAAATTTTTCCTCTAATTTTTTAATCCATGTTTTCTCTAGGCGGTTTGAAGTTGAATTTCAACTTCAACTTTGAATGTAGATTGGATAAGCGAATCGAATGAGACCAGATGACCTCTAGCCTCACTCGAACCCTCCGAGACTTCCCTATAAAAGGGAAGGAGTCCTCTTATTAAAATTATGAGAGCTTAGAGAGAAAATTGAAAGATAATTATTGTATCCTTTATTTGTCCATTTGGCTCATCCCTTAAGCGATGCAAGCCATAAATCGTAATCCGAGACCGTCCTTACTGTAGAATCATAAGAGTCCTTATCATAGAATCAGAAGGGTGATCCCTTAAGTGATCAACCAATCCCAGACTGTCCTTACTGTGGTTAGGTGGACTGCTGGACCTGTGCAGTCTATAATAAATTTTTGCAAAAGTCCCATATCATGTAGACTGTCGGATCTTGCTGGCCCACTCTTCCACAATGACTTTCAATACACATATTAGAACAGACGAATCGAAATGGGTGCGATCAACCAAATTAGAACTTATATGATCATGATATACAACTTAAGGTTGCTCTAACCAATAGCCTTGTGCCATCAATTCCTTCGGTCTATATTATGATGAAACCTAAAAATAAGATAGATCCAAGATTGAACTGGCCACACCATAGAAACAGTGAGGATGAAAACACCCACCTTTCAAACCTTCCTAGTGCTCACCATGACGTTTATATGCCATTTAACTTGTTCATAAGGTGATTCCCACCCGGATGAAGGAAAAACAGAAATGCAGCCTGATCCAAAACTTTTGTGGTCCACAAAAAGGTTTCAATGGTAGGCTCTCAATCCCCACTGTCTCTTGTTGTGTGGCCCACTTGAGTCTTGGATTTGACATATAAAAGATGTTTTATCAGATGTTGTTGTTCTTGGGTCATTGACAAATTTATCTTTGCAGTATGAAAGATGTGAAGGTCAATTGAATATTAGCAATGGATGTTTTGTGTCAAAAGATTCTTGCTTTGGTGTCCGAATCGGGTCTTGAATGTTATAGTCCGGTCTTACTCCAAATTGCAGGTGGTTTGAATATTTTGGCAAAACTAATGGCTGTCTGTTATACTGGGCAATCGGGTATTGATATAGGATGGAAAGAATTTTAAAAATAGCACCCATGCAATGTCCTTTTTTATTTGCTCCTTGTCTCAAACACAGCTTTTTAGAAAACTATCCATTCAAATGACTTGCAATTTGGGTTACATCCAAACAAACCTTATGCATCTTAGGTCGGATAGCAAATGATGGAGCTGATCCACTCAGCAGGCGAGCCACACTAAAAATCAACGGATAGAAAATGATCTGACTCAACCAACAGCTGTGGCCCACCTAATAAGCACATCCAAGTCAACACTTTGAACTGGTAAAGATCAAATATCTAACCATCAAGTATCACGCTGTTATCTAACAAAATAAGACTAGCAAGTACCACTCCCGGTGAGCCCTAGGTTAGTTTCAATTACCTCACCCTGTTTTTTATTATTTGGGATAAAATTCAAGGATGCAACCAGTTTGATTATGAACCTCTTATAGCATAACATCCAAGAATCCAACCCATTTATTTGATAGGTATCCCCCCTTGGATTTAATGTTTCAATCGGTGATTATACCAAAGGTTATGTTGAATTGTTAGTGCACTTATTTGTGCACCTTACTTGTCAATCACGGGTGTCGGTGTGTCAAGGAGTCGGTTGAGCCTTGAAAGCTGAAGACCGAAGACACATGAAGACTGGAGCATTAAGGAGGAAAGAATAAGTATATGAGGTGCCTTAGTGACCGTAACCGTAGACCCAAAACAATTCTTAGCATTTAGATAATCATAACCTTTATAGGTAAACCTTGTTGTTAATCCCTTAGCCTTAGAATCAAAATTGAAACATGATAAGTAAGGCTAGAAGAGATGTACAGCTGCTATAAACCAAACTAATCAAAATAACAAAGTTTCGAGGGTTGTTGATCGAACACCTCCGATCAATCGATGGACTTGCTCGATTGATCAATCAAAGTTGAATTTGTCTAGCAAGTTTCTGTCTGGAAATCATTTTGGTCGATGATTGATAGACTAGTCCGATTGATTGAAGGAGCCCTAAATTGTCTAGCAAGCTTTTGAAAAAATGCTGGAATTATAGCGATTGGTAGATGCATTGCCCGATCAATTGAAGGGGAGTTTGATCGATCGATCAAACATGCCATTTTTTGTCCGCTTTTTGACCGTTAGAACTTAGTTTCTTTATAAAGGGCATACGAACCTTGGATATTTTAAGAGATTTTTGGTGCAATAGAAGGGGTAGGTGATTCCACATTGATATCATACATCCTAGGCATCTAATCCTATGAGTTTTAAGTCATTTTTATGAGCTTTAACATAACATTATAACAAGGATTCTAACCTCCATTGAGACGATGAACTTGAACTCCACCATTTTCTAGAGATTAGATCCAATCTTATTTACGTATCTTTTGTCTAAATCATCTAGAAGACCATTCTAAGTGAATCCCCTAGGATTTCAACCATCACATTAGTTGTAGGAGATTATACCACCCACTCATCACCTTGGTCACTTCAAATAGAACATTGCATGTAAGGTGTTTGATCTTGGAGTTGAAACACTGATAAGCATCAACATCAACGATCGGGGGAGCAATTGAGTAGCAGATTCAAATATATGAGAGCTTTGAATAGGCGATTCAAGCATGACGCGTCAAATGGACTCAATTCAATAAATGTCGATTAGTGAGTCCATATATTCTCTTTTCTTGTGAAAGATTTGAGATAAGGGTTAATAACTCAAACTCGATAGGTTCTCGAGTACGACCCGGGCTCTTGTGTAAGGTCAAATTCACCGGGCACGGGTGTGTATATGTTAAAATTTGTGGGAGCCTATAGTAAGAGTACACATGAGTCCTTGGACCATGATCAAGGTTGTTGGTTAGTCAATACAAAACCAACTAAAGTTTATTTCGAAAGCCTCCGGCAGAAGTGTACATTAGGTTCTTGTGTAGTGCCATAAATGTTAGAGGTAAATCTATTGAAAACCTCTGATAGTGAATACCGCTACACTCAAGGAAAGCGCATCTGCTGAGAGTGGAGTAGGGAAACCGAACCACTATATATGTTTGTGTTTGCGATTGTGATTTACATACACTCTATTCATGCTTATGTGTTTAATTAGTTAAATCATTTTAATACTTGAATTGGATTATATGCTAGATACTTGTAAAGCACACACAAGTACACTATTGATTATAGACTGGTTGCTTCATTGGAATATCATGTGTAGTCTATACGATTGGACCCATTATTGGCTTGGAAGCCTTAATGTTATTTACCTTGATTAGTTTCAATAAGGCAATTGCATTCTAATTGGCATAATTTTCGAATGGTTCTATTCACTCCCCCCATCTCTCCTCTCTCTATGACAGTCATTCATTCCATAGCTCGGTAAGCTTCCGCATAACGTGGTGTTGTGTTAGATAACCGATATAATTTCAATGTTGACCTCTCGTGTTTAAAAACAAAAGAGCCAAAGGATCAAAGAATTGAAATAATCCAATCCGCAATCCGCGAGCCTTTTACTTGTTGACTTTCCATCATATAAACAGTTGTTTGGGTCAACAGTCAAAGGCTAAAGTTATGACCTCTAGGAATAATCTTCACTCTCTAGGCATGACAGCACATCAAATTAACCAATCCATCCAAATCTGGGGAATCACTGCAGATAAGTTCAAAACCTAAAAATCAGATTTGATTGGACAATCCTGACCTGCTGATTTGCTTAAGTGAGGCCAACCATCCCGCATATCTACAACAACACGGAGAGTGAATATCAAAGCTTTCTGTTGCCAAAAGGCCCTTGCCCCAACTCCTTAACCTTTGGAACTTTTTCTTCTTCTTTTCTTGTTATTCAAAAAAAAAAAAAAAAAAAAAAAACCTCAAGAGTTAAAATATCAAACCTTCTGGCGAGCAAAACACCACCAAGTTCTCAATTGCATGACTACGGAAAAGAGGAAAAACATAAAATGAAGCCGAAATTTTCAAAAATTTCAGAGCTGCCCTCTACCTATGGCCCACTTAAGATGAAGCACCACTGCGAAGCGCTTGAGCTTTCTTGGGTTTCCTTGGAGCCAACTGAATATCACGCTGCAGCATCAACCAAGTAGGTTTGTTAGACCTAACAGCAAAACAATGATTGGCTATAATTTTCTCTTCAAAGACTCAAATGTAGAAACATTAAATCTACCATATGCCCATATTCACTGGCTGAACAAGAGCAAACATGTGTTATGTGGTTAATAAAGCTTCAGGATCTGTTTGGACATGGGCTGAATCGTTTCTTAGAGTGTCGTTGTTGTCATTTAATGGTAGAAACATTAAATCTACCATATGCCCATATTCAATGGCTGAACAAGAGCAAACGTGTGTTATGTGGTTAATAAAGCTTCAGGATCTGTTTGGAAATGGGCTGAATCGTTTCTTAGAGTGTTGTTGTTGTCATTTAATGGTAGAAACATTAAATCTACCATATGCCCATATTCAATGGCTGAACAAGAGCAAACGTGTGTTATGTGGTTAATAAAGCTTCAGGATCTGTTTGGACATGGACTGAATCGTTTCTTAGAGTGTTGTTGTCATTTATTTTTATTTTTGCTTGGGTGTGTTTGGCTTATTAAGAATATCTCATCTCCATGAAGTTTAAAAGGGTGTGCTTTTATTTTTCCCTTGCTTGAATGGAAAGTGGCACATGCATTTATTTATCGCTTGCATATTCTGTATGCATACATAACTGCAACTAGTGAAACAAAAAGGAGAGTAATTGAAGAATTTGCATTTTACCTCCTCCTTGATTCTTCCTTCTCAGACAAAATCAACTACTCAATATGACAAGGTGCTGACATATAGGCTTGCAGAGCAAACCACAGCATGTTGTTGTTAATACAAGAGCACGAATTCACAAAGCGGACCAAATAATATTGATATATGAGATAAAAACTTACGGTTAATCCTTCCATGAGCATGGTACGTTCGGCGCCTCTGCTTCTAGGCTTGATTCACCTGGATGTGAGAAACAAACAGTTTGTCCACATCCAAACCTTTCACCTGCAAATAACATTTATTATTATGTAACATGCCAAAGAAGAAACTATGTGGGGTAGAAGAAGATGGTAATGAGCTTTAGTAAGAGAAATTAACCATGAGGATAGGGTACAACATACATCGGCGTTGCTCTCAGCATTCTTGAGCAAGTCCAGGTTGAGTTTGCAGATTTCGCTGGCCAGCGGGCCTGTACATTTGAATGGCGGTTCTTTGCTTGGGCAGTGCGGCCAACACTGCCACAAAATCGCTGGAAGGGGATGGCTTTTTAATGAGTGATTACATCCTCAAGATACCTTTTCGCCTTCACCAGGGGCAACTTTCTAATTGCATGGGCAGTTTCCCTGCTATTCTGATAAGAAAAAAAAAATCAAAGATGAGCAGACAAGGACCTTATCTTAGTCCTAGCATATCATAGAAGTGCAGGAACTATGATATACAAAAAGCAGATTGTCATACACATGGCCTGTTTGAGGCACCCTCCAAAGGGGGCTTTGAGGCATAAAGGCCAATTTGATCCAAACTGTTTTTATGTTGTGCATTTTGATGCATTTTGGAAATCCCCGCCTCATCTCTCGCTTGACAAAGTAGGCGCTAAAATGCTGAGTTAGCAAAAGTGCTTATTAGTTTTTTTGTCAAGTCAACCGAAAAAGCAGGCTTCAAACCCCCTTTTTTTCCGGAAATTCCGTTCTAAGGAATTGCATTAAATGGGCCCTTAAAAGCCAAGTGACCAGAACACAGGATACCCATAAGAAAATTGCACCATTTATTATAGTTGAAATGCAGACAAAAGAAAAGGCATCTCAATGTGGTAAGATGGGATGCCAGACATGGGCCAGACAATGGGATCGAATCGAGTGTAGAATGACGGAGACTCTTCAACCCTATACATGGCATAGTTGTACAGCAATCAAGACTGTCCCAATCCCTGAGCTAACTGTGGAAAGAGAATAAGCTAAAAATTGATATGAGAAGATAATATTAAAATTCAGAATTTTTTTTCCTTTGAATTCAGACCGCTCACTGTTTTACCCTTAACCATCCATTTGATAGCCCATTAATTGCATGGTTAGCTTCGCTTGATCAGTATGATTTTATGGCTATGCTCCATACACAAAGGGACCCACATTTTCAATTTTCTGGATAGTTGTATATCAGTGCCACATGTGAGGAGGATGAGTTACTACCATTTTTTAAGTTGAAAAAAAATCTAACATAAGTGTCTGCCACCCAAGCCCACAGCATCATATCAGTAGCAGTACTAGGTCTCAATGAGGATGAGTAAAATGAGACATCCAGTCCACCTGTGAGGATGGAAGTCCTAGTTTTGTACAAGTACCATAAATGTGGCATGTGTATGGTACATTCATTCGTTATGGACAACAATGGATAGGTCACACAACAAAAATCATAGCTATGGAGCAATCCTAATCCCAATCATTGTGATTTTTGTTTTTTGTTTTTTGTTTTTATTGGGTATATGGCCCCTTCATGGCGCCTTGATCAGATAGGGTATAGAATATGCGAGATCTCCCATTGTGCTTTCAATGAATTATTGTATACAACAGCTTTGTGAAGCAATCAACTGTCATGCATGTTGAACATTTGAACCATGCGAAAGATGGGCCACCCAATGAAGGTCATGTGCTGTGAAAATCCGGCCAACCAATGCATTAGATGGGCCATGTCTCTGCACTGAGTCAGACCATCTACTGTCCATTGATTTCGAAGGCACAGCCTGCCCAATGCATGGACTAGCTTGATTTTTACCCAATGTGATCTACACACAATGTGGTCCGTGCCACCTTTTTCATGGATTGGATATCTACACACAATGCTCAATAAAAAAGGAGCAAATTTGCATAATTTTGAGTAGATCACACACCATCTCAATTGATAATGAAAATTAGAAACAGTTCAGCGAAGACTCAAATTAGAACAGTGAAATTAAGCAACTCAGAAAGGCTTCCAAATTATAACCTGACAAAGATGGTCCTGTGATGCATAAAACACCATGCGCTCAAGAATCTAACAGTGGCTGACCAAACATTGAAGTACACAGCAGAGTTGCAGCACTTGGAAGTTTTGAACTCATTAGCATAGAAAGGCAACATAATATGGAAGAAGCAGAACCCCAGAAATAACTTCCCCAGAGGGTAACGGTTTGGAACATAGAGCAAACCCTGATTGATCCCCAAAAACAACCAGAAGCAAATATGCAAATTTAAATTCCTTAAAAATTACTAAGAGACAGTCAGAGCAGTCTAATAATCAAGGAACGTATCCCTTAAGATGACAAATTATTGTCAGAACCATCTAGCACTACCACAATGTACAGTGTTCATCCAAAAAGTAAATGACAGAAATCATCTAGCACCAGCATAATATACAGGTGTTCATCCAAAAAGTGGCAGAAACCTCAGGGCCTGTTTGGCATTGCCTCTAGCAACTGTAGACTTGATTATCAAGAAATGATTCTTGAGAATTGCTCATGTGAAAAAGTGCATGTTTACTGGTAAAGAAAAAAACAATTTCCCCAAGAAGGTTCAATGGTCAGAGTTGAATCCCACTGTTTCCCATGGAGTGGCCCACTCAAGTCTTAGATCTACCTCTTTTATTGAATCATATCATAAGATGATAGGGGGAAACAGATGGCGAGATGTCGCACAGTCATCACAGTGGCCCCACAGCAATGCAGGCAGGAGTTATAGGAAAGTTGTGTACGTCTGCAACTGAGATTTGCTAAGCCCACACACATGTACAATAAAACTCATGTGCGCACAGTGATGCAGGCGAGAGTTATAGGAAAGTTGTGTCCGTCTACAAATGAGATTTGGTAAGCCCACGCACATGTAGAATAAAACTCACGTGTGCACCACACGTTTGTCATCATGGCACGCAGGTCTGAGATCCAATCCATCCAGTAGAAAGGCACCACTATATCGATGCCCTAGCCCAAGAATGAGGTTGATCCACTGGCCAGAGGGCCTTAGTTTGGCTGAGGTTTTCTCGCCCAAACCACCTGTTTCTAATATTGGGGCCCACCTCCTGAGAGGACCAGATTAATTTTAAGGAAAACATGGCTGGGACCATCCAGTAGATGGATTTAATCTTGGACCTACATGCCATGATGGCACACATAATGTGCATGGCTCTACACTCGTGTGCAATCAACAAACCTTCTAACAAGCGACAGAGATCTTTGCAAGCATGTAGAAGTGGAAACCCTTATAGGAAACAGGGGCTACGCTGCAGGAAAAGCGCAAATTTGGAAAATTGTTTTCCTAAAATTGATTAAGTGGTTAACCAAACACACTTAAATCCTAAAAAAGTAAATTTCAGAATCAAAATCACAAAAAATACACTCTTTTTAGCAAAGCCAAACAGGCTCTTAGTGATTTTCAATAAAGACTTGCTATATAAACATGTCCCAGCTTTTAATAACCCAGCAAGAAATGAGATTTTTATGTAGAATAGTAAGAAATAATAGTGGCATTACATTCATCCATTTATGGAGTTAGTTTATAATGGCCCATCATGTGTTGAACCCATGGTTTTGAAAATTGGCTTCGGTACATAGGCATATTGTAACAGTATTGGTCATCCCTATTACACGATAGGTAAATATTGATGTATAGGAGTTTCTTGCTCCCAAAAAATCCCATGACAATTCATATTGCCAACACTGAATTGTAGAAAATACTTGAGTTCATAGCTTCGTATTCAAATCGAGAAAATTAGTGTAGCATAATTCATCAGCAATTTCCACATTGCTCGTTAATTTTGCAGCATGCTTCATTGACTGAAACATCTGCATGAAAAATATATTTCATGAGCAACCTCAATTTCATTTAAAGCAAAAAGCAGAAAAAACAATCAAGAGATTAGGTAGGAAACAAGACTTCCTTTGGCAAGCATTATGATCTCATTAGCCTCACAAAGCACACGAAACCAAAAAAAAACAAAAACAAGTTTGACACATTTGTATGAAAAAAATCACAAAACATAAACAAATCTGTGAGCAATTAGCTTCAGCTGAGAATTCCATTTTTTTAAAAAATTCCTACTAGGAAGTTTCTACAAAATTACAATGGCATATGTGAGCTTACAAAAGATTGTTCAGAAGAACTTACTAGGATAACAACAGTGACATAATAACCAATTTTTAATGAGGTTAAGTTAACACCCAGTCAAGGGTTCGAGTATCCATAGGTGGTGAAATCCCACTACGGCGTGAGTGTGTGGGGGTGTACGTGCGTGTATTAAAAAAAAAAAGAGTTAATATTTAATGTGTCTTCATTTACTGAACCTTTTGCCATTGACAAAGCTTACAAAGGTTCACCCAATAACAATGTGTTCAGTTTCCCTGAAGTTTATGAGAGACCTGCTCGTATAGACAACAGGCCACTGCTTTTTTTCTTCAGGTTAAAACCCCAGACACAACAATATCACCACAAGTCAACATTTGGAAAAGTCCATGGAAAAGATAAAAAATCATCCTGAGATTATTAAAATGTCAAAAGAGGAAGCATTCCCGACAAGCAAAAGCTGACCATTGTGGAAGAATGTCTTTGTTCATATGCTGATCAAGAAAAAGAATGTTACAGTTAAAAAAATATGCCTAAATATGAGTTCCACTCTCACCAATCTTCACCAACCAGTTGGTTTCTCCAGAAGCAAAAAAGACAAACACCAGACTGCAAAGCAACTGGCTCAGATAACAAACGACACCTTAACTTAAAATGATAGCATCAGTGGCAACTAGAAGGACCAAATAACTACCAAGCTATGTGACAATGGCACTCTATTTTCAAAAAAAGAAAAAAATTTATCGTGTCAGATATAAGGAAAAAAAAAAAAACACTTTTACCTTCCTATTCTCATACATTAACAGTATCATATACTTTTATGTAGTTGTTAGTGCATTTTACTTGAGAGATACATTTTCCAATATCTCATATTTTCTTATATAACATATTTTTCAATATCATATACAAAGTAAGTTGGTACAAGTTGAAGGCTCTAAAGGGCAAGGGAAAGGCCAAAAAGGACATAGGTGAAGGTGGTAAGAAAAGACTTGATGAACTATGGTCTAGCTGAAGTTATGGTCCTTGATAGAGTGGAATGGTAGAATAGGATTCCTGTAGCCAACCCCAATTAATTGGGATAAGGCATAGAAGACTTTCTCATGGATCTCCATCATGGCTGGGGATGCTCTGGCAGAGTGTGATAGTCGATTCGGAGGCACTTGCAAGTTGTATGTGCCAGCATATGTTAATCCTAAGTTAACCATTGAAATTACCAGACCCACTGTCCATTGATAATAGGTCAAATCCATGTAATTTTTTATTGGGACCCACATTCCAACAGTTTAGTTACATGTGATTTCTTAGACTGTGCCACACTATGGAAGTTTTCTTCCCCAACATTTTAAGAATGGTGGTGACTCATCTACTGTGACTATGCCATAGTGGATAGAAAGACCGGACTGTGGACTCAGCTTTGGATGGAGCATAACCAATCTTCACACCCGGCAGACAATACTGACCATCCATTTGGTAGGTGCCAATGGGATTCACAATGTCGGATCATCTGGATAGATGCACATGTGACCCACATGTGAGAAGTATGAGTCACCACTATTTAGAAGACTAGTTTCAATTACAGTGGTCATAATTTTCTATGTGCACAAGTAATGAAATCGCATTAACCAAAAGCTTGAAATTTAGAGCCGTTAATCAAGTTTTGCTGTCTATCATCTACCAAATATACCTCATAACCAATGCCATGGAATACAAAGGCCACCCCTCTCGGCAAGATTTCAAGCCGGGTCACAAGATCCCGACTGGGCAGGATTTGTCAAGTTGGACCATGGATAGGTCAACTCAACACGACTCACCACAACTCACTCAGGATGAGTCACTCGCCTGGTCAAAAGTTATGAGAGGTAAGGACGCAACCAACGCACCAGCCACACTTGTGAATGAATTTTCTATTTTATCTATGACAAGTGCTCCAATGCTATCAGAGCACTATTAAGTTATAGTAAGTGTTGAAAATAAAATATGCACTTATAGAATGTCGAGAATGGCTTAAAGGCGCGTACTAATGTGCGGTTTTTTAAGATAGTCGAAGCCTCTCAAATGTGTAAGGTGCCACACTACCCTTGGGATCCAATTAAACTTGGCTTGATCCAGTCTTCCAGCAAGCTTTCATTGCTCAACAAAGACGCAGTACTTGACCTTGCACTATATGCTCGAAACGGATTGAAAATAAGGAGATGAAGTTGAAGTTGTTCCAGCACCTGACTCTTATCTTTTTTTATAGGAGGATATTAATAATGCACTTAATGAAATAAGCAATCCCAATGTAATGCTAGTAATAGCAAGAAGCTTCTAGGTCAAGAGACTTTTTAGCTCCCCAAGTGGGCTTGGAGACTTTATAGTCTGTCATCTACCTCATTGGACTTGAGGCCCAACAGATAAGTCCATTTGGACAAGACTAAGTCACAATGGAGGCCCCACAGCACTGTGGGTGTGCTCTCTTTACTCCACTTCCAATGTGGGACTAAACAAGTTAAAAAAAAAAAAAAAAGTTTAGCAAAGAAATTTTAAAAAACATTTCAGCACTAGTTGCATCTGGTAACTTACACAGTTCAATAAATCAATCTAAACTGTCCATTGTGTCTAGAACTCATTTCAAGGGCTACCATATTGACTTGATGACCGAATCCATCTTAAATTCATCCTTATTGTTTGTAGCTATCCTTTTTCCAACCCATGGATGAGATGGTTTAGATCGCCTAATAGAAGTCAATTCTTCAGAATCATAAGAAATCCATGATAGGAACTATCAACTAGATGGATCAAATTGTTGGTTAGACCTACTGTTGTATAAATGATGGTGACCATCCATCATAAGATGAGTGTGATATTTACATGGTTGCCCATGAAATCTGCATGGGACCTAATGGACAGTCTAGATCAATGGAATGGATTGTTTAAGTGTCCCAATCAAACTATTATCAAATATCTAAAAGAATCAAGTAAAGACCCAGATGAGTCTTTGAGTCAACCCAATACGGGTAGACATCGAGTCTAGTCAAGTCGAGTTTTTGGGTTTTAAAACTATGCTTCCTGTTACCTATCTGAAGATGTGAACCGCGACCCAAACCACTCAAGAGTCCAGCTGAATAACTTTAACCAACTGTGAATCTTATGGCACTCTGTAGTATGCTCTGCCGCTACTTTGTTTTGGGCTCCACAGGGGAAGCTATAACACCGTTCATGCCTTCCCGACTTGGAAAGATTACTAAAATGCTTCTACCTGAGATGCTCATTATGAACTGAGACTGAGTTCAGGCGTCGTAGATGACCATAGAACACATCCAAGCTCAGATGATTGGATTGGATCTACTTGCGATGGATTGAAATTTAAATGCAGCATCAGTTGGTAACGAGCTGAGGACATTGAGCAACACCCTGCTGAGAACATACTTCAGATGTGAAGCACAGGCAGAGCCATAACCCAGATATCTACAATGGCACTTTTGCTCCTGTCCACCTTGCTGGAATTGGCATGCAGTCTCGGAGAGAAGATAACCACTCGGGAAAAATCAAGACTCCTGAATTTCAGGCCGATAACCTTGTGCCAGCCTCCCTTTGGGATGAGAATGCAAATGGGCAGTCCAAATATTCTGGGTCCCCTCAATTCCATGCCTGCAGCGATTGAAAGATGATGACAACAGCACAACATGAAGCTGGGATTACAAACAACATATCTAGCAATCTCGGAACAGTGAAAGACTGTGCCTCTTCCTGTATAGCCAGCAGCAGCGCAATGCAAACAGCAGCCCAGCCTAAACAGGCCTTGCAGCAAGTAGCGAATTCTGGAATGCACTTGGATCAAATGGTCCTCCCTAAAAAGACTACACCCAAGTCGCTATCTTCCAGGTTTCGATTAATCGACGGGCACATCATCTACGGTCCCCCCTAAGGGGACTACACCCAAATTGCCATCTTCCAAGTTTCGATTGATCGTCAGGCCCATCACCTACTTTGACCCAATCAGGTCACCACTGTCGTAGGATCTCAATTTCATGATCAGCTCTCAAGTTCGATTCTTCGTTTGTATTCAATCATTTACCAGTAATCCCCACAAGTGCAGCTCCCATGCTCAAACTTGTGGTATCTATTCACATCCCTCACAACAATCTCCCTCTCCAAAGCCCTGCTCATATACTTGAAAGCCTCATGACAGTCTCTACATATCCTCAGATTCTTAACAACCCTCAGAGCTTTCCCCGGTGGAGCGGCCCCGCTCACCACCCCAAATGCCACCGCCAGCTTCTCGCTGTGATACCAAAGCGCCTCCTTCTTCTCAGCTGCCTCAACCTCATGCAGCACCACCTCCGATGCCTCCGTGTAGCCCAGCTTCGCAATCTCCTCCATCAATTCCACCAGCTTGGCGTATATCTCGGCTGTCCTTTCATGCCTCCGGTCTCCTGCCAAGAAGATGTGCACTTCTCCACGCACTTCTATCCAGCTCCGCCCACCTTCCTTCTTCACCCCTCTGTCTTTCATCATCGTCCTTACTTCAGCCATCTCAGGCCATCTCCCAGCTGCTGCGTTGATGTTTGAGAGCATCACATAGGCTGAATCGTCTCGTGGGTTGTGCTCAAGAAGCTTATGGCCCACCACCCTGCCCATGTCGACCGCACCATGGGTTGCACAGGCGGAGAGCAGGGTCCGCCATACTGCAGCATCAGGCTCAAATGGCATTGTGTTTGTGAGGTTCTCTGCATCCTTGAGTTGGCCTGCCCGGGCCATGGTGCCCACCACGCAAGTGTAATGCTCGAGCCCCGGTCGCACTCCATATTCATTGGTCATTGAATCAAGCCATTGCTTGGCTTCAAAGACCAAGCCCGAGTTGCTAAATGCAGTGAGGATTGCAAGAAGGCTGAGCTCGTCGGCTACTAGCCCATGGCTTGGCATCCTGTAAAAAAGCTCAATTGCAGAGCCCGAGTCGCCCTGTTGGGCGTATGCTGCCATCATTGAATTCCACCCGACGATGTTCACGCCCGGCAACAACCCATCAAACACCTGCCGCGCGTCAGAAACAAGGCCTGACTTCCCGTACGCATCAACCAACGCAGTCCCCACAACGAGGTTCGACTCGAGGCCCACAACGGCAGCATGCGCGTGCAGGATCCGGCACTGCTCAAGAGCAGCCGCCTCCGCTGCTGCCCGCAGCGCACCGGACACGCTATACATGGTGGACCCCACGCCGGCCGATCTCATGCTTGCGAATATTGAGATCGCGTCTGCCGAGCGGCAGTTCTGCGCGAGGCCGACAATGGCGGCAGCATAGCAGACCTCGTCTCTGTGGGGAATTCCATCGAACGCCTTGCGGGCATCGTCCGGAAGGCTGCATTTCGAGTACATGTGGACAAGAGCGCTTCCGGAGAAGGGGAGATGGGAAAGAGAGAGCTTGAGGGCGAGTGAGTGGAGCTGAAGGCCGGTGGAGAGAGAGGGGAGGGAAGCGCAGGTTTTGAGGAGGGTGGCTAACGTGCGCTGGTTGGGGAGGATAGAGTGGCGGAGCATGGAAAGGAAGAGGGAGAGGGAGAAAGGAGTGCTGGCATGGGCGGTGATGATGGACGTCCAGGATACGACGTTGGGCGATGGGATTTCATTGAAGAGGCGGAGGGCGTAGGAGAGAGTGGATGGGGTTTTGGAGTAGAGAGTGATGAGGCTGTTGAAGATGGAGAGATCGGTGGTGCCTGTTTTGATGGCCCGTGCGTGGATGGGGCCAGGCGAGCTGGTGGGCCCCACAACGGTGGGTGGTGCTACGTCGCCCTCGAGCATGTTAGCGGCGGCCATGGCAGCCGCATGCTTGATGGAGAGGCGGGATGCTGATTTAGTTTGAATTTGGCAGATGGTTCCTGTAATCTAAAGTTCTGTGGGGTCCACTGCATGTCCCACGAAATCCACTCCGTCTATCAGTTTCTCCAGCCTGTATTATGATGGAAGCCTGAATATGAAGCAGATCAAAGATTGAAGTGGGCCACACCACAGGAACAATGAGGATGTAAACGCCCACCTTTCAAACCTTCCTGGCGCTCACCGTGACGTTTAAATGCCATCTAAACCGTTCATAAGGTGATTCCCACCGGATGAAGGAAAAACACAAATGCCAGCGGGATCCAAACTTCTGTGGGCCACAAGAAGATTTCAATGGTTGGCTCTCAATCCCCACCGTCTCTTGTTGTGTGGCCCACCTGAATCTTGGATCTAACTAATTTTGTGGGCTCCCACCGTGACATAAGCTGGGAAAACTGATGGAGGGAGTGGATTTCGTACGGACATCTCCGTGAGCTTCATTGAGTGTCCACGTCAGGCCCAAGTGCAGATTTCTGTCCTCCTGTTATTGGGCTTGCCTTGAAGCCAATTAGATGGGCCCGGAAAAGCAACAGAATAGGCCTGATTTTGCCAACAAGCCTTCTAAAAAGGTTTTGATGGTTGACGGCCTTTTTCCATTTTTTTTTCAGTGGTGTGGCCCACCTAAGTCTTGGATGTGATTGATTTTTGGGCTCAATCCTAACAAGAGGAGAGGAGTTGCTTGTTACCCCGCGTTCAAGGTTTGTGAGAAATCCACTCCGTCCAGCTCAACTCATATTAGAAATGAGCTAAAAGAATTTTAATTTTTAAAAAAGGTAGATCGAAAACTTAAGCCACATGTCTGAAATCAATGGGATTGGTGCCTACTATAGAAACACTCATGGGGCCACATAAGCTCCAAATTTAGGGCTGAAAGTCAGGCGGGTTGGGTCGGGTTGGTACTCAACCCTAGTCCAACCCAAGGTTCCTATACCTCAACCTGAACCCAACGTAACCCAAGCTAGGGTTGGGAATTCTCAACCCAAGCCCAACCCAAGCGGGTGGTCGATAGATATATGCTAATATTTTCATTATTACATTAGTCTATTATATTTTCAATACAAGTTTTATTTTTTATACCTATAATGTATTAAGTATATATGTAATTATTTATCATAAATAACATTTTTTTCTAAACAAACAAGCTAAAATATAGGACAATTAAAGTCGTATTGTGTATCAAGCAATCTATTTGGGAGAGAGAAATCTAGTGTATCTTATTTGCTTGAGTCATCAGAAATGACATGGACCAATGAAACCTGACAGCATTAGAATTTCTCGTGCCTTCAACATAGACTATCTGCACTCAATTATAATTAGTTTATAAGGAACTTATATATTGATCAGGTTCGGATTGGGTTGGGCAACCCAAGACTTCAACTTGAGCCCAACTCAAGTTTTATCGGGTTGGTGTTTGTATGGCCCAAGCCCGAAACCAAACCCTATACATCCTGCACAAGCCCAACCCATTGTTGGGTTGGTAACGGTCGGTCGCGTTGAACCCACCCAACTGTCAGCCCTATTCAAATCAGGCTAATAATTTTGTGTTTTCAGTTCATTTCAGTGGAGATGGTCCACCCAGAGGATCTATGGGTCCACTTTGATGTATGGGTTTTATCCATGCTATTCATCTGTTTTTCCATATCATTTTAGATTATGAGCCTAAAAAAGAGTCAGATCAAAAGCTCAGGTGGACCACACCGCAGGAAACAATGGTGATAATGATACCTACCATTGAAACCTTCCTAGGGCCCACCGTGATGCTTATTTGCCATCCAAACCATTCATAAGGTCACATAAATGTTGATGAAGGGGAGAAACAAATCTTAGCTTGATCCAAAACTTCTGCAGCCCCCAAAAATTTTTTAATGCTGGGTGTTCAGTCCCTACTGTGTGGTCCACTTGTGCCTTGGATCTGCCTCTGTTTTTGGCTCATTCACTGAAATGATCCGGAAAATTTTGTGAATGGCATAGATAAAATTCATAAATCGAGGGCCTCACAGAGCCATTACCTAGACCGATTCCATGCGGGCGAGAGCAATCGGCTTCCTACATGTACAGCCTGACAAATTCAAATTCTGAAACAATGTTACTCAGGCAAAGTGATGGTTGATACATACGCAAACAAAAATAAAGGTTGAACATAATGCGTTGAAAATAATAAATAATATTTAGAAAAATAATAAAATAAATTAAGAAAATATAAATTATTTGTTTAAATTCTTCAGGAGACTGAGTGGAGATACCTTATTTCAACACTTGAGGTTTTGGTTTCGATCCCTAGCGGGGGTGGCTAACATGGAGGGTGCGTACGGACATGGGTGTGTACTAACAGGCTAACCCAAAAAAAAAGAGGGTGTGATTGGGTTATATAGCTTGAAACTAAAGATACACTTCTTAGACCACATCCCAAATGCAATAGAAATCTTAGATAATTGAACTTCAAGATATAATGACTATGACCTAATTCCAATGGTGCACTTGTTATAATAAGCTTAAACCAGGATACAAAACTTAAACCCAAAGTAAGTTGAATCGGCAACAAACTTAGTTCAAAACACCACTAAACAAGATATGAGTTTTGATAAAATAGAAAAATAAATCATTGGCATGCATGAATTAATTAGGAAGAAAGAGCAGTTGTATATATAGACCATAATTAGGTGCAACCACCCGAACAAACAAATCACTCGTTTGAAATTCGCGTAAAACCCATAGTACGAATATGCTCGCAGAGCGGCACGTGGAACATAACAATTAATGTAAGTATACTATCAATCCTCACATATACCCGGACCCAGCCCCATGGCAGATGTCAATGGCCACGGTTTGGACTAGTAGCCTAACATCCCATTCAACCAAATTTACACGCCTCTTGAAAATAGGCTGAAACACCATGTAAATTTTTTTTCTCATATGCTTAAGTTTTTCTTTGATTCATTTTTTTAAAGTGGAAAATAGACATGCACTAAATAAATAAATTAAATTAAAAATAAAAATTTAGAGAAAACTCTTAATATTAAAATAAAATTATTTTAAAATATAATAATAAAGAAGTACATGCAGACTAAAGTAGCTCACTCTATACTACCAAAGTTGTGATTCTCATTTGTTAACCAGGTGATTACTGGACATTTTTAGACCGTTGAAATGAAAATGCGCAATGGAAGACGGGATGCCAATCTACGGTTTGAACGGTTTATTTTCAGTTTGGGTATACCACACATATACAATTACTGATTACCAGCCTGTCAACTTTATTAGTCCACCGGAGTATCAAATTAACTCCCGGACTCTCCAACACCTGTTTTATCCAGCGCGTAAAACACCAAACCCATGTGGAGCCCACAAATTGTATATGTAAAATCCACAGTACTTCCCACCGTATTGTTTATTTTCCATCCAAACCTGTGAGAATGTCATGTAGAAACTGGATGAAGGGAGAAAACAAATATGAGCTTGATCCAAGACTTCAGTGGCCCACAAGAAGTTGTTAATGGTCACCTGAGATTTGGATCTGCTTCATTTTTTGGGTTCACGCCCAAAAATGAGCTGGAAAAACGGATGGACGGTGTGGATATTAAATACATACATTAAGGTGGGCCCATACTCAGGGCCGCACCTAATCCTCTCCCTCAGTCCTCGTAAAACAGGCGTACCATTCGAGGCTATCAAAGTGTGTGGAAGTTTCAAATTGCTCTTCTTCTTTTCATCAACATCAGATACATTCGACTTTAATAAAGTGGGATGACTCATTTAAAGCATAGGTAGATTCTAATACTCGGCCCCAATGCTATGGTTCATGCGCATGCACCCAGCAGTTGCACACATCACACCCTCCAACTTAAATCGAACTGTCCAAATCGAGGATCTCATATATTATCTATCACTTGCAATGAGTAACTACTGATCTCTGGCAGATGAGTTGACAAACAATGAATAGAGTGAATGGACAGAACTCGGTACAAATTTATCCATTCATCAGATTTAGCATACACTTCGTACTAAGATCTATATATGTTGGGACTCACAATGAGGACCGTTTGATTTGTGTCACACGTAGATCACGTGTATAACTTAGGAGCGCATGTATATGAACCATCAGTCGCCGCCAGAGTATCAGAGAACTCCGGGCAAAGCAGACACGCATGTTTGTTAATGCGGAAACAGATCATGATGGTCATGACAGCATCCTCGCACCACGTGGCAAAGAGGTCGAGTGATGTGGACTGTTGTTTTTGGTGGGGCACCACATGTACGAGACCCGTTCCGTAAGGCATGGGAATTGGCACGTGGCAACGTATTAAACCAGAGAAACTCACAGCTAAACGGTCATAATCACGGGGATTTCATTTCAGCCCATCCACACCACACAGTGGCCCACCCAACCACGGTACATGCTCGCCGCGTGGGCACCATCATAGGACTGGACTGCCATGCGGCGAAACTGCAGATTAGCATTCCTCGTCCAAAAAAGACCAACATCATCAAGCAGAAGCGGGATGATGGGGCCCACCAGATACATGCAGGTACCATGCAAACCCTCAACATCAGATCATGAATTAACGGTTGTCCATTGCACAAAAACCATTTTCATAGGTTTATATGGTCCGCACTAACTTTAGAGGGGGGTCACATTCAAACATTCACATGGCATGATGAAAAATGAACCAACCGCCAAAATTCTCTCTAATTATATCCAATAATCCAAATTTAAAAAAAAAAAAAAAAAAAAAAAAACATTCATGCACATCCGCAAGGAATTGCACCCTCCCCTTTAAAAAAAGAAAAAAAGAAAAATCCGTTTCGCCTCAAAACTGACAACATCACCCCCCAAAAGATTGTTTTTTAAGGGGGAAAAAAAAACATTTCATCTACAAAACGACCTCCTATAATGCCGAATTCCATCCATTCAATAATCTGCATTTAAAAAAAAAACGGAAATTCAGTAATGAGAATGGCTAAATTGAAAGAGAAGCATTTATACTCTGGCAAAGAGTGATGAATGATACACAAACATTTAGAAATTACTTATAAATGGCATGATTGGACTGTAATAAGTAATTCAAATGAAACTGTGCAAATGATGGGTCCCGGTTTAGATGTATCACAGCCCAAAATTATGCTCATTTAATTGTCTGACGTCGTTTAACTTGATTTCATTTATGCCACGTGTACAATTATGAGCGCCTGCTTATTATGCCCAGCCAGAGTATCAAATAATTCCCCAAGTTGAGGAACTTGATAGGAACGCAAGCATATCATCGCCGTGCATCAGGTGGGACCCCCCTGTATGGATGACCTGACCCAAAAATCAGGGTCAACGATTCATCAGGTGGCCGCACGTGTAGGACAACAACAGAATTACCATTTAAATGCACACGTGTGGCTCGCTGACATTGACGCGAGGTTTGCCCACCGGGTGTATGGCTCAGATATCCAGCCCCAGGTGTAGGGGCATAACAAAGCAAAGACATGCACCTCTACAGTGTAAATCACAAGTGCAAACTGGGAAGTGCGTGTAACATCTGAGCCGTTCAAAAGCTAGCCCCACCAGAAAGATGAACATGTGCAGAAACCAAGTTGGTCCACTCAATCAGGTGGGCCAAAATGGACGATCTTAAATGACTTCCCAATAGTCACAATTCAACAGGTGGGCCACCACTAAGCCGGCGTATTCTAAACGACTTGCCAATGTCCCCATTCAACACAAGCAGGCAGCCAACCAGGTGAGCTGACTGTCCCGATTTCTTACACATGTTCATCTTCAAAGCAGAGGCACGCCTTACCCGTTGATCAGGTGTCCCAAGAGCTAACCTATTTCATGCATTTGCTACCATTAAAGGTGCATGTGGGGCTAGAAAACCTCCTTAAGAAGACCCATCTCTTGTTTTTCATTCATTTTTTATATGCTTACCGTCACGTTTCTTCAACAAGGATCTCAGGAAAAGGAGACAAATGACCCCAAAAGCCAGAGCTGCAGCCCCTCCGACTACAATAGCCACCGTCTTCCCCGTCTGCTGCTGTCCTGACCCTGTTCGAAACAAAGAGAAATACCCCAAATCCATTTCAGAAACTATACAATACTTGCTTTCAAGAGTCTTAGATGGGGTTGTGAGTATTCCAGCCTAAGAAAACAACCAGTTTGAGTATGAAAGATTGATCATACACCAAAAAATAAACTATAAACCATCTTCACTATCAAGCTACGCGGGTGCAAATCAATCTAGAGTGCTCAATCCACTAGCTATAACCAAATAACGAATCATTCAATACTTTGTCATCATATAGGGGTTCCACTATATTTTTAAAACTTAGTGAGTCGACTCAAAACTCAGCTCAATCAACTTGAGTCGGCAAGATTTCAAGCTGAGTCACCAGGGAATTCCTGGCTCTGGCCACGCTATTCACGGTGACTCAAATGGAATCACCCTCCTCCGGTTCTTTTTCTTTTTTTTTTTTTTTTTTAATGAAAAAGGAGGCAGTAGGTTAATTTCTACTTTCTTACAACCTTTTGATTGTAATGAGAAGGATCTTCCCTATTGTGCACTGATTTTATACATGTGGGGCCCATGGTTGGTTTATCCAAGCCATTGATCTGTTGGCCCCCATTATGGAACATGCTCCCCAAATCCCCCAAGTCAGAAGATTCTAGCCATTGAATGTGGGTTATCAGTGCATTTCTTCTTAACCATGTATTTTGCATGCTCAATAAGGAATGTTTAGGGCGGTCCATGAGGATATTTTTTAGGCAAGGTCCATCCATGATGGAGCGATCAGATCAATGGCTTTGATAAACCAACCATGGGCCTACATGTACAAACTCAGTGCACACAAGGGGAATTCCCTATTTGTCACAAAGAAAGAACTTGGCCTCTTTTTATGTCTATTGTTATAAATATTTTTTAAATTGAATTATTACATACTAAGCCAGAAAAATAAAGACTAAAAAAAAAAAAAACACTCAGTCGAGTCTTCGAGTCCACCCAGTCTGGTTGACATGGGTTGAGTTTTCAATTTTTTGAACAATGGTTCACAATCAATGCAGGGAACTTCTTTTACCGATCAAGTCATCGAGTCGACCTGATCTGGTTGACAAGGAGTTGGGTCGGGATTTTTGTGTTTTTGAACCATGGGTCGTACTTGTGCATAATCCATACACATGAAATAAGTACCGCGATTGAAATCATCAACATTGTGGGGCCCATTCTGGATAAGCTATGGCTGAAAAAAGAAACGCTGATCTGATGACTCTTACATTCTAAACGTGGGCCATCATAGGGAATTTAACAAGTGATGTTCAACGGTCCAGTCGAAATTCAACGGGCAAACACCCGTTGATTGGATTGCTAACATTGACCAATCAGGAAGATTTTTCAGCAATCCCCATCCAAAATATGGCCCAGAATTTCGACTGCCCAAATTTGCGTATGTGTTCATCAACAAGGACAGTGAAAGTGGGCACAAGTATCATGCACCATACTAAAGAATCATATACTACCTCTAACCTAAAAATTGGACTGACTAGATGTTCCCATCAATGGCCCATTTTTGAACAGTCAACGGAAGTTCAGAGCAATGTCCCACATACTAATCCAGTGATCAAGCAGTTAGGATTCAAGCTGAATTTCAGTATATAGTCTACAACATAAGCTCAAACATATCTATAGATTCTCTAAGTATCAGAACGAATTTTCAATCGAAACGAGCATTCATCTTCATGTTGATTTAATATTCTAAATAAACCATACTGAATCAAGCAACCATCGAAACAAGCATTCAGGTTCATGTATAGATTGAATTTCTATAGATTCTCTAAGTATCAGATTGAATTTTCAATCGAAACAAGCATTCGGGTTAAAGTCGATTTAACATTTTAAATAAACAATACTGAATCAAGCAACAGTCGAATTCAAGTCATTGAAACGAAATAAGAAATTAATGGAGCACAGATCAACAAGACTATGAAGTAAAACGCATAGAAACTTCAATAGCTGAAGATGGAGAGAGTTCAAACGAACTCATAAACTCACCTGAAGGAGAAGAATGATGTGAAACTCCATTGCCGTAATAGCTGAAGCTTAAATAGCAACGATTCAAATACACTTGTCCTGCAACGGACTTCCCACACTCCACCTGCGCCTTTTGGACGGCCTCCTTCGCGCACTGTCCACAGTCCGCCACACTCAAATCCCCCTCGCATTGAGCAATAGCATACACCGAAGCGTATGTGGTGGCGTAGAATCCGTTCCCGCCCGTAATGCCGCTCTCCACGGCGGCGAATGCAGTATCTCTCTTCTCCTCGAAATTCCCCTCCGACGAGCTGCACGTCTTGTACAGCATCTGGGTGCCGGGGATCTGAGGGAAGCCCGTGATTTGATAGAGGGCGTAGCAGCCGGTGAGCTGTATGCGTGCGGCGACGGCATTCCCACACAAGCTGCTTGACATTTCGGGGATTTTGCGGATGCAGCTATTGCAATCGACATTGCTGAGGTCTCCCCGGCACTGGAAGAGTCCGGTAGCGGCGTTCTGGCCGCTGCCGACGGAAGTTTTGAAGAAACGGGTGCTGGCGGATTGAGCGATGAGGGAATCAAAGAGGGAGGTGAGCGTCTGTTGGAAGCCGTTGTTGCCGGTGTAGGTCTGCTGAGAGCAGCCCTTGAAGACCATGGTGTAGAGATCGGCAGCGGCATTTCGATGTATGAGGAAAGCAAAAGAGGCCAGAAAAAGGAGTGTAGAGAAGAAAAGGGATTTGGGAAGGCCCATTTGGGGGTTTTAATCAAATCATGGCTGAGAGATATGGATTTTTGGGTATTTCAGAAGTAGGTTTTTTTCTTGAAAGAACAAATCACCAACTAATGGCTGGAAAATGGGATTTAAAAGGGTGTGATTTTTTTTTTTTTTCCTTTTTCTTTTTTCTTTTTTCTAGATTCAAAGGAAAATGATAGGGAAAAGAGGGAGGATTGGAAATCCCCAACTGGGTTTTTTAAGAAATGAATGCTGGAAAATGGAGTTTCAGGGGAATTTTTAGCAATGATTTTTTTTTTTTTTTTTTTTTTTGGTTGCAATGGATAAAGAAAAGAGAAAGGATTGGAAGAACCCTCTTGCTGTTTTGTGTAGAAGAAGGTCTTGAGAGATGGGTATTTTGCTCGAAGTGACAAAAGGTGAGAGAGAGAGAGAGAGAGAGAGAGAGAGAGAGAGAGACGGGGATATTGGGCAGAAATGGAGGAGGGTTTTTGGGAAAGGGAGTAGGGGGTGCTTTTGCCTTTTATGGGGAGGTGGGCCTTTTTCCTTGTCTCGGTGTTCTACACCTTTTTTAGGAATCGCGCAGAGAGAGATGAGTGGGGTATCTTTCGCTTCTCGTAAAACTAGTATTAATAAGATAGGGATAATCAGCTCTAATCTACACCACCACCTGGGATGTACCTTCCCCTGAAAATCATCTCAACATCAAAGCTGTAGCCTCTCGATCTGTGTCGACATATATCGAGAGAGAGAAATGAGAATCAAGTGGGTTTTGTTTTTTCCGTCGTTTCCTTTCTTTTTCTTCAAAGCTGACCCTTCCTTCATACGCAAATTACCTCATACCAGCTTCTGAGAAGATGAGAGAGAGAGAAAAGGACAGCGAGAGAGTTTTGACATTAAGCAGGTTTGAATTGCTTTTGATAGCCTGTGTTGCAGCAGCGTTGCCTGATTATTCAGCTTTTCTAAATAGAGTAATTAAAGTAGAGGATTCGGTCAGGTAGGGGGTAATACCGATTTTGGTCAGGCCGTGACCGTGGGGCCCACCTTGATTTATTTGTTTTATATCCAGTCCGTCCATCCAGTTTTTCATCTCATTTTATGTAAAGATGAAAAATATGCAGCAGATCCAGATCTCAAATGGACCACACCGCAAGAAAAAAAATGGTGAATGGCCACTATAAACCTTTTTATGGGCACCAAAGTTTCGGATCAAGCTGATATTTTTGTTTTACTTTCATCTAGGACCATGTGACCTTATCAAAAGGTTGGATAGCCTATAAACATTATGATGAGCCAGGGAAGTTTTTAATAGTGGGCAATCAATTACTATTGTTTCTTATGGAGTGGTGCACCCAAAGTCTGGATCTGCTTCATTTTCGAGAATATTATCCAAGATGAAATGAAAAACGGATGAACAGCATGGATATACAAAATATAAATAATGTTTGCCCCACGATAGCTGCTAGGGGTGTACATGAATCGAGCTAGCCCGGTTAGCTAGCTCAACTGAACTCGAAAAAGTTCGATTTGAGTTGGTTTGAAGCTGAGTTCAAGCCAAGTCGAGCTAATTTTTTGCGGTCGAAAATGAGTTCGAGCTGAGTTTGAGTAGGCCCCAGCTCTGACTCAACTCGGATCGAATTCAGCTCGAATAGAACTCGGTTTGAACCAGATTGGTGACTGGGTTACTTTGCCATTGATGTTGCTCACCAACTGTTTGATAAAATGACTCAACGATATGTGGCTGGTCGCAAGGAACTGTACATAAAATAAATACATTTTTTCTCTTTGTTTTTCTTGGTTTTTATATTGCTTAGAAGGTATTTGATAAAATACCTGTAAAACCATTGCCTCTGTTTGTAAAACAGTGAGATTTTGAAGTTGCAGTTCAAGTGTTTGTGGAAATGTCTCAATGGCAAACTTGGCTCGATCTTGGCTTGAACTCAGCCCGAGCTGTTGATCGAACCGAGCCGAGCTGGCCAGTCAGGCTCAAGGATCGAGCCAAGCCGAGGTCAGCCAGTGGCTGAGCTGAGTCGATCTAAGGCCAGCTCGACTCGATGTACACCCCTAGTCACAGTCTGACCATACTCGGTATTACCACAACCTGAACGAATCCATCTCCCATTAATTAATCTGCGGTCCGCATATCTGACAGAGTAAAATGGACGCTTATGGCCGGGTGGCCAAGGCGACAAGCTCTGTAGGCCCACCGTGATGTACATGTTTTATCCGTTCCGTCCATCCTTCTTTCTTCTAGATCATTTTATGATAGAATTTATAAAATGAAGCAGATCTAAAGCTTAAGTGGACAACATCACAGTAAACAATAGAGATTGAATGCTCACTATTTAAAACTTATTAGCAGCCGCGGAAGTTTTGAATCAAGCTTATATTTGAATTTTCCCTTCATTCATGCCTATGTATGTCTGT
The DNA here is from genome assembly GCA_021015155.1 of Magnolia officinalis. Lineage (NCBI taxonomy): Eukaryota > Viridiplantae > Streptophyta > Magnoliopsida > Magnoliales > Magnoliaceae > Magnolia > Magnolia officinalis. Next base: position 21,286,724 of record JAJHSJ010000005.1, on the reverse strand, counting down.
TTGACTATGTGAACAGATTATATGGTAAATAAACATCATGGTGCGTAATAAGAAGTTACCAACCGTATGCGTTCAATCCCCACGGTTTCATGTGGTGTGGCCCGCTTGAGTTTTGTATTTACTTTATTTTTATTTATTTATTACTTATATTCTAAAATGACCTAGCGTAATCGACGGATGGCATCGATAAAACAAATACATTACCGTGGCCAGATAGACCTTTAGCCACGCAATCCGTGCCGGCGTAATAGTGAGAACGGGGCCGCCGATGTTTGCGACCCTCAACAGCGTGAAGTCAGAAATTAGGTGGGACCTTCATGATATTTTTGTTAAATCCAACCCGTTCATCTATTTTTCAGCTCATGGTATTACATTATCATAAAAAAGCGAGTCCGATCCAAAACTAAAGTAAGCTACACTGCAGGATGGAAAATACCTACGGTTGAAACCTTCTCAAGTCTACCATGATGTTTGTATGCCATCCAAACCAACGCAAAAACACTATCTGATCCAAAACTTTTGTGGCCGGATGAATGGTCCAACCGTGTCCGTTCAATCCCTACTGTTTCCCGAGGTGTGGCCCACTTGAGTTTTGGATCTGCCTTATTATTGGACTAACAGCCGCACAAACTTCCTGCGGGAGGGGATCGCATGCAATCTTATATCGCCACTGATCCAACGGTTGGGAACGATGGAGCAACGGTGTGAATTGGGGAAAACATGGTGAGGGCCCGCTATTGGAAATTTTACATGTGATGACCGGTTTAGGCCATCCATCTTATATCGCTACTGATCCAACGGTTGGGAATTTCCAACCGGTGTGATTTTGCAGGGTGGCAATGGAAGAGTGTACTCGATGGTAAGAACAGGTACCGTGTATAATGAATAATATGACACGTGTCCTTATCAGCGGTAGAATAAGCTTATGCTATAATGTTCTGTGTGGCCCACCTGATGTGTCCATAAAAATCAGCGCTCAATATAAAATTCAGGATATAAAACATAGGTTGGTCACGCCACAGGAAGCCATCACCACAACCTCCTACATCATACGTGGGTGGGGCCCATCATGTATTTTAAATTCCATCTAATCCTTTCATAAGATGCGACCAACCATTACAACCACACATCCCAAAATTCAGACTATTACAATATTTAGGTCGGCCACACCATTTTTTTTTAAGGTATTAGTAATGACTTTACCTGGAGTGGCCCACCTGAGTTCTGCGTCGGCCTGATTTTTAGCTACCAGAAAGAAAATGAAAGGAACCGAGTGATGGATGGAGTGGATGACATTCACTCATCTTGGTGGGACCCACACACAATGGGCCAGTCACCATGGGCTTTCCAATGCAAATGTTCCGTTTTGTCCATATGCATCAAAAAATGAAGCCGTCACATTCATCTGCTGGCCCACATATATGTTCGTAGAGTGTAAACCGTTGGCTAACACTTTTCACTTTTTACATGTGTGGCCCACCATATGACAGACCATGCCAACTTTCGCAAAGAAAAATCGATCACATGAATAACCTTTTAGGGCCGTTTGGCCGGGCGGATTGGAAGGGATTGGATGGTATTTGAGAAGGGATTGGAAGTTAAATCTCGGGATTGGCCGGGCGTGCCAAACAGACTGGGTGATCTGATCCCAAGATATAGCAATTCCATTGATATTAAGACAATCCACCGACAACGCCATCATTACCTTTAAATCTCATCCAATCCACCCTAATCCGATCAAATTTGCCTGGGACGTGTTTGGTTCGAGGGATTGGAAGGGAAGGGAAGGTTTAATCTCGGGATTGGCCAGGCGTGCCAAACAGTGCAATCCGGGGATCTTAAGACAATCCACTAACAACACCATCATTACCTTGAAATCCATGCCATCCACCCTAATACCATTCAATCCCTTCCAATCCACCAGGTCAAACGGGCCATTAGGGCCTATTTGGCCGGGCAGATTGGATGGGATTGGAAGATAGATCCCGGGGATTGGCCAGGTGTGCCAAACAGACACGGGATCCTGATCCTGGGATATAGCAATCCCATGGATCTTAAGACAATCCACTGACATCACCATCATTACCTTTAAATCCCATCCAATCCACCCTAATCATTTCAAAATTGCCTGGGACGTGTTTGGTTTGAGGGATTGAAAGGGATTGGAAGGTTTAATCCTGGGATTGGCTGGGCGTGCCAAACAGACCGGATATAGCAATCCCAGCTTCTGGATTACGTCCTACCCCGCTTGGACAGACTCGTGTCCAGGCAGGGGCTTTGTGGCGGCGACCACGGTGTATGGATTTTATCCACGAGCTGTCCATCATTTTTTTCATATCTTTTTAAGGTATGAGCTAGAAAATGAGGCCGATCCAATGATAGTCCTCAAGTAGACCATATGTAGCTTCGTATAATATTTTGTATTAAAACATTGTTACGTCTATGAGTGAGACCGTTAGGCTGAAATTTATGAATTTAGGATAATTAGAGTCGGACACTTGTTTTCACTGATCGCGAATAAATAACATCATGAACTTAGGTAATCTCGAGACTAAAAGAGGCCTGGGAGAAATCCCGAGAGTTAACTTATCCCAAAATTGTCCCGATTAGCTGGATTAGGTGTAGATCTCATGATGGTTGTCCGTTATACTCGAAACTAGGGCTTGATATCCATAACAGATACTGAGGCGAGATCATGCCTAGAATCGATCAATTTTGGCCCACAAGATGAGTGCATGAATTGCATGAGTACCTTAGGTGATAACCTAAATTTAAGCGAAATTAGCATCATTCGCTCTTTGTCGAAGTTGTAGCTTTAAGACCGTTGGATGGTAACCAAATTTAGGACACTGATCGAAATAACTACCTTACTCACAGTTGTATAGTTGCAAGCATAATCAACACTTGGTGATCATTGATCTAAGTTAGGGCCTTCCTCGTTGATCGACACATCCAATCATCGGACGGTTACGCCCAAACGTAGATCTCTTAGCGAGAAACTTATCCAATGGCTTACATTGATATGTACGCCTCCCGGTGGGTCCCATCGGTTGGAAATAAACTTCTTTAGGGTTAGTATAATGAAAAAAGGGTTGTTATGGCCATTTTGGTACTTTTTGACACTATAAATACCATTTTATTTTGCACCCCCTTCGATCGGTGATCTATCTAGCCGCAACCAGATCATTCATCGGAGTCTTCTCGACGATGATTGGAGGTAAGCGTTGAGTCACACTTGTAAATCTAGGGTTTTAATAGTTGTTTACCCCAAATCTTACGAGCTTATATGCTTGTGTAGATAATTCAATTCCACCTTATAGATTAATTAATAGACATGTGGTTATTATTATATGTGCTTATGTAAGGGCATTAGTGATGAGCTAGAATGGAAGATCTCCTAAAAAAGATGTGGACATGACACAAACACGTTTGTGGACCCCAAAGAGTGTAGAGAATGGATTGCATGTGGCCCTGGGCATAGAGATATACCTATGCCGGGGCTTTGTGAGGCCCACAAAGATGTTTGGGACAAATCTACTCCATCGACATCCTTGTTCATGAACTTCCCATTGCACATCATCTCTTCGGATTAGCGCATGGGTGAAGTCAATCTATCATAGAAAATGCTTATGACCCACTAAATTTCGTTGACATCAAACTCGCGACATGTACACGAAAGCTCAGTGAGCTTAACTGTGTCATTATAATCTCTCATAACATAATACTCGTCTCGAGAAATTGCATGACAACGGACATTTCGTGCTTAAAACCCTTGCGGAAAAAAACCAAAGTACAAAGTAATGATCAATCTACTATTCAAGGAAGATTACAGGGATGGAGAGAACTTACAATTAAAAAAAAAAAAAAGGGCTTTAAGGGCAATGCCCTAAAAACGGAGCCCTGGCTCTTAACTTTGCTCTTGGGATGCGACTCTGGGATTTTGTATAAGTGAAAAAGCTATGTGAACCCATATGATGTGTTTTATCCATGTTTCTATCCATTTTTTCATATCCTATTATGGTCCACAAAACTTTTATTGATCTTCCCCTAAAGCTCTAACCATAGAAGCGTTAGTCAGGTGAATCATCGAAAAGTTGCGGACCATTATTCATAGGTTTGCGCATTCCAGTGGCATTGGAATACACGTGCTCGGGCTTAAGCACGGGTGTGGGCGTGGGCATGGGAGTGTGGTAGTAGTGGCGTTAGATGGCTCACTTTGCACTTTGCGCGTGCACATTGTGTCATAAAGTGGTCGCTCTCTCGTGACCTTATGCGAACTGTTGCGAGACGGTGTGATCGTTGTGCGAGAAGTGTGAGATGGTCTAGGTTTTATAGGCTGCTGGAAACTGTCAGATCAATAGATCCAAAACCGTTGACCGTTTTGAGAATGAATAGTAGCCTTAATAGCCAAAACGGTCCGAAAATGGACGGGCCTTGATAATCCAATGGTCAGATCGTTGATCCACCGATCTGAAACATTTGGAAATTAGTGTCAATGATCAGAAACGTTTCAGAAACATTCTGAACCATTGATGACCACCTAACAATGGTCCACACATCAGATGCTATATAAATTGGACCATCTAGGTCCAGAACATCCAAGTCCAACAGATTCAATCAGAATCTGATATAATCTCTTTAAATATTTTTCTTTTAAAAAAATTATTGAGTAGCTCGAACATTGTTTGAGTCACTAAATTTGACCGCTCAACAAATCTTCTAAAAGACCAACCGTATTAACTAAGTTCCTGTGTAGATCCCTTCCTGATTGTTGCATGTAGGATCTTAACAAAAAGGCTTGTCTTATCTAAAAAATAATTCGCCCATAACCCATCAGCAATCTCAATTTCAATAGAGAATGAGATGAATCAAGCTTTAAGAACTGTGTATTCATACGTGATTCTTCATCCTATTGTTACTTTCAATATTTTTATTTTCAGTTTTACAATATAATTTTTCAGCGATTCAAATTATTCATACGGTCATTTTTACCTCAATGAAACAAAACATAACAATATTAACCTGATCCAAACTTCCATGGCCCATGAATGTTTCAACCGTCGACTTTTAATCCTCCATGTTTCCTGTCAATTCATGTCCTGAAGGTGAACTGGCCAAACCGATGGACGAGCATTACAATGGGCCCCACCCAACTTATGACATAAGGAACTTGTGTCATTAGTAATCCACATCTGTTCTATAATTGGAGCAAATTTCAGCCATACCCTATGAGTGGTCCAGATCTCTTACATGTGTGCTATCAGACTGTTGGAATGAGGCCCCGTTTGACACCTAAAGTTGAAACACTAGTCAGGAATACCATGACTTAAAGATATTGGTGAATTTGGCGATCACCTTTTGTGACTACTCACCCACAAGCATATGTGCCAACATCGTTGTAACGCCCTGCCCAAATCGGAGCAGTACCCTGAGGTGCCCACGTGCGAATTGGCGCAGGACCGTATGAATTGATCACACGTGCGAATAGATTACCGGTAAATTAATCCAGATTAAATCACCAATGTGATTCAATTCAACTACATGCGAGCCAAGCACGGGCCGTAAGGTCGGTCAGTCCAATAGTACTTGACGACTGCATGTACGAGCCGTGCACCGCCCGAGGTGGGACAAGAAATTCCGAAACTTGGGGAGGCCAGGGACCTCATTGGGCTTGTGGTCCATCGCGGACGTCAGGCTTAGATGATGCCCATAAATGGACGAATCGTGTCGTTCAGTCGGCATTTGTAAACAGCGAGTCGCCCCACTTGAAAACAAATGGCTGAAATTTTAAATCAATTTGCCATGTTACTTGAGTCAGTGAATATGGGCATTTCAGTCGTTGGATCTCTTCTAAATTTATACTGAAAGCTAGAAATATTTTTCTGCACTCGCCCACAAAATCTGACCCTTGATCGAGGATCGGTGACCGTTAATCGCAAATCGAGCCATTGTGACCAAACCCCGCATCCGTTTGTGGTCAAACTTTACCCAACCCTTCATCGGACCATGGAGCACTTGTTCCACGAATCAAATAGGCTAGGGGCCATCAGGGCAGTCCAAACAACGAGAAATGGGCCCCACAGGGCCTTTGGAGGCAATTACTGAAACATAGGGCCAACTGATTTAAATTCTAAGACATATATAGCATTTAAACTTCTCTCTCTCTCTCATTCCCACAAGTCCAGCACCTCTGAGAGAGAGAGAGAGAGAGAGAGAGAGAGAGAGAGAGGAGTGAAAGAAGGGTAGGGAGTGGTGTCGTGTTGGTGGTGCTGGGGATTAAAATTCCCCGCACCTACGCCCTCCATTTGCAGGGAACTTCGACCCGATCGTCGTAGGAGCAAACCCCGTTCAATCTAAGGTAAAAATTGGGCTCCAATCAATCCATCTTTAGTCTATAGCAACATGCATGCATCTTACCACCAATCCATGTAATGTAGGGCCCGGCACGTCGAGTTTGCAGACTTAGGGATGTTAGAACGATTTCAACAGTTTCTGGTCAACAATAGGTGCGAACCATTACCTTTAACTGGCCGATTACCGTGCCTAGCGTAGATTTTAGTGAATGTGTGTGGTGTATTACTCTTGCATGTTGCTGAATTTTTAGACTACATGTTTGGGACCATAGATCTATGATTTCCTAAAAATGTGGGAAGGGGTTTAGGCCCCGAACACCCCCCGAATGTGTGGAATGCTGGGTTAAATGTTTAATTAGGGTGTAAGCATTTGATTTTCCCAAATATTACTGAATTTATTGTTGAATCTATTGCATGACAAATATGCTAGGTGTTGAAGGAGTGAAATGTTGTCAATTTGTTGCATTGCTGAATTAATTGCATTTAATCCCCGCCACATAGCTGATTTGTATGATTCATGCCGGCATATATGAAATTGAATTGTTGTGAATGGGTGCATGACTGCCCATCTTGTTAAATAGTTGAAATATGTTGAATATGATCATTACAGTTTGGTAGAGATTAGTATATTGTTGTCCATGTACTTAAATTGCTAAATTATGCTTGTTATTTGTAAATTGTCCCTGAATTTGATAAAACACGAAATCTAGTAGTGCATGTGCCCCTTATGGATTGGTCGATTAACTGGAATCACTTGGGCAACTGTAACGCCCTGAAAATCGGGGGTCGAACATAAACTCAACTCCCGAGTTTCAGAACATCACTTATGCAACAAAATGAATGATGATTGAATGTTGACTGTATTCGTACATTGAACATGAGTGAGATTAAGCCAAAACAGCATATCATACTCCAGAGACAGTTAAATTTGCAAGCGAAAGACTGTGATAGATAGATAAAATATATAACTTATGATGAGTCTCCAGAGTGTGATAACATTACCCGGTTAAATAAATACAAGTGCAGTTCTAAAATGTACCAATGTGAGGAAGTGTAATGTCTCTTATCCCAAGTACCATAGCCCCGTCAATACACTATCAGGTCTTCATTGACCCGTCAGAGAGATAGATAGGAGAACTCCTATCATCATAGAAGTAGTCCGGCTCTGCTTCACAAACATCGCCATCACCTGAAACTCAACAAATCTGGTTGGTGTGTACAACACCGTCCCGTAACGTGGGAGTGAGTGATCAACTCAGTGGAACAGTAAAGCATAGGTTAATATGTTATCAATTCAATCAAGCAGTAATGATAAAGCAGTACAAATCAAACAATTCTAACTACTCTTATTAAATGCAAGAATGAAATGACATGATGCTGTATGCCCTTGCCAAACCACCCTCAAGCGACATCATCTTACGTTCGCGAATGCTTACTCCCTCAGTGCGCCACATCTACAAAGCACATGCGGTGCGATGATGCTCATGATTACCAAGTTTTTATTAGTCCATTTCAAACAGCAGTATTGGAAAACTAAGGTACCTCCCTTGTATCATTCCCAAACATGATCCATTCTAGGGTCGTCAATCCTAGTTAATCTCATACGACATTATGGTTTGAGAGGCTTAGCGAAGGCATCACAAAGGGCTCGTCACCCGTCAGCACGGATACAGATCTCACCGTATGCTGCTCAATTGCTGACCGTCAGCTCGAGTACAGGTCTTACCGTACTCGGCTCAATCACTAGCCGTCAGCTCGAGTACAGGTCTCACCGTACTCGGCTCCACTCATACTCTAATTGCTGTGAAAGACTCGTCGCCAATCACAGACCCTTGGAGTATACTCGAAGATACTACGGAGGACTCGTCGTCCGTCAGCACGAGCACAGGTCTCACTGTACTCGGCTCTCGCTGTAAGTATCGACAGCTCGAATACAGTGTCCCATACCACCGTATTCGACTCACGAGTTTGGGGGTCACTACGGGGAGGCACATGGCCCCAGCGTAGGCCGACAGCTCGACCACGGTGTCCCATACCACCATGCCCGGCTCATGCTTCTTAGCGGATCGAGGTACCATGGTTAAAAAGGGGTTTCACTGGTAAGTTTGGTACCCTAGGTTCAAGCAGTAGCGTCCAAACAGGGTGAACATGCATAAGACAGATCGGGTTACTTGACGAGCTCGACTAGCACGATCGCCCGTTGAGCTGCACGACATGAAGTGCATAAACAACTTCGTGTGGCCTAGCCACTGCCGATAGGCAACGCACGACTCGAGTTCGTCGAACACATCCCACGTGGCAAATGAATCTCAGTCACGAGTTCAGTCCCGTTACCGATTGCCTGGGCCATATCATAGCCCCAAACACAATCAATTGCAGATAGATAAAGCAGTAATGATCAAGATTCAACTCATACAATCAAGGTCTGGTATTATCCGTTTAGGGCTGCCAGGGCTGTTGCACGCACTCGTTGCTCCGCTCCCCCATCACCCATGACGGATCATACAACGTAAATATATATTTTAAACATATGCATTACATAGTTAAAATCATAAAGCAGTTGAGCATGTTATGAATCACAACACAAGTATGAGTTTGTACATGTTCAATTCCTAATCACACAACTATCAAAGGAGATCATACACATAGTTAAAAGAGGTTGAGAATTATATCTCAACACCCTTATACATTACAATTTGCTAACTACTACACATTCAGACATTTCAAGAAACACTTAAACAAACATACATCAACATACATGACATATGTCGATCACATAGGCATAAGGCCAAATCCTTTCACTAGGGAGTTGCCCCAATCATAACACGCGTACACCCACGATGGATAGTCATGGCAAGCAGGAATCCAAGTTCTATATCCATTCAGTCATTTCCACAAACACTTGGGCCACACATTTTAGCATATATAGTGTATATTGGCCGTGGCGTGACTTAGGGCAAATCCTTTCGTCAAAGGGGGTATCGCCAATACATCAATCATGAATCCATGACAATTAGTCACGGCGAGCACGAATGAGAATTCTATACTCATTCAGCCATTTCCATGAACACTTAGAATACACTATTACAACATACATGGTGTATGTTAGTAAAACATGTATTAGGGTTATCCTTTAGCCAAACGAGTATTTTATCCATGTATACCATAATCATAAAACAAATAATCATGACAATTACATTTCCAAAACTTACACATATACGGTATTTCTAGAATACACAATTTCAACATACGTAGCATTTACAAGTGAACATGTATTGCGGCGATTCCTTTCGCCAAACTAGTATTTTATTCATATATAGTATAATCATACATTAAATAAACATGTCAAACATTTCTCCAAAAAAAAATACGTATACGGTATTTCTACGTATACCTAGAGTATGTGAAATTCCATATTCTACAACGTTAATCGAAACAGGAAACGGAAAGCACTTTGTACATGTGCAATTGCATGCAGATCATGAATCTATTATTATCTGACATTGAAAGCGTTGAAAACCCTAACCTATACACCTAAAGTCCTCACCTTTTGTCGTAGAATCGTAACGGAGTTGATAGGTTTGCTAAACTTCCGTATTCGGCAGTTTGGCAACCTAGAGAACGAAATAGGTTAGCTATTTCACAATCTACAACAGTCTAAACCCCAAAACAGATTAGGGTTAGGGTTTCTTACCTAGAAACGACGTCGGAAACGCTGGAAAAGCGTCAAGAAAGGGATGATGCAGCCCGTGTGGTGGCAGGGACGACGGCAGGGAGATTCTCCCACTTCTCCCTCACTTCCTCTCTCTTTTCCCTCTCTCAAAACCAAAATTCGTATGGCTGCCATGAGAGAGGGTTTAAGGTCCTTATATAGTCTCAAAACTCACCGAAATAGACTCTTGTTCAAGGGTTACTGCTAATATAGGTATTTCGTCACTTTTCCAGCTCAAAAGAGAGGTTCTGGTGGCCCTCCTTGAGCCAAACGTCAGACTTAAGCTCTCCACATATGGATCTACGTGGGATTACATTTTTGACTCGATCGGATTCCCAGATCACACGTGGCGGACCAGTTTCAGTTCAACGGTCAGGGCCACGATCCGAAATTCCAAGCACATGTAAATGTTCCTGAAATTTTTCCTGATCCGAGGGTATAATTTGGTCTGATTCTGACGGTCTGGTTGCTTAATACTGATGCGCAAGCGAATTGTGCCAGATCACTATTCCAGATATTTGTTTTGAAAAGGGAATAGTGTTTTTCACACTCCCTCGCTCCGGATCCAAACGAATGACCGTGGGACATCGGCTGGACCTGATTTTGAGATGATTGTCAAGCCCAGCGAGGCGGTCCTAGTTCCTTAACTTCGTGTTAATCGGACTTCCGATGTGCGGTCTAGACCTAATACGAAGTTTCAAGTCATTCCCGAGAGTAGCCGGGAAAAGAGTTTGGTTCTAAACTTTAGGGTACCTAGCGTTAATGATGCTGCAAGTTTTGGGTCTTGCAGATCGTATTTAAAGCGATCCCAACGGATTTCATGGCTAATCGAGTTTTGCACTTAGTTAACTTTGTTAAATTTCTAAAGGATTTAATCCTAATTGTTTTCTGGTTGAGATGGTACTTAGGCCTTTTGTTTGTATATAAAGTGATCCAAGTTTTACTACTAGCTAGTTTAAGTTAGTGTCTAGAGCGAAAGTGCTTTGAAAAATTGAAAGCACAAGGTAGTGAAGGGTGGGATTTGTGAAGGAAATGGGTTCAGAAGCGATTTTAGACTGTGGGGTTCAGTTCTGACGAAATAATAAGGTGTTAGGAGCAACCCATTGCCTAAGGACATCTAATCCCAGGTTGGCAAAAATCCGAGATGTTACAGGAACCTTCCGTTGGACTGGCCACGAGTAAATCTGGCCCAACTAGTCAAACTGTAAAGTGTTGGCTGTAGTTGGACTACACGAGACGTCGTTTTCAGGCCGATCAGTTTATGGTTCAGCTTGTCGGGGTATATTAGCTTACAAATCGGTCATCCTTGTATATTAACCATGGTTGAACACGCCTGTATGAACCCAAAGTACCCTGAGACCCTTACGCTCACTGTTAATTGTGATTTACGGCCCACAAGACTCATGAAACGGGGATGGTGGTATGGGACACTATGCACGTGCTGTCAACCTACGCTGGAGTGACGAGTCTCCCTATAGTGACCAGTGAACATCTAGACTCGTGAGCCGGAGACGGTGGTATGGGACACTATGCCCGTGCTGTCGGCCTATGCTGGGGTGACGACCTCCCCATAGTGATCGCGAGTAGGACTTTGAAGTCCCAACTGTTTTCATCTGAGCTTAAGAACTATGGGATGACGAACCCACGAAGGCTAAGGACCTCGAGAGTCATATGACCACGACCATTATGCTGCGCGATTGGATTAGGACAATGCTTCTGATAAGGGTATTCCGGTTTCCCCAACCTGTTGGATGAATGAATCTAATTAATCAACTGGGCTAACATGTTGCATGATATTGCATTATCTATTGTGGCGATTTGGCAGTCGAGGTTGCATTGAGGGAGTGTTGGTCATTGCGATCGTTAGATGTTCTCGCTCAAGGGAGTGTTGGTGGTGAGGGGCATACATCATATCATTAAACCATGCATTGCATTAACCAAGAGTACTTAGGATTCTATGATGTATGTTGTTCATTAAATTTACTCTTATGCATGATAATTTGTATAGCCTACTGCTAATGGTACCACTGAGTTAGCTACTCACTCTCACTCTGGGACGGTGTTGTAAAACACCAACCAGAATTTGGCATAGATGCAGGAACACTGGAGTGCAAGCGCTGGAAGATGTCGGTGTAGCGACGAGGAGGAGCAGGTGTACTTCTAGACTTTTGGCGAACCCTACTAGCTCGATGGATGACGATGGGATTAGACCAGGGCCCTAATCTTGTTGGGGAGTGATGTGAGGATGGGACTGGGTCCCTAGTAGAAGACATTGTGGATGTTGGAATTTATGTTGGATATTTTACTTTATTAGTAGTATTTGAACTTCTTAATTGTTTTAAATGTTTAGTATGCTTGGTTAATTCTCCATTGCCCACTAATACCTGATATTCACATACATTTGAGGCCCATTAGGGCATACGTGACACTCTAGAATTTGGGAGCCAAGTTCCTACTCGGCCCTTGAATTTCGAGATGTTACAATCGTACATATGTGTCAATCAAGACCGCTCGAATAGTGGGCCCTGTTGTGGATGGGTCATAGCCAGAAAAATCACATTGATCAATTCTATTTGATATTTGCAGTTGTATGCGAGTAGCATTCCTCGATACTTTAAAACCACCAACGACCGAAAGAGATTTGATGCATCGCTCATGATCTCGCTAGTTGTTTCTTTTTTCTTTTTCTTTTTTTAATCGAGAAGCGATGTCCATTCATCAAACGCGGATTGTCTGCGAAAGACTCTCTTGAACTTACTGTCAAGGTAGGTTAGGTGACCCTACCATAACACTTGTCAGAAATTCATCCCATTCATCCGTTTTACCAGATCATATTAGAACATTGGCACAAAAGTTAAACGGATCTAAAAACTTAGATGAGCCACACGACAAATGTTATACCATATTTCTTACCGTTCCATAAGAAATCCAATTGAAAAATGACACATGTCATTGCATTGGAAATATATAGTATACATGACATCTTTGAAGATATTCAAAATGCTTTTCACAAAATAATAGTTGACACGGTTGAGCAATCTAAGGTGCAAAACAGTCGAGTAGAAAGATGGGACGTGGGTAAGAAGCCAAGAAGGTGGAAGGCAGTCAAGCATAAAAAAAAATTATTAGAGAGAAATAAAGAGATAGAAGTATTCAAAAGACTAACATGATAATGATCTACTGTAATGACTGACAGAATTAAAGAGAAGAAACCCTTGAAGAAAGGTTGTATAAGACATTTATAAATAGTAGGAGAAATCAATGAAACATGGCATCTTATACAATCAAATCTATCGATTTACTTTATCTCAGTCTATCTTAGGAGTAGTGATAATCCATTAGCAATAATTCTTAGATATAATTCTTAATTGTAATCCAAATCTAAGCTCATACATTAGATTTGTCTTTTATCCAATATCAAGCATTTCTTTCGAGAGATGCATTCTTGTAGTCGCTCCTTGTGACGAATTGTGAGTTTTTTCTTTTGTCTGATTGCACTAGTATACTAAAAAGTCATTTTTCCTGTGGAAGGCAAAGCACAATCCATCTTCAAAGGAAGAACCTCACCATTCAATTATCGCCTAATCATTACACAATTCTGCATATGACTGAGTAAGCGACCAATCTCCTCATATTCTTATCATATAAGTCCATATTGGACGTATCTGCTTATTTCAACGCTTGGGGTCAAAGTTGATCGGTTTGAATCGAGCCGCTATATCAATTCTGGCATGCTCGCACACACCGCATGTGACAGAAAACAAATTGAGTGCCAACATTTTTTTACACGCCCGATGAGACTAACAATTACTTGGCTGTTATAAATATTTATTGTGCACCGGTCATGCAAACCGAGTGACAATAATTTTTGGCACGCCCGATGGGACTAATAACATGAGCTAATATGAAAGTCAGGAGAAAGCGAGATGCCTGACAAATCTTTTTGAGATAATGATGGCTAGGCTACGTGATATGAAAATTACGAAGTAACATATGGCAGAGCAGTTACGAGCTCAGGCCGAGCATTCACAAATTCATGTCGAAACCTTTAATAGATGAATGGCTAGTCAGGGCAGAAGCCTGAATAGGATATTTTCCGAAAGAATATTTATCGTGTCGCAGTAAAATGTACCTCAACCAATATTTGATATTAATTCTGTTGGAAATCTAGCGCCAGTACCGCAGTTACCTCTTTCACAATAGAATATTCATTCAACTCTAATCTAGGAGATATAGAATGGTCTGTTGCCTGCTGAGTTTTGTTGACCTGAACAGGACATCAGGAACATCATTCCTGAATAATGAAACCAATGTATACTTGGGGGACAACTTTTCTTTAGGAATCCACCGTAACATTTGAGACAAAACACGGAAGGCCCTGAACCACCTCTAATGGCCGAATCTCGCTGTTTGAATCATGATCAAATTATCCAAATGATCCAGGAGATAATAGGCGAAATTCTCGGCCGTACTACTACCTCAGTCTATTATAAGCCTTATCTGGAATTGATTGACCGACAATCTCTATTGTCGCAACCGAATTTAATGTTTTTCGATCAAAATGGCCGAATTTGACCGAGATGGCTGAATTTGACATTTTTTATCAAGACGGCCAAGTTTAACCAAGATGGCTAAATTTGACATTTTTCAACCAAGACGATCAAGATGGCTAAATGTGCTATTTTTTTACCAAGACATCTGAATTTGTTGTTTTTCGACCAAGATGGTCAAATTTGTTGTTTTTCGATCAAAATGGCAAGGTTTGACTAAGATGGTTGAAATTGTCATTTTTCAACCAAGATGGCCAAGTTCAATCAAGACGGCTAAATTTGAGGTTTTTTTATCAAGATGGTCGAATTTGATGTTTAGTCCCAATCAAGTAGTCACATTTAGTTCACCAAACAACGAACCAACGCCGCTCTCACATTTTCAACAAAAGGCGAGGCGGCTTGAGGGCAATGTTGTACATTATTTCTGACCATTCGTGGGAAATCCAATTGGAAAATGACATATGTCATTGCAAGGGAAATATATAGCATGTGTAAGATCTTTGAAGATATTCAGAGCGCTTTTCAAGGACTTATAGTTGACACGACCAAGCAATCTAAGGTATGGAAAGCGGTCGAGCAGAAAGATGGGGCGCAACCGAGAAGCCTAAGAGGCGAAAAGCAATTGAGCTGAAAAGAATAGTCAGGGTGAAATGAAGAGACAAAAGGATTCATAAGACCAACGTGGCAACGATTCAGCTACCATAACTGACAAAATTAAAGAGCAAAAACGCTTGAAGAAATGGTGTAAAGGAGTTCTATAAATAGTCGAAGAAATCAACAGAACAAGCATCTCACACCAATCAAACCAAATAAAATCTGTCAATTTACTTTATCTTATACTATTATAGGAGTAGCGATATTCCAGTAGCAGTAACTCTTAGTTCTAATCCAAATATACACTCATATGCTGGATTTGTCTTTTATCAAATATCAAGCAGTTTTTTCAAAAGACGTATTCTTGCAATTGCTCTTAGCGACGAATCGTGAGTTTTTCCTTTTGTCCAATTACACTAGTACCCTACAATTTTATTTCTTACGAAAGAGAAAGCACAATCCATCTTCGGAGGAAGAACCCCACCCTCTAATTATCATATTATCATTACATAATTCTGCATGTTGTTGAGTCGGCAAGGTAATCTTCTCAGATTTTAGTCATATAAGTTGATCAGTTTGAATCAAGTTGCTATATCTGTAAAATGTGAGTAGGAAAATGCATAATGTTGAAACCTCTCTAAGTTCGGCAGTGATGTTTATATACCATATACATCATTTATAAATGGTCATTTGTGCTGGAATGAAATAAAAACACAAAAATATTAGCCAGATCCAAACTTTTTGTGGCCTCACGAATGTATCAACAGTAGATGTTCAATCTTCCCTTTTTCTTGTCGTGCGGCCTGCTTGAGTTCTGAATCTGCCTCATTAAAGCCACCACAATCAAAAGAGATTTAGGGCCTATTTGGTTTGAGATAATTAAATGTATTTTCATATAATTTCTCTTGTGTCAGCTGCATGTGTTTGAAAGTGAAGAGGAGTTGCCCCATATCGGCTGCATGTGTTTGAAAGCCTTTCTCACTATGGGGCTCACCTTAATGTTTGTAAGAAATCCATATCCTATCCATATGTTTTTTTTAAATCATGCTACGACATGGGCACAAAAATCAAACAGATCCAAAAACTCAAGTCAACCGCAAGTCTGGGTAGGAAAATGCCTCGTGTTGAAACTTTTCTAAATTTCAGGGTATATTTATATACCATCCATAAAAGGTCATTGGCATTTCAATGAACTGAAAACTCAAAACTATTAGCCTGATCCAAACTTTTTATGTCTTCATAGAATGTTTCAACAGTAGATGTT
>JAJHSJ010000005.1:21208485-21270151 GCA_021015155.1 Magnolia officinalis | reverse complement strand
TAAATAGCAACGATTCAAATACACTTGTCCTGCAACGGACTTCCCACACTCCACCTGCGCTTTTGGACGGCCTCCTTCGCGCACTGTCCACAGTCCGCCACACTCAAATCCCCCTCGCATTGAGCAATAGCATACACCGAAGCGTATGTGGTGGCGTAGAATCCGTTCCCGCCCGTAATGCCGCTCTCCACGGCGGCGAATGCAGTATCTCTCTTCTCCTCGAAATTCCCCTCCGACGAGCTGCACGTCTTGTACAGCATCTGGGTGCCGGGGATCTGAGGGAGCCCGTGATTTGATAGAGGGCGTAGCAGCCGGTGAGCTGTATGCGTGCGGCGACGGCATCCCACACAAGCTGCTTGACATTTCGGGGATTTTGCGGATGCAGCTATTGCATCGACATTGCTGAGGTCTCCCCGGCACTGGAAGAGTCCGTAGCGGCGTTCTGGCCGCTGCCGACGGGTTTTGAAGAAACGGGTGCTGGCGGATTGAGCGATGAGGGAATCAAAGAGGGAGGTGAGCGTCTGTTGGAAGCCGTTGTTGCCGTTGTAGGTCTGCTGAGAGCAGCCCTGAAGACCATGGTGTAGAGATCGGCAGCGGCATTTCGATGTATGAGGAAAGCAAAAGAGGCCAGAAAAAGGAGTGTAGAGAAGAAAGGATTTGGGAAGGCCCATTTGGGGGTTTTTTAATCAAATCATGGCTGAGAGATATGGATTTTTGGGTATTTCAAGAAGTAGGTTTTTTCTTGAAAGAACAAATCACCGACTAAGGCTGGAAAATGGGATTTAAAAGGGTGTGATTTTTTTTTTTTCCTTTTTCTTTTTTCTTTTTTCTAGATTCAAAGGAAAATGATAGGGAAAGAGGGAGGATTGGAAATCCCCAACTGGGTTTTTTAAAGATGAATGCTGGACGGAAAATGGAGTTTCAGGGGATTTTTAGCAATGATTTTTTTTTTTTTTTTGTTGCAATGATACAAGAAAAGAGAAAGGATTGGAAGAACCCTCTTGCTGTTTTGTGTAGAAGAAGGTCTTGAGAGATGGGTATTTTGCTCGAGTGACAAAAGGTGAGAGAGAGAGAGAGAGAGAGAGAGAGAGAGAGAGAGACGGGGATATTGGGCAGAAATGGAGGAGGGTTTTTGGGAAAGGGAGTAAGGGGTGCTTTTGCCTTTTATGGGGAGGTGGGCCTTTTCCTTGTCTCGGTGTTCTACACCTTTTTTAGGAATCGCGCAGAGAGAGATGAGTGGGGTATCTTTCGCTTCTCGTAAAACTAGTATTAATAAGATAGGGATAATCAGCTCTAATCTACACCACCACCTGGATGTACCTTCCCCTGAAATCATCTCAACATCAAAGCTGTAGCCTCTCGATCTGTGTCGACATATATCGAGAGAGAGAAATGAGAATCAAGTGGGGTTTTGTTTTTTCCGTCGTTTCCTTTCTTTTCTTCAAAAGCTGACCCTTCCTTCATACGCAAATTACCTCATACCAGCTTCTGAGAAGATGAGAGAGAGAGAAAAGGACAGCGAGAGAGTTTTGACATTAAGCAGGTTTGAATTGCTTTTGATAGCCTGTGTTGCAGCAGCGTTGCCTGATTATTCAGCTTTTCTAAATAGAGTAATTAAAGTAGAGGATTCGGTCAGGTAGGGGGTAATACCGATTTTGGTCAGGCCGTGACCGTGGGGCCCACCTTGATTTATTTTGTTTATATCCAGTCCGTCCATCCAGTTTTTCATCTCATTTTAATGTAAAGATGAAAAATATGCAGCAGATCCAGATCTCAAATGGACCACACCGCAAGAAAAAAAATGGTGAATGGCCACTATAAACCTTTTTATGGGCACCAAAGTTTCGGATCAAGCTGATATTTTTGTTTTACTTTCATCTAGGACCATGTGACCTTATCAAAAGGTTGGATAGCCTATAAACATTATGATGAGCCAGGGAAGTTTTTAATAGTGGGCAATCAATTACTATTGTTTCTTATGGAGTGGTGCACCCAAGTCTGGATCTGCTTCATTTTCGAGAATATTATCCAAGATGAAAATGAAAAACGGATGAACAGCATGGAATATACAAAATATAAATAATGTTTGCCCCACGATAGCTGCTAGGGGGTACATGAATCGAGCTAGCCCGGTTAGCTAGCTCAACTGAACTCGAAAAAGTTCGATTTGAGTTGGTTTGAAGCTGAGTTCAAGCCAAGTCGAGCTAATTTTTTGCGGTCGAAAATGAGTTCGAGCTGAGTTTGAGTAGGCCCCAGCTCTGACTCAACTCGGATCGAATCAGCTCGAATAGAACTCGGTTTGAACCAGATTGGTGACTGGGTACTTTTTGCCATTGATGTTGCTCACCAATGTTTGATAAAATGATCAACGATATGTGCTGGTCGCAAGGAACTGTACATAAAAAAATACATTTTTTTCTTTGTTTTTCTTGGTTTTTTATATTGCTTAGAAGGTATTTGATAAAATACCTGTAAACCATTTGCCTCTGTTTGTAAAACAGTGAGATTTTGAAGTTGCAGTTCAAGTGTTGTGGAAATGTCTCAATGGCAAACTTGGCTCGATCTTGGCTTGAACTCAGCCCGAGCTGTTGATCGAACCGAGCCGAGCTGGCCAGTCAGGCTCACAGGATCGAGCCAAGCCGAGGTCAGCCAGTGGCTGAGCTGAGTCGATCTAAGGCCAGCTCGACTCGATGTACACCCCTAGTCACAGTCTGACCATACTCGGTATTACCACAACCTGAACGATCCATCTCCCATTAATTAATCTGCGGTCCGCATATCTGAACAGAGTAAAATGGACGCTTATGGCCGGGTGGCCAAGGCGACAAGCTCTGTAGGCCCACCGTGATGTACATGTTTATCCGTTCCGTCCATCCTTCTTTCTTCTAGATCATTTTATGATATAGAATTTATAAAATGAAGCAGATCTAAAGCTTAAGTGGACAACATCACAGTAAACAATAGAGATTGAATGCTCACTATTTAAAACTTATTAGCAGCCGCGGAAGTTTGAATCAAGCTTATATTTGAATTTTCCCTTCATTCATGCCTATGTATGTCTGTTGACTATGTGAACAGATTATATGGTAAATAAACATCATGGTGCGTAATAAGAAGTTACCAACCGTATGCGTTCAATCCCCACGGTTTCATGTGGTGTGGCCCGCTTGAGTTTTGTATTTACTTTATTTTATTTATTTATTACTTATATTATCTAAAATGACCTAGCGTAATCGACGGATGGCATCGATAAAACAAATACATTACCGTGGCCAGATAGACCTTTAGCCACGCAATCCGTGACGGCGTGAAGTCAGAAATACATTACCGTGGCCGGATAAAACAAATACATTACCGTGGCCAGATAGTGAGAACGGGGCCGCGGATGTTTGCGACCCTCAACAGCGTGAAGTCAGAAATTAGGTGGGACCTTCATGATATTTTTGTTAAATCCAACCCGTTCATCTATTTTTTCAGCTCATGGTATTACATTATCAAAAAAAAGCGAGTCCGATCCAAAACTAAAGTAAGCTACACTGCAGGAAAAGTGGGTGGGAAAATACCTACGGTTGAAACCTTCTCAAGTCTACCATGATGTTTGTATGCCATCCAAACCAACGCAAAAAACACTATCTGATCCAAAACTTTGTGGCCGGATGAATGGTCCAACCGTGTCCGTTCAATCCCTACTGTTTCCGAGGTGTGGCCCACTTGAGTTTGGATCTGCCTTATTATTGGACTAACAGCCGCACAAACTTCCTGCGGGAGGGGATCGCATGCAATCTTATATCGCCACTGATCCAACGGTTGGGAAACGATGGAGCAACGTTGAGGTGTGAATTGGGAAAACATGGTGAGGGCCCGCTATTGAAATTTTACATGTGATGACCGGTTTAGGCCATCCATCTTATATCGCTACTGATCCAACGGTTGGGAATTTCCAACCGGTGTGATTTTGCAGGGTGGCAATGGAAGAGTGTACTCGATGGTAAGAACAGGTACCGTGTATAATGAATAATATGACACGTGTCCTTATCAGCGGTAGAATAAGCTTATGCTATAATGTTCTGTGTGGCCCACCTGATGTGTCCATAAAAATCAGCGCTCAATATAAAATTCAGGATATAAAACATAGGTTGGTCACGCCACAGGAAGCCATCACCACAACCTCCTACATCATACGTGGTGGGGCCCATCATGTATTTTAAATTCCATCTAATCCTTTCATAAGATGCGACCCAACCATTACAACCACACATCCCAAAATTCAGACTATTACAATATTTAGGTCGGCCACACCATTTTTTTTTTTAAGGTATTAGTAATGACTTTACCTGGAGTGGCCCACCTGAGTTCTGCGTCGGCCTGATTTTTAGCTACCAGAAAGAAAGAAAATGAAAGGAACCGAGTGATGGATGGAGTGGATGACATTCACTCATCTTGGTGGGACCCACACACAATGGGCCAGTCACCATGGGCTTTCCAATGCAAATGTTCCGTTTTGTCCATATGCATCAAAAAATGAAGCCGTCACATTCATCTGCTGGCCCACATATATGTTCGTAGAGTGTAAACCGTTGGCTAACACTTTCACTTTTTACATGTGTGGCCCACCATATGACAGACCATGCCAACTTTCGCAAAAGAAAAATCGATCACATGAATAACCTTTTAGGGCCGTTTGGCCGGGCGGATTGGAAGGGATTGGATGGTATTTGAGAAGGGATTGGAAGTTAAATCTCGGGATTGGCCGGGCGTGCCAAACAGACTGGGTGATCTGATCCCAAGATATAGCAATTCCATTGATATTAAGACAATCCACCGACAACGCCATCATTACCTTTAAATCTCATCCAATCCACCCTAATCCGATCAAATTTGCCTGGGACGTGTTTGGTTCGAGGGATTGGAAGGGAAGGGAAGGTTTAATCTCGGGATTGGCCAGGCGTGCCAAACAGTGCAATCCGGGGATCTTAAGACAATCCACTAAACAACACCATCATTACCTTGAAATCCATGCCATCCACCCTAATACCATTCAATCCCTTCCAATCCACCAGGTCAAACGGGCCATTAGGGCCTATTTGGCCGGGCAGATTGGATGGGATTGGAAGATAGATCCCGGGGATTGGCCAGGTGTGCCAAACAGACACGGGATCCTGATCCTGGGATATAGCAATCCCATGGATCTTAAGACAATCCACTGACATCACCATCATTACCTTTAAATCCCATCCAATCCACCCTAATCTTTTCAAAATTGCCTGGGACGTGTTTGGTTTGAGGGATTGAAAGGGATTGGAAGGTTTAATCCTGGGATTGGCTGGGGGTGCCAAACAGACCGGATATAGCAATCCCAGCTTCTGGATTACGTCCTGCCCCGCTTGGACAGACTCGTGTCCAGGCAGGGGCTTTGTGGCGGCGACCACGGTGTATGGATTTTACCCACGAGCTGTCCATCATTTTTTTTCATATCTTTTTAAGGTATGAGCTAGAAAATGAGGCCGATCCAATGATAGTCCTCAAGTAGACCATATGTAGCTTCGTATAATATTTTGTATTAAAACATTGTTACGTCTATGAGTGAGACCGTTAGGCTGAAATTTATGAATTTAGGATAATTAGAGTCGGACACTGTTTTCACTGATCGCGAATAAATAAATCATGAACTTAGGTAATCTCGAGACTAAAAGAGGCCTGGGAGAAATCCCGAGAGTTAACTTATCCCAAAATTGTCCCGATTAGCTGGATTAGGTGTAGATCTCATGATGGTTGTCCGTTATACTCGAAACTAGGGCTTGATATCCATAACAGATACTGAGGCGAGATCATGCCTAGAATCGATCAATTTTGGCCCACAAGATGAGTGCATGAATTGCATGAGTACCTTAGGTGATAACCTAAATTTAAGCGAAATTAGCATCATTCGCTCTTTGTCGAAGTTGTAGCTTTAAGACCGTTGGATGGTAACCAAATTTAGGACACTGATCGAAATAACTACCTTACTCACAGTTGTATAGTTGCAAGCATAATCAACACTTGGTGATCATTGATCTAAGTTAGGGCCTTCCTCGTTGATCGACACATCCAATCATCGGACGGTTACGCCCAAACGTAGATCTCTTAGCGAGAAACTTATCCAATGGCTTACATTGATATGTACGCCTCCCGGTGGGTCCATCGGTTGGAAATAAACTTCTTTGGTTAGTATAATGAAAAAAGGGGGTTGTTTGGCCATTTTGGTACTTTTTGACACTATAAATACCATTTATTTTGCACCCCTTCGATCGGTGATCTATCTAGCCGCAACCAGATCATTCATCGGAGTCTTCTCGACGATGATTGGAGGTAAGCGTTGAGTCACACTTGTAAATCTAGGGTTTTAATAGTTGTTTACCCCAAATCTTACGAGCTTATATGCTTGTGTAGATAATTCAATTCCACCTTATAGATTAATTAATAGACATGTGGTTATTATTATATGTGCTTATGTAAGGGCATTAGTGATGAGCTAGAATGGAAGATCTCCTAAAAAAGATGTGGACATGACACAAACACGTTTGTGGACCCCAAAGAGTGTAGAGAATGGATTGCATGTGGCCCTGGGCATAGAGATATACCTATGCCGGGGCTTTGTGAGGCCACAAAGATGTTTGGGACAAATCTACTCCATCGACATCCTTGTTCATGAACTTCCCATTGACATCATCTCTTCGGATTAGCGCATGGGTGAAGTCAATCTATCATAGAAAATGCTTATGACCCACTAAATTTCGTTGACATCAAACTCGCAACATGTACACGAAAGCTCAGTGAACTTAACAGTGTCATTATAATCTCTCATAACATAATACTCGTCTCGAGAAATTGCATGACAACGGACATTTCGTGCTTAAAACCCTTGCGAAAAAAAAACCAAAGTACAAAGTAATGATCAATCTAATATTCAAGAAAGATTACAAGGATGGAGAGAACTTACAATTTTTTTAAAAAAAGGGGGCTTTAAGGGCAATGCCCTAAAAACGGAGCCCTGACCCTTAACTTTGCTCTTGGGATGCGACTCTAGGATTTTGTATAAGTGAAAAAGCTATGTGAACCCATATGATGTGTTTTATCCATGTTTCTATCCATTTTTTCATATCCTATTATGGTAGGCCCACAAAACTTTTATTGATCTTCCCCTAAAGCTCTAACCATAGAAGCGTTAGTCGGATGAATCATCGAAAAGTTGCGGACCATTATTCATAGGTTTGCGCATTCCAGTGGCATTGGAATACACGTGCTCGGGCTTAAGCACGGGTGTGGGCGTGGGCATGGGAGTGTGGTAGTAGTGGCGTTAGATGGCTCACTTTGCACTTTGCGCGTGCACATTGTGTCATAAAGTGGTCGCTCTCTCGTGACCTTATGCGAACTGTTGCGAGACGGTGTGATCGTTGTGCGAGAAGAGGTGTGAGATGGTCTAGGTTTTATAGGCTGCTGGAAACTGTCAGATCAATAGATCCAAAACCGTTGACCGTTTTGAGAATGAATAGTAGCCTTAATAGCCAAAACGGTCCGAAAATGGACGGGCCTTGATAATCCAATGGTCAGATCGTTGATCCACTGATCTGAAACGTTCGGAAATTAGTGTCAATGATCAGAAACGTTTCACAAACATTCTGAACCATTGATGACCACCTAACAATGGTCCACACATCAGATGCTATATAAATTGGACCATCTAGGTCCAGAACATCCAAGTCCAACAGATTCAATCAGAATCTGATATAATCTCTTTAAATATTTCTTTTAAAAAAATTATTGAGTAGCTCGAGCATGTTTTGATTTACAGTCAACAAATTTGACCGCTCAACAAATCTTCTAAAAGACCAACCGTATTAACTAAGTTCCTGTGTAGATCCCTTCCTGATTGTTGCATGTAGGATCTTAACAAAAAGGCTTGTCTTATCTAAAAAATAATTCGCCCATAACCCATCAGCAATCTCAATTTCAATAGAGAATGAGATGAATTAAGCTTTAAGAACTGTGTATTCATACGTGATTCTTCATCCTATTGTTACTTTCAATATTTTTATTTTCAGTTTTACAATATAATTTTTCAGCGATTCAAACTATTCATACGGTCATTTTTACCTCAATGAAACAAAAACATAACAATATTAACCTGATCCAAACTTCCATGGCCCATGAATGTTTCAACCGACGACTTTTAATCCTCCATGTTTCCTGTCAATTCATGTCCTGAAGGTGAACTGGCCAAACCGATGGACGAGCATTACAATGGGCCCCACCCAACTTATGACATAAGGAACTTGTGTCATTAGCAATCCACATCTGTTCTATAATTGGAGCAAATTTCAGCCATACCCTATGAGCGGTCCAGATCTCTTACATGTGTGCTATCAGACTGTTGGAATGAGGCCCGTTTGACACCTAAAGTTGAAACACTAGTCAGGAATACCATGACTTAAAGATATTGGTGAATTTGGCGATCACCTTTTGTGACTACTCACCCACAGCAATGTGCCAACATCGTCCAACATCGTTGTAACGCCCTGCCCAAATCGGAGCAGTACCCTGAGGTTCCCACGTGCGAATTGGCACAGGACCGTATGAATTGATCACACGTGCGAATAGATTACCGGTAAATTAATCCAGATTAAATCACCAATGTGATTCAATTCAACTATATGCGAGCCAAGCACGGGCCGTAAGGTCGGTCAGTCCAATAGTACTTGACGACTGCCTGTACGAGCCGTGCACCGCCCGAGGTGGGACAAGAAATTCGGAAACTTGGGGAGGCCAGGGACCTCATTGGGCTTGTGGTCCATCGCGGACGTCAGGCTTAGATGATGCCCATAAATGGACGAATCGTGTCGTTCAGTCGGCATTTGTAAACAACGAGTCGCCCCACTTGAAAACAAATGGCTGAAATTTTAAATCAATTTTCCAGGTTACTTGAGTCAGTGAATATGGGCATTTCAGTCGTTGGATCTCTTCTAAATTTATACTGAAAGCTAGAAATATTTTCCTGCCACGCCCCACAAATCTGACCCTTGATCGAGGATCGGTGACCGTTAATCGCAAATCGAGCCATTGTGACCAAACCCCGCATCCGTTTGCGGTCAAACTTTACCCAACCCTTCATCGGACCATGGAGCACTTGTTCCATGAATCAAATAGGCCAGGGGCCATCAGGGCAGCCCCAACAACGAGAAATGGGCCCCACAGGGCCTTTGGAGGCAATTACTGAAACATAGGGCCAACTGATTTAAATTCTAAGACATATATAGCATTTAAACTTCTCTCTCTCTCTCTCATTCCCACAAGTCCAGTACCTCTGAGAGAGAGAGAGAGAGAGAGAGAGAGAGAGAGAGAGAGAGAGGAAGGAGAGAGAAAGAAGGGTAGGGAGTGGTGTCGTATTGGTGGTGCTGGGGATTGAAATTCCCCGCACATACGCCCTCCATTTGCAGGGAACTTCGACCCGATCGTCGTAGGAGCAAACCCCGTTCAATCTAAGGTAAAAATTGGGCTCCAATCAATCCATCTTTAGTCTCTAGCAACATGCATGCATCTTACCACCAATCCATGTAATGTAGGGCCCCGGCACGTCGAGTTTGCGGACTTGGCGATGTTAGAACGATTTCAACAGTTTCTGGTTAACAATAGGTGCGAACCATTACCTTTAGCTGGCCGATTACCGTGCCTAGCGTAGATTTTACTGAATGTGTGTGGTGTATTACTCTTGCATGTTGCTGAATTTTTAGACTGCATGTCTGGGACCATAGATCTATGATTTCCTAAAAATGTGGGGAGGGGTTTAGGCCCCGAACACCCCCCGAATGTGTGGAATGCTGGGTTAAATGTTTAATTAGGGTGTAAGCATTCGATTTCCCCAAATGTTGCTGAATTTATTGTTGAATCTATTGCATGACAAATATGCTAGGTGTTGAAGGAGTGAAATGTTGTCAATTTGTTGCATTGCTGAATTAATTGCATTTAATCCCCGCCACAACTGATTTGTATGATTTCATGCCGGCATATATGAAATTGAATTGTTGCGAATGGGTGCATGACTGTCCATCTTGTTAAATAGTTGAAATATGTTGAATATGATCCTTACAGTTTGGTAGAGATTAGTATATTGTTGTCCATGTACTTAAATTGCTAAATTATGCTTGTTATTTGTAAATTGTCCCTGAATTTGATAAAACACGAAATCTAGTAGTGCATGTGCCCCTTATGGATTGGTCGATTAACTGGAATCACTTGGGCAACCTTCCGTTGGACTGGCCCACGAGTAAATCTGGCCCAACTAGTTAAACTGTAAAGTGTTGGCTGTAGTTGGACTACACGAGACGTCGTTTTCAGGCCGATCAGTTTATGGTTCAGCTTGTCGGGGTATATTAGCTCAAAAATCGGTCATCCTTGTATATTAACCATGGTTGAACACGCCTGTATGAACCCAAAGTACCCTGAGACCCTTACGCCCACTGTTAATTGTGATTTACGGCCCACAAGACTCATGAACCGGGGATGGTGGTATGGGACACTATGCCCGTGCTGTCAGCCTACGCTGGAGTGACGAGCCTCCCTATAGTGACCAGTGAACATCTAGACTCATGAGCCGGAGACGGTGGTATGGGACACTATGCTCGTGCTGTCGGCCTATGCTGGGGTGGCGACCTCCCCATAGTGATCGCGAGTAGGACTTTGAAGTCCCAACTGTTTTCATCTGAGCTTAAGAACTATGGGATTGACAAACCCACGAAGGCTAAGGACCTCGAGAGTCATATGACCACGACCATTATGCCGCGCGATTGGATTAGGACAATGCTTCTGATAAGGGTATTCCGGTTTCCCCAACCTACTGGATGAATGAATCTAATTAATCAACTGGGCTAACATGTTGCATGACATTGCATTATCTATTGTGGCGATTTGGCAGTCGAGGTTGCATTGAGGGAGTGTTGGTCATTGCGATCGTTAGATGTTGTCGCTCGAGGGAGTGTTGGTGGTGAGGGGCATGCATCATATCATTAAACCATGCATTGCATTAACCAAGAGTACTTAGGATTCTATGATGTATGTTGTTCATTAAATTTACTCTTATGCATGATAATTTGTATAGCCTACTGCTAATGGTACCACTGAGTTAGCTACTCACTCTCACTCTGAGACGGTGTTGTAAAACACCAACCAGAATTTGGCATAGATGCAGGAACACTGGAGTGGAACGCGCTGGAAGATGTCGGCGTAGACGACGAGGAGGAGCAGGTGTACTTCCAGACTTTTGGAGAACCCTACTAGCTCGATGGATGACGATGGGATTAGACCAGGGTCCTAATCTTGTTGGGGAGTGATGTGAGGATGGGACTGGGTCCCTAGTAGAAGACATTGTGGATGTTGGAATTTATGTTGGATATTTTACTTTATTAGTAGTATTTGAACTTCTTAATTGTTTTAAATGTTTAGTATGCTTGGTTAATTCTCCATTGCCCACTAATACCTGATATTCACATACATTTGAGGCCCATTAGGGCATACGTGACACTCTAGAATTCGGGAGCCAAGTTCCTACTTGGCCCTTGAATTTCGAGATGCTACAATCGTACGTATGTGTCAATCAAGACCGCTCGAATAGTGGGCCCTGCTGTGGATGGGTCATAGCCAGAAAAATCACATTGATCAATTCTATTTGATATTTGCAGTTGTATGCGAGTAGCATTCCTCGATACTTTAAAACTACCAATGATCGAAAGAGATTTGATGCATCGCTCGTGATCTCGCTAGTTGTTTCTTTTTTATTTTATTTTTTTTAATCGAGAAGCGATGTCCATTCATCAGACGCGGATTGTCTGTGAAAGACTCTCTTGAACTTACTGTCAAGGTAAGTTAGGTGACCCTACCATAACACTTGTCAGAAATTCATCCCATCCATCTGTTTTGCCAGATCATATTAGAACATTGGCACAAAAGTTAAACGGATCTAAAAACTCAGATGAGCCACAGGACAAATGTTATACCTTATTTCTTACCATTCCATGAGAAATCCAATTGAAAAATGACACATGTCATTGCATTGGAAATATATAGTATACATGACATCTTTGAAGATATTCAAAATGCTTTTCACAGAATAATAGTTGGCATGGTTGAGCAATCTAAGGTGCAAAACAGTCGAGTAGAAAGATGGGACGTGGGTAAGAAGCCAAGAAGGTGGAAGGCAGTCAAGCATAAAAAAAAATTATTAAAGAGAAATAAAGAGATAGAAGTATTCAAAAGACTAACATGATAATGATCTACTGTAATGACTGACAGAATTAAAGAGAAGAAACCCTTGAAGAAAGGTTGCATAAGACATTTATAAATAGTAGGAGAAATCAATGAAACATAGCATCTTACACCAATCAAATCTATCGATTTACTTTATCTCAGTCTATCTTAGGAGTAGTGATAATCCATTACCAATAATTCTTAGATATAATTCTTAATTGTAATCCAAATCTAAGCTCATACATTAGATTTGTCTTTTATCCAATATCAAGCATTTCTTTCAAGAGATGCATTCTTGTAGTCGCTCCTAGTGACGAATTGTGAGTTTTTTCTTTTGTCTGATTGCACTAGTATACTAAAAAGTCATTTTTCCTGTGGAAGGCAAAGCACAATCCATCTTCAAAGGAAGAACCTCACCATTCAATTATCGCCTAATCATTACACAATTCTGCATATGACTGAGTAGGCGACCAATCTCCTCATATTCTTATCATATAAGTCCATATTGGACGTATCTGCTTATTTCAACGCTTGGGGTCAAAGTTGATTGGTTTGAATCGAGCCGCTATATCGATTCTAGCATGCTCGCACACACCGCACGTGACAGAAAACAAATTGAGTGCCAACATTTTTTTACACGCCCGATGAGACTAACAATTACTTGACTGTTATAAATATTTATTGTGCACCGGTCATGCAAACCGAGTGGCAATAATTTTTGGCACGCCCGATGGGACTAATAACATGAGCTAGTATGAAAGTCAGGAGAAAGCGAGATGCCTGACAAATCTTTTTGAGATAATGATGGCTAGGCTACGTGATATGAAAATTACGAAGTAACATATGGCAGAGCAGTTACGAACTCAGGCCGAGCATTCACAAATTCATGTCGAAACCTTTAATAGATGAATGGCTAGTCAGGCCAGAAGCCTGAATAGGATATTTTCCGAAAGAATATTTATCGTGTCGCAGTAAAATGTACCTCAGCCAGTATTTGATATTAATTCTGTTGGAAATCTAGCGCCAGAAACGCAGTTACCTCTTTCACAACAGAATATTCATTCAACTCTAATCTAGGAGATATAGAACGGTCTGTTGCCTGCTGAGTTTTGTTGACCTGAACAGGACATCAGGAACATCATTCCTGAATAATGAAACCAATGTATACTTGGGGGACAACTCTTCTTTAGGAATCCACCGTATCATTTGAGACAAAACAAGGAAGGCCCTGAACCACCTCTAATGGCCGAATCTCGCTGTTTGAATCATGATCAAATTATCCAAATGATCCAGGAGATAATAGGCGAAATTCTCGGCCGTACTACTACCTCAGTCTATTATAAGCCTTATTTGGAATTGATTGACCGACAATCTCTATTGTCGCAACCGAATTTAATGTTTTTCGATCAAGATGGTCGAGTTTGACCAAAATGGCCGAATTTGACCAAGATGGCTGAATTTGACATTTTTTATCAAGACGGCCAAGTTTAACCAAGATGGCTAAATTTGACATTTTTCAACCAAGACGACTAAGATGACTAAATGTGCTATTTTTTTACCAAGACATCTGAATTTGTTGTTTTTCGACCAAGATGGTCAAATTTGTTGTTTTTCGATCAAAATGGCAAGGTTTGACTAAGATGGTTGAAATTGTCATTTTTCGACCAAGATGGCCAAGTTCGATCAAGACGGCTAAATTTGAGGTTTTTCGATCAAGATGGTCGAATTTGATGTTTAGTCCCAATCAAGTAGTCACATTTAGTTCACCAAACAATGAACCAACGCCGCTCTCACATTTTCAACAAAAGGTGAGGCGGCTTGAGGGCAATGTTGTACATTATTTCTAACCATTCGTGGGAAATCCAATTGAAAAATGACATATGTCATTACAAGGGAAATATATAGCATGTGTAAGATCTTTGAAGATATTCAGAGCGCTTTTCAGGGACTTATAGTTGGCACGACCAAGCAATCCAAGGTATGGAAAGCGGTCGAGCAGAAAGATGGGGCGCAACCGAGAAGCCTAAGAGGTGAAAAGCAATTGAGCTGAAAAGAATAGTCAGGGTGAAATGAAGAGACAAAAGGATTCATAAGACCAACGTGGCAACGATTCAGCTATCATAACTGACAAAATTAAAGAGCAAAAACGCTTGAAGAAATGGTGTAAAGGAGTTCTATAAATAGTCGAAGAAATCAACAGAACAAGCATCTCACACCAATCAAACCAAATAAAATCTGTCAATTTACTTTATCTTATACTATTATAGGAGTAGCGATATTCCAGTAGCGGTAACTCTTAGTTCTAATCCAAATATACACTCATATGCTGGATTTGTCTTTTATCAAATATCAAGCAGTTTTTTCAAAAGACGTATTCTTGCAATTGCTCTTAGCGACAAATCGTGAGTTTTTCCTTTTGTCCAATTACACTAGTACCCTACAATTTTATTTCTTACGAAAGAGAAAGCACAATCCATCTTCAGAGGAAGAACCCCACCCTCTAATTATCATATTATCATTACATAATTCTGCATGTTGTTGAGTCGGCAAGGTAATCTTCTCAGATTTTAGTCATATAAGTTGATCAGTTTGAATCAAGTTGCTATATCTGTAAAATGTGAGTAGGAAAATGCATAATGTTGAAACCTCTCTAAGTTCGGCAGTGATGTTTATATACCATATACATCATTTATAAATGGTCATTTGTGCTGGAATGAAATAAAAACACAAAAATATTAGTGAGATCCAAACTTTTTGTGGCCTCACGAATGTATCAATAGTAGATGTTCAATCTTCCCTTTTTCTTGTCGTGCGGCCTGCTTGAGTTCTGAATCTGCCTCATTAAAGCCACCACAATCAAAAGAGATTTAGGGCCTATTTGGTTTGAGATAATTAAATGTATTTTCATGTAATTTCTCTTGTGTCAGCTGCATGTGTTTGAAAGTGAAGAGGAGTTGCCCCATATCAGCTGCATGTGTTTGAAAGCCTTTCCCACTATGGGGCTCACCTTAATGTTTGTTAGAAATCCATATCCTATCCATATGTTTTTTTTAAATCATGTTACGACATGGGCACGAAAATCAAACAGATCCAAAAACTCAAGTCAACCGCAAGTCTGGGTAGGAAAATGCCTCGTGTTGAAACTTTTCTAAATTTCATGGTATATTTATATACCATCCATAAAAGGTCATTGGCATTTCAATGAACTGAAAACTCAAAACTATTAGCCTGATCCAAACTTTTTATGTCTTCATAGAATGTTTCAACAGTAGATGTTCAATCCTCACTGTTTCTTGTCGCACGACCCACTTGAAGTTTTGATCTACCTCAGTTTTAGGCTGATGTCCCGCTATGTGATCTGACAAAAGGATGGACATGGTGAATTTCTAGTAAGCTTATCCAAAACTATCTAGCTATTAATTGGAAACGGAATCAATATGATAATCCTATCCATAAGTATTGTGGTCATCAAATGGACGGTTTATTTCAGTTGATTCAACGGAAGAAATCGATGGTAAGGACCATCCATTGAGTGGACCTTAAGCCAAGTGAGAGGACAGGTAGATTTTGAACCCCTGGATTTGAAATCCTGTTATTGTATTTGGCACCCTGGATTGGAAATCAACTTTAATCCAAAAGTAGTTATAAATGGTATACTTACATGGGTTTGAATTTAATTACTAAATCAACTTTAATATCTTTAATTAGTGACTTATGTAATGTTTGACACAGTGGTTGTAATAATATATGTTTTGCCCAAAAATGATAAAATTCTAAGAAAATGATGAAATTCTAAGTCTTGGATGGGCCACAAGCACAAGATCATGTCTGAGTGACTAACTAACAATTTTTAACAATTAATTTATATGAACAATGTTTGAATAGTGTTAATCATCATATTAAAGTAATTACAGTGATGCAATTGATAATCTAATTGTTCTAGTATATCATCGGTGGACCATGTACCCAATAGAATAATAGTATGGTGACACACATGTTACATATGCAACTCTTGAAATGATTTTACATGTAATCCAAGCTCTCACCGTGGATTTGAAACCCCTCTTTAAGTGGATTTGAAACCCTGGATTTGAAATTCCTGGTTATTTTATGGTGTCAAACAACCAAGAGATTTGAAATCCCCCAAACTCATGGCGCCAAATGAGTCCTTAGCTTTAAATCTATTTTATTTTCAAAATAATGCCCTAAAATAAGCTGGAAAAATAGATGAACGGCATAGATATAAAATATATACATAAAGGTGGGCCCCACGGTAAGGGAACAGCCACTAACATGTTAGCGGGTAACACTTAATCCGCTCCCCCCTAAAATATTTGACCTTTTTCATTTGCTACCGTCACCTGATCAGGTGGCTAGGTTCATCCAAGCCATCTATTTTGAGCCATATGCCATGGACTGTAAGATCAACGACTCCTATGGATGCATTATCATGCCACATGTACTGTGCAGAGTGGATCCATTTTCTTCCCGTTATGCCGTATCTACCTTATCATATCTGACAAACATCATGGTGGGCCCCACCTAGCATCCTGGCACAAGAACTTCCTTTATATATATATATATATATATATATATATATATATATATATATATATAAACTCATGTGACCCGGTGAAATTTTGAATCCACACTAATTCTTATGGTGTGGGTATACCTTTTTGGGCTCATGACCTAAAATGATCCGTAAAAATATAGATGTTTGGCATGTATAAAAATAAACATCATGGTGGGTCCCCAGATCCCCTAAAAGGACCGTCCCTCTCTATCTATGTCATGGTGAGGGGTAGTAACTGTAGACACTGAAAAGTCGGTGTCCACGTTGTTCACGTTGTTGCTATAAAATGTTGGTGTTAGGGGGATGTTGGAGGTGATTAAGCTGACTTATGATTGTTGGAGTCGCCACTAGCCGAATGATCTCAGAATCCTGCGGTCGGCTAGAACCACGGAATACGTAAGGTTGGAGAAATTCGAAGATTCTCCGACCTTAGATTGACTCCTGGTCTACGATCCGGGATTCCGGGTAAGGGACCTCGGTTAAAAAGAGGGAAGGTGTTAGGCACCCTCTCTGCCCGTATAAATGTATGGTCTCAACTTAGTGTGGTAAAATAATCTCAAGGGATGATGATGATGCTACGGTCATGATGGGACTAGTCACACGGGATTTCTGATGTAACAAGATCCGAGACTTCGGTAGGCTACAGAGCATACGTCCGACAATGTGTCTAGAGGGCGGATGTGATGATGCTTATGCGAAGAGATAAGAAAAGTGGACTAGATCACTAGGAATTTCTGATGTGACAGGGTCCGATGTACGGCAAGTCACAAAGCATACGTCCACTAGAGATCTAGAAAAGCAGGGGGTTGAGAAGGGAGTAGATGTCATGATGAATGCTTGTATGTAAATGGATCTTTGGCTTGACTCTTGATTAGGCTAGAATACAGACTGAACCATGATCATCCTGGGCTAAGCTTATGGATTGGAAAGGGTTGAGGTGAAGGCTTGAGAGGTGGCTGGAAAAGTTTGAGCTTGAAGGCTTGGGAGCTCCTTCCCTTCCTTCACCCTCTCTCTCTCTCTCTCTCTCTCTCTCTCTCTCTCTCTTTCTCTCTGTTTCTCTCTTTTCCTCTCACTCTTTCTCTCTCACTCTCTCCCTCCCTTGGTGGCTCCTTCCTTATATGGGTGAAAATGAAGGGGAGAGGGCTATTTATAGCCCTTTCCAATGGTTTCTGGTATTAGAAGATAAGGGGAGGGCAAATGCTGATGTGGCATATGATGATTGGTGGAGAGGAGAGAGATGCCACATGGCATGCTCCCATTGGCGAAAGGGGCTGGTAAAATGGTAAATAGTGAGGATGGGGAGGGTAAATGTATAGGAAAGTTGACTTTGGACGCTGCTGGGACAGCTGTCACTTCTGTCTCCGCGGCGCACGCGGCAATTCGATTACCGCCGGCGGTAGTCCGACTACCGCCCGGACCTGGTTGAGTCCGGAACTCGTGTGACTGGCTGAGTCCGCTCCGTGAGCATTTTCTGGGAGGAAGCGGTAATTTGACTACCGCCGGCGGTAATCCGATTACCACCTCGGTACGGTTTTCCTCGAAATTCATCTGGTGAGTCCTTTTTTGGGTTCTTAAAGTGAAACAAAGTTCCTTTTGAATATTTGGCTCAAAATGGCTTGAAGTCGGCTCGATTGTTACCCAAAAATGATTCGAGAAATATGTCAATTTTGGACATGGTCTGGATTGAATGATGATTCATGATAGCTTAGGTTAGGATTAGGGTTAGGTTTAGGATATGATCATGGTTCTCGGATTGTCTTAACAAAAATCAAGATATTAGCCTGGGTGGGGTGTCTACAGATGCCCCTCTTTGGCCGAGGTTGCGAGCAACCGAAGGTCAAAGCAAGTGGACACCCCACCCTTCTGGTTAGAATGAAGGGTAGTGATTCAAATCTATTGCTTACCATTGTATCATTGTCAGTCGACTATCTGGAAAAAGATGACTTGCACATATCACGAGGGTTGAGGAAAACGTTGTTTGTCTCCTGCGCATTCGTCGCGGCTTTACGGATCACCAATCACAACCCTTTCACATCGGATTGTTTACAGCATTGGAGGGTAAGTCTGAAAAGTAAGGGCCTCTGCGCATTGTCGCGGCTTTACGAGGATTCCGTATGTTAGGTCTGTCGTTTCCTTTGCTATGTAATCACCCTAGGAATGTTCGTTCCATTTGATCGTCAAAGTGGTTAGCTGCCCTGCGCGTTGGTGCGGCCTTACGGGGAACTCACTACGCCGACTTGGACTCGATCAAATTTTGCGAGCATTCCGGGCTAGGTATGTGCAGGTAATCTGTTTACCATGCAATCTGCTGAGTTTGAAACTCTAGTTACAATGGATCGTCTTCACTTTGAGTTTGATTATTCTTTCCAGAGATAGATCCACTCATCTTACTAGCATTTGTACGACTGCCCAGTTATAGAGATCTGGCCAATCGTACATATATCATGTATGGACTCGATCGTCCTTCGGGGAAACCGGAAGAGATCGGATCTTATTTAACTATGTGCACTGTCCGCAACTGGAGAATATGGAGATTCCTCAGTGTACTGCGTGACGCGTGCGTTTTTGAAAACTATCCCTTTGGAGCTAGACTCCTTGAGGATTTTATTTGAAACTATTTTTAGATTTATTTTTAGAAAATATCCGTTCGATCTCGCGGTGTGGCGTCGTCGTTCGGTTTTTATTTTCGCAAGTTAAGTAAACAGTCGCGTTGCCTCCACTAATGAGTTGGCGGGGCTAACGGTTTTTATTTGAAAGTCAGATGGCCTCCACTAATAAATTAATGGGGCTAATTTTTTTTTTTTTTGCAAAAAGTCAGATGGCCTCCACTAATAAATTAATGGGGCTAATGTTTTTAGAAGAAGCACACCTTTTGGGCCTATACTTACTAGGAATTTACTTTAGAGTTACTTTGTGTATTTTTTTGAGATTTTTGAGATTTTTTGAAGACTTTGGATATGTTTTTTGGGATTTTTGGAATTTTTGAAAATTCTTTGGGATTTTTTTGGAATTTTGGGGATTTTTGGGGATTTTTGGAAAATTTGGGATTTTTTTGGAATTTTTTTTGGGAATTTTAGGATTTTTGGGATTTTGGGATTTTTTGGGATTTTTGGAATTTTGGAATTTTTGGGATTTTGGGGATTTTTGGAATTTTGGGATTTTTTGGAATTTTTTGGGAATTGGGGAATTTTGGAACTTTTTTTTGGGATTTTGGAAATTTTTTTTAGAATTTTTGGAAATGGGCCTTGGAAGATGGGCCTGGACTTTTGAAATGGGCTTGGGCCTTGAGATGGGTTTTTTGAAGTGTGCCTGCGAATTTTTTTTTTTTGGAAATGGGCCTTGGAAGATGGGCCCGGGCTGTTGCCTTCTTGGACCATCTTTTGATCATTTATGCGATCTCA
This sequence comes from Magnolia officinalis, assembly GCA_021015155.1. Taxonomy (NCBI): domain Eukaryota; kingdom Viridiplantae; phylum Streptophyta; class Magnoliopsida; order Magnoliales; family Magnoliaceae; genus Magnolia; species Magnolia officinalis. Next base: position 21,249,898 of record JAJHSJ010000005.1, on the reverse strand, counting down.
TTCTCATATATGGAGGTACGTTCTGTAGTCCCAGCCTTCTGAAGTGGGCCCTGTCCGAGTTTTGCCTGAAAGTGGGCCCGGGCGGTAATCGGACTGCCGCCGGCGGTAGTCGGATTACCGCCCGTTGACATTTGCCCATTCTGCTCCTCCTGTCAGGTGCCGCAGTGATTCAGTGATGACACCTCTGTTCTGAAACGGTACTCCGAGTACCGCTAGCGGTAATCGGATTACCGCCCTCGTCCATCTTTTCTTCCAGCAAGCCTGTTCTTCCTGTTCATTCCTTTTGTCTCTTCCTCCGTATTCTCGTCCGTCCGTTTTCTGATCGTCCTTTTTGTCTCCATTTTGTCCTTTCTCTTTGTCTCATCCATCCCTTGTTTCTTTCTCCTTTTCTGATTCATCATGGCCAATCATGATGATGGGTTAGGTGTGTTTATTGATGGTGAAAAGGTGGGTGAGCTCCATAAATGATGAGGAGTTTATGGGGGTAGATGGGGAATTGATGGCCCTTTTGAAGAATGAACACCATTTATGGCTTGGATCCTTTCCTTCTAATGGGCTGATGGGATTGGATGGTTTGATTGATAGAGGGATGGCTATGTGGGGTGGATGATTTGCTTGATGGAGGGATGGTTATGGATGGATGGATGGGATGATGGCTATGGATGATGTGGATGGCTTGATGGATGGGATGATGGCTATGGATGGTGTGGATGGCTTGCTGATGAGGGATGGTTGCTATGGATGGTGTGGATGGCTTGCTTGATGGAGGGATGGTTATGGATGGCGTGGATGGCTTGATGGATGGGAGGATGGCTATGGATGGTGTGGATGGCTTGATGGATGGGAGGATGGCTATGGATGGTGTGGATGCTTTGATGGATGGGAGGATGGCTATGGATGGTGTGGATGGTTTGATGGATGGGAGGATGGCTATGGATGGTGGGATGGTTATGGATCAAATTTGGGTGGGTGGCACTGCTTCGTCTTCCTCTTGTGTTATCGATTCTTTTGAGGCCTTTGGGAGCGCCCTTTCGTCGATCCATCCTTCTTGCTGACCACACATGGTCACCTGATCTCCAAGATCACTGTCCTTTGCCATACTTGTGAGGATATGGCTCGTCGGCGGTATGATGATAGCATGTTCGCGGCACACCGTCTGGAGAAGGATGAGATCTTCTATCTGCGCATGAAGGTAGAGGGGCTCAGGCAGAGATTATCGCTACATGAGAGGTTGGGGCTTACCTGTAGTTCCCGATGTTGATCATCTGCTTGTCCCGTATGCATGAGAAAATTTTATTTTGTTTTTGTTTTTATGAAGAAAGAAAACAAAGTACTTGTAAAAAGATTTTCACAGAAAATAAAATTTTATTTGTGCCAAATTGACCAGTGTTTGCTTTTGGATTTGTGCTTTGGATGATTGGGATCAGAATTTTGGGCTCAGCCCACGTTGTGTACAGTATTCTAGACTGTGTTCCTTGGGGTCTTGATTCCCTGAGAAGGTGTCCAGGATTGCTTCCCCTAGATTTGAGCAGCATCTGATAGAGTACTGATCTGAAGTTGATCCTTCTTTGTATCTTGTTGTGACGTTTGCTGCCTCGGCTTCTTCTGTTCCTGCACTTTTATTTTAGTTTTTTTTTTTTGTCATTTTTACCCGTAGCGCCTTCTCAGGTTTTCACTACGTCCGACTTTTCCCGTCATTTTTGCCCGTAGTGTCCTCTCGGATTTTCACTACGTCCCGGGTTTTGATCTTGCCTGCCCCTTGGCAGCTTGTGCTATTTTTACCCTTGGCGCCCTTTCAGGTTTTCACCAAGTCCGCTACATGCCTGCTGTTTTTACTCGAGCCGCCTTTTCAGGTTTTCAACTCGCCCCTTTTGCTTAGGCATGCCTTTATTCTTCTTTTTTTTTTTTTTTGGAGTGCTAGGAGTGATGGGAGAACTTCCTTCATAGCCGGCCGATTGGCTACCTGCCTGTCCTTGTCTTTAATCACAATCGTAAGCTGCTTGAAATTATTTGGGGATAGATTACTAGGGATGTGGAATGGGTTCTTTTATTTTCTTTTTGGGTTCTTCTTTTTGTCTTTTCCTCTTTTTTCTTTTTTTGTTTTGTTTTCTTTCTTTTTCTCTTTTTTCTCTTTTTTTTTGGGGATGATGGGTGTTTCTGGAAAGGGTAATTGGTGGATATATACAGTTTTTTGGTAAGGAGGTGAGAAATGCAGCCTTTCGATTGTAATCATTGACAAGGTTAGGTAGGGTTACCCGTGATAGATTTTCACATTGTCGGCGTTGATGGGCTCGGGAAGATCCTCGCCTTTCAGATTGGTGAGCCGAAGAGCACCTCCTGGGAGTACTTCCCGAATGATCAGTGGTCCGTCCCACAATGGTTTGAATTTTCCTCTGGGATCTGGCAAATGAGGCGGCAGGATACGTTTCATGACCATGTCACCGACTTTGAAACTTCTCTTCCGGACTCTCTTGTTGTAAGCTCGAGCGATCCTTCTTTGATAGCATTGGGAGTGGCTTAGCGCCCGCATGCGCTTTTCATCTGCCAGATGCAGTTGATCGTACCTTGCTTGTTGCCACTCGCCTTCCTCGACTTCACTTTCCAGCAGTATCCGCAGTGAGGGGATTTCGATTTCGACTGGTAGTACTGCTTCCATTCCGTAAACGAGCTCATATGGAGTTGTGCCTGTAGCAGACCGTACAGACGTGCGATAAGCCCAGAGTGCATAAGGAAGCATTTCTGACCAGTCACGATATGTCTTCACCATCTTTTCGAGTATGCGGATGATAGTCTTGTTTGCGGCTTCCACCCCACCATTCATCTGAGGGCGGTAGGGGCTCGATCGATGGCGTTGAACTTTAAACTTGTCGAGGAAATCGTTCATCCTTTTGTTGACGAACGGAGTTCCATTGTCAGTGATAATGGCGTGAGGGACCCCATATCGGCTGATGATGTTGTTCTTTATGAATTTGACCACATGAGATGCTGCAATAGTGGTATAGGATGCTGCTTCTATCCATTTAGTGAAGTAATCTACTGCCACCAGGATATATTCATGCCCATTTGAAGCTTTAGGGTTGATCTTGCCTATGATGTCGAGTCCCCATACAGAGAAGGGCCATGGTGCCGTCAAGTTGTAGAGTTCGGAGGCAGGCGCATGTATCTGGTTTGCGTGCTCCTGACACTTGAAGCATCTCCTGACGTGCTTGCAGCAATCTGTTTCCATTGTAAGCCAGTAGTAGCCGAGTCGTAGGATCTTCTTTGCCATCATGTGTCCATTCATATGCGGGCCGCATAGTCCTTCGTGGATTTCTGACATGATGTGGGCTGCCTCTGTCTCATCCACACAGCGGAGAAGGACTTGGTTGAAGGATCGCTTGTAGAGGATACCCCCAGTGATCACGAACTGAGCTGCTAGTCTTTGTATTGTGCGTCGATCAGTCAGAGCTGCTCCTTCTGGGTACTTCTGATGTTCGAGGTATTTTTTGATGTCTGTGTACCATGGCTGATCATTTGGGGCAGGCTCAGCTTCTTCGATTTGTAGGCAGAATGCAGGTTCCTCCTGGAGTTCGACAGTGAGTTCCCATTCAGCTACTCCTTTTGGGATTTCCAGCATTGAAGCGAGGGTAGCTAGAGCGTCCGCAAACTGATTCTTGACCCGAGGCATGTAAGAGAACGTGATCTCCTCGAATTCCTCGATCAAATTCTCCAGATAGACGTGATAAGGAATCAGCTTCTCATCCTTGGTCTTCCAATCGCCATTTATCTGATTGATGATGAGTTGCGAATCTCCGAAGACTCGTAACTTCTTTACGTTGAGGATGATGGCTTCTCTTAGACCGGCGATGCATGCCTCATATTCAGCTACATTGTTGGTGCACTGGAATGCTAGTCTTCTGGATATAGGAACTGGGACGTCTTCGGGGGAGTAGAGTATGGCGCCTACTCCACTCCCCTTCGAGTTTGCAGCTCCGTCGAAGAAGAGTGTCCACTCTCCTGCCTTTCTTTCCTCTTCTCCCTCGATCTGGAGGATGTCCTCGTCGGGGAAGAAGGTCTTCAGAGGTTGGTAGTTGGGCAGGGAGTGTGCTGCTAAATGATCGGCCAGTGCTTGCCCCTTGATTGCCTTCTGGGTGACATATGTGATGTCAAACTCAGAAAGCAGTAGCTGCCATTTTGCGATCCTGCCCGTCAGTGCTGGTTTTTCGAACAAGTACTTCAACGGGTCCATGCGAGCGAGCAGAAGTATCGGGTGAGCGATCATGTACTGCCTTAGCCGTTGTGTTGCCCAAACTAGGGCGAGGCATGTCTTTTCTAAGCTGGAATATTTGGCTTCGTAGCTTGTAAACCGTCGGCTTAGATAGTAGATCGCTTGCTCCTTTCTTCCCGTATCGTCGTGTTGGCCGAGGACGCATCCGATTGCTTCCGCTGCGACAGAGATATACAACAGAAGTGGCCTACCTGGGGTAGGCGGCACGAGCACTGGAGGATTTAGCAAGTATCTTTTGATTTTATCGAAGGCCGCTTGGCAGTCATCATTCCATTCTTTTGGAGAGTTCTTTCGTAACAGCTTGAATATGGGTTCGCAGACCGGAGTGAGTTGTGCGATGAATCGGCTGATATATTGGATTCGCCCGAGGAAGCCCCGAATTTCTTTCTCAGTCTTGGGCGGTGGCATCTCGATGATAGCTTTGGTTTTGGTTTCATCCACCCTGATACCGTCTTCGCTGACAATGAAGCCTAAAAGCTTGCCTCCGGTTGCACCGAAGACACATTTTTGCGGATTGAGGCGGAGCTTGAACTTTTCCAGCCTGTCGAAGAGCTTTTTGAGATCTTCAAAGTGTCCTTCGATCGTGCGAGACTTGACAATCATGTCGTCCACATAAACTTCCATCTCCTTGTTTATCATGTCATGAAACAAGGCAGTCATGGCTCGCTGATACGTAGCTCCTGCATTTTTCAATCCAAAAGGCATGACCCGATAGCAGAAAGTTCCCCATGGCGTGATGAAGGAAGTCTTCTCACGATCTTCGACGGCCATCTTGATTTGATTGTAACCGGAGAAACCGTCCATGAAGGAGAAGATCTTGTGTCCAGCAGTATTATCCACCAGTGTGTCGATATGAGGCAGCGGGAAGTCATCTTTAGGGCTTGCTTTGTTGAGGTCCCTAAAGTCGATGCACATTCTGACTTTCCCATCTTTTTTTGGAACTGGTACGATATTTGCGAGCCATTCCGGGTAGTTGGAGACTACCAGAAATCCCGCGTTGTATTGCTTGATGACTTCATCACGGATTTTCAGGGCCCATTCTGGCTTCATCCTTCGCAGCTTTTGCTTGACTGGCTTCATTTCTGGCTTTGTTGGCAGATGATGCACCACCAACGCTTCATCGAGCCCTGGCATGTCCTCGTAAGAGAAGGCAAAGTTGGACAACCTCGGTTTCAGAAACTCCATCATCTTCTGCTTGTATTCTGGGGGAAGCGATTTCCCGATACGCACTTCCCTGGGGGATTCCATTGACCCTAAGTTCACAATTTCGAAGTCGTCTGCCACAACATTGGCCTTTGTTTCGAATTTTTCGAGGGAATCCTCGAATTCGAGAGCGGTATCATCATTTCCCTCATCCGGGGCTTCATCCAAACCCATGAGTTCGAAGTCTAATTCTAGATCGAAATCATATGAGTCGACTTCAAACTCGTGCTTGTCATGAGAAGTGTTTGGCACAGTGATTTTTGAAAAATTTTCTATTGTTTTTGTATTTTGGAAGTTTTTTGATGTTTTGTGATTTTGAGGAATATATGATGTTTTTGTATTTGAAAGATTTTTTGATGTTTTGTGATTTTGAGGAATATGTGATGTTTTTGTATTTGAAAGATTTTTTGATGTTTTTGTGTTTGAAAGATTTTTTGATTTTTTTGTGTCGCCAAGATATCCTGAACAGGACGGTGTCGCAAACCATGATTGGTCTTGTCCTGGTTCGGGATACCAATTGCTATTTACATTGGCGTTTTTTTTTAAGGCTGGTGCTAGCGAGTGGTTTGCTAGCTGATTCGATTGTTTGGGGGATGGCTGACCATCCTGGCTCTTTTCCCCTTTCGATCTTGCTGATCTGCCCTGTCTGTTCCTGTGGGTCACCTGTCTCGATGACCATGATGTCTGCCGGGCTGGGCTCAGAGTCAGAATCTGATTCGACCTCTGTGCCCAGGAGCTGAAATTCCTCTTGTTTCTCGGATTCCTGGGACGGGATTTGGACATCCGTCCAATCCAGAGCAAGCCACTTACCTTTGTCAACCCAATGGATGGGTTGCTTCTGCCCTGTGTTCCCCTGAATGGGTGTCTCCCTGTTCTGGCCTACCTTGCCTGCAAAGGGCATTCCCAGTTTTGGGTCACTTGCGGGTGGACTTGTTTCCATGCCCCTAGTCTCATGCGGTGGATCTGGGGGTTCTGCCCCTGGCTTTGTGTGTTCCTCTGATGTCCTGAGGATCCGATCCCACCTTATTGGTGGCCAAATAGACTCTTGTCTAGTCTGTTTTGCGAGTCTAAGTGCTTGAAATTGGTCCTCAAGAGATATCATTTTGCTCTCGTCAACTGACCCAGCTTTGACAAACTCGATGGGTGTGCATTTAAAAGTTGGCCCCTTTTTGGCCTTTCAGCCTGATCTTCCGATGTCGGCTGATATCCCAGTCCCTGTCTCTGTACATTGGCATGTGCTGGTTTCACTACCATACCCTTTTCATGGAACTTGGTACGGTAATTTAAGACCAATCGTTCAGCGGGGGAATGACGTATTCAGCAGCTAGAGGGCGAGGGTTAGCGATCGCGTTTACTTTTTCGAATTCAAAACTGTGATATGGAATGTCGCCTTCTGTATGCTGAATGTCAATCACTGGAATGTCAGTTTCTGGGATACTGACCGTCACCGGAAGGATGGTTTCTGCTCAGCCAGTACTGAAATGATTCGATTTCCCGAAGGGAATTTAACCCTTTGGTGGAGGGTAGATGGGATGGCTCCAACAGCATGGAGCCATGGCCGCCCCAAGAGAAGGTTAAATGAGGCAGGGATATCGATGACCTGAAATGTGACAAGGGTCATGTCTGGTCCAATTTGTAATTCTAGGTCGATTTCCGCCTCCACTTGCCTTCGGGAATTATCGAAAGCTCTAACGCTCATGGTACTGGGTCTGAAGGAGGATGGTTCTATCCCCAACCGTTCAACAGTCCTTAAAGGGCAAACGTTGAGACTAGATCCATTATCGATGAGCACAAGTGGGATCTTGAAATTCTTGTGGTGAGCCACTATGTTTAGTGAACGCCTGTGCTCACGGCCCTCAGGTGGTAGCTCATCATCAGAGAAGGTGATGGCTTGTGGTGCAAGAAGTTGACCAATCATACTTGCCACCATTTCGGGGGGTACGTCAGGAGAGATATGGGCATCATTCAAGGTCTTTGCAAAGATTTCTCGATGAGACCTTGACGTGCATAGGAGTTCCCAGATGGATATTTGTGCGGGAATGGTTTTGAGTTGGGCTGCTATGTCATAAGCAGCGTCAGTTTTGCTAGTGGTTCCCGATGAAACTCCCCGAGTTTCTTTTGAGTTCTGACTATCTCTCCTGAGGTATCTCCCATTGTTACCCACCTCATCGCATTCTGGGTAGTGCCATGGGACTGCCTTCGGGTTATAGGAAGGAACCGATCTTCCTTCCAAGTATACCAATGGTTCTTGAGGCTGAGGGGTTATTACTGGAGCAGTTTGTGGTAGGCTCAGTGATATCTCTTGAGGTGCCACCAAGTTTTGATTAGTTGTGGCCATGGATTTTTCTTCTTTCCCTTGATGTGGGGGAGGGATCCTCTGGGCATGTGCCAGTTGGTGAGGCATCAAAATTGCGGGGCCTGAACTGAGGGTGCCCCTTGCAAGGTTGGCAGAGTTAGGTCAGGGAGACCTATCGGGAGGATGACAGGTTCAGAATTCAACCCTTTTGGATATGCCGAGGATGGGTTGAGTGTGTCCCTTGGAGGGCGAGTTCTGAGGGTATGACCTGTTGGGTGCTGCTTCCAAAGTCACGAGAGACTGAAATGTTGGTGCTGCTTCAAGAAATATGAGAGGTTGAGTAGCTGGTGCTGCTTCAAGAGATACCTGTGGCCTGGCGATGGTGCTTGCTGGTGTCCCCATGTCCGATTGGCTGTGTCGGGCATGATTGCTTGGATGGAATGATGTGGATAAACATGTGTGGGTTGACCTCCTTCAATGTGATTGACGGTAGAGGTGCTGGATGTGCTGGGTCCTGCCTGATGCGAGGGCAAGGGATTTTGGAGAATGTTGGCTTGAACTGTATTGCTGGCCTGTGGGGTGATCGCAATCTTCTGGCTTTCGATCAAATCTTGGACCGCATGTTTCAAAGCGAAGCAGCGGTCCGTCAGATGGCCAGGAGCCTGATGATATGCACAGTATTGATTTTCATTGTAACCAGGTGGCAAGGGATTAGGTGGAAGTCGAGGCTGGAGAGGTGTTAACAGTTGCTTTTGCATGAGCATTGTTAGCACTTGGCTGTATGATTGTGCTAACGGAGTGAACTTCCTCCCTAACATTCCTTGCTTGTATGGTCCTTGCACATTTCCCCTAGGCTGTTGTGATTGCTGTTGAGATGACTGTGCCTGATATCCTTGCTGGGTTTGCTGGGGTTGGTACTGCCTATTCTGTTGTGGCTGGTATTGCCTGTCCTGCCGTGGCTCTGGTGGTGGAGCATACTGGTTGCCTTGAGTGTTAGCGATGATGTTGTTAACTTCAGAAGTACGCTGCACGGGAGCAGTGCTGCTTCCATTCCCGTATCCAACAGGTTTCCCCTCGACTTTGTTTCTTTTGATTGAGGGGGTCTGATGTGGCCATGGGGAGATGGTTCCAGCTCTGATCCCAGCTTCTACTTGTTCTCCGGCTCGGATGAGTTGGGAGAAGTTTACGTACGGATACGAGATCAGATATCCTGAAATGCTGGGATGTGCTGAATGCACAATCATGGATATCTGCTCCTCGTCATCGATGGGGTTTCTCATTCGAGCTGCCATGGCTCGCCATCGTCCTACGTATGCTGATAAAGATTCATCGCTTTTTTGCCTCAGGGCAGCCAAGTCAGCTCTCCTTGGAGCCATGTTCAGGTTGTATGAGAACCTGTCAATGAATGCTTGGGAAAGTTTTTCCCAGGTTCTGATTTGGTGGCTATCTAGTGAGGTGTACCAATCCAAAGCGTCACCCTTTAGGGATTTCTGGAAAAGTCTTATCAACGCTCCATCATTCCCTGCTATCGCATTAAGCTCCCCACAAAAGGCTTTTAGATGTGCTGTGGGGCACCCACTACCGTCATACCTTTTGAACTTTGGTACCTCAAAATTTGGAGGTACCCGGGCGTCTGGGAAGGGACAGAGGTCCCTGAACTTGGTGGATGGGTGATCCACTCCTTGTTGTCTTTGAAGCTGGTTTTGCATCATTTGTAGCTGCTCTCGTAACTCCTCAATCTCTGACTTACTTTGCTGTGGGTATCTTGCCCCTTGCTGTAGGGCCTGTGCTGCTTCTTCTTCATATGGATCCAGAATGGGGGTTTGATGGAAAGAAGGTGGACTCCCGGTGGTGGGAGGTAGCTGGAATTGAACACCACTCCCTTTCGGAGGAGGGTGGGATGTTCGGAAATGGCTCCCGCCTGGGGTATCTGCCAATTCCGGGATGTTACTCCCGTTAGGGGGAGTGAGCTGGACTCGAAACTGGCCCCCTTCATGGGCATCCGCCAGTTCTTGTCTGTGATTTGCATGTGCTGTGACCGGATTGTTGTGATGTGTTGAGTAGAGATGTGGGGGAGGGTTGCTCCCGATTGCTTGCTGTTGTTGGTCTTGTGCTGATTCTTCTGGGAGAGGGAGCACAGGATTTGCTGGAGGAATGAGAGAGAAGGCAAAAGGAGTTTGAGGGAGTGAGCTGTTCTGCACACTAGGCTGGGTCATTTGTGTATTTGATGTGGCACCTGGCACTAGGCGAAGCAGTAGCTCTTGCATTGTTCGAAGTAATAGCTCTTGTGTGGTGACATTGGCTGGCAACTCTGTCGGAGCTATTGGTAAGGGTACGGGTGTAGGCATGGGTGCGGGTGCGGGTGTAGGTGCGGGTATTTCTGGAGCTGGTTGGGGTGACGGCTCTTCTTCATGGGTCGCTTGAGAAGTTATGGCTGCACGGGATCGAGTGGTCATGGTTCGGATCTTTGCCTAAGCAAGTGTAAGCCAAAGAGATTTTTTTTTGTTTTGTATGAATGTGATGATGTATGTTCCTTGAGATTAGTATACCACACGTTGTCGAGTCGGGTCTCAGCTAGTGCGTTCTAGACTCATCCCCAGTGGAGTCGCCATTCTGTAGACACTGAAAAATCGGCGTCTACGTTGTTCACGTTGTTGCTATGAAATGTTGGTGTTAGGGGGATGTTGGGGGTGATTAAGCTGACTTATGATTGTTGGAGTCGCCACTAGCCGAATGATCTCAGAATCCCGCGGTCGGCTAGAACCACGGAATACGTAAGGTTGGAGAAATCCGAAGATTCTCCGACCTTAGATTGACTCCTGGTCTACGATCCGGGATTCCGGGTAAGGGACCTCGGTTACAAAGAGGGAAGGTGTTAGGCACCCTCTCTGCCCGTACAAGTGTACGGTCTCGACTTAGTGTGGTAAAATAATCTCAAGGGATGATGATGATGCTATGGTCATGATAGGACTAGTCACACGGGATTTCTGATGTAGCAAGATCCGAGATTTCGGCAGGCTACAGAGCATACGTCCGACAATGTGTCTAGAGGGCAGATGTGATGATGCTTATGCGAAGAGATAAGAAAAGTGGACTAGATCACTAGGAATTTCTGATGTGACAGGATCCGATGTACGGCAAGTCACAGAGCATACGTCCACTAGAGATCTAGAAAAGCAGGGGGTTGAGAAGGGAGTAGATGTCATGATGAATGCTTGTATGTAAATGGATCTTTGGCTTGATTCTTGAGTAGGCTAGAATACAGACTGAACCATGATCATCCTGGGCTAAGCTTATGGATTGGAAGGGGTTGAGGTGAAGGCTTGAGAGGTGGCTGGAAAAGTTTGAGCTTGAAGGCTTGGGAGCTCCTTCCCTTCCTTCACTCTCTCTCTCTCTCTCTCTCTCTCTCTCTCTCTCTCTCTCTCTCTCTCTCTCTCTCTCTCTCTCTCTCTCTCTCTCTCTCTCTCTCTCTCTCACTCTTCTCTCTCTCACTCTCTCCCTCCCTTGGTGGCTCCTTCCTTATATGGTGAAAATGAAGGGGGAGGGCTATTTATAGCCCTTTCCAATGGTTTTTGGTAATTAGAGGATAAGGGGAGGGCAAATGCTGATGTGGCATATGGTGATTGGTGGAGAGGAGAGAGATGCCACATGGCATGCTCCCATTGGCTAAAGGGGCTGGTAAAATGGTAAATAGTGAGGATGGGGAGGGTAAATGTATAGGAAAGTTGACTTTGGACGCTGGGACAGCTGTCACTGCTCCGGCCGCACGCGGCGGAATTCCGATTTTACCGCCGGCAGTAATCCGACAACCGTCGGCGGTAGTCCGACTACCGCCCGGACCTGGTTGAGTCCGGAACTCGTGTGACTGGCTGAGTCCGCTGTGCATTTTCTGGGAAGAAGCGGTAATTTGACTACCGCCGGCGGTAATCCGATTACCACCTCGGTACGGTTTTCCTCGAAATTCATCTGGTGAGTCCTTTTTTGGGTCCTTAGAGTGAAACAAAGTTCCTTTTGGATATTTGGCTCAAAATGGCTTGAAATCGGCTCGATTGTTACCCAAAATGATTCGAGAAATAGGTCGATTTTGGACATGGTCTGGATTGAATGATGATTCATGATAGCTTAGGTTAGGATTAGGGTTAGGTTTAGGATATGATCATGGTTCTCGGATTGTCTTAATAAAAATCAAGATATTAGCCTGGGTGGGGTGTCTACAGTAACCAATCTTCGCCCATTTCTCAATTGCTTCCCCTCCAAACTATACAAATACCAGTATCATTTAATATTTTATATTCGGTGGCTTTCAACCGCTTCGATTGGATCGTGAGGAAATTATTCGGTAGTTTAGGAAGGACAGGAATATAGCAGATCCATCTTCCTACAGTACATTAATGCAGGGTAATGACTCAATCCTGACCGTCCATCTAGTAGTCCACACCATGGATCGTGTCTGTTTCGAACATCACAACTATAAGAGGATCACAGCCATCTGTTTTCTTCACTTTAAAACACTTCACGTTGAACTTTAATAGCTTTTCCTTCGTACAGTCGATTTTGAGGTCATTTTCCAGATGACTAAGATAAGGTCCAATATAAGTGAATTTTAGAACATTTTTTTATCCATCCTAGATCCCACTAGATGGACCGTCCCGATTAATCATTCACTTGCCACGTGTACTGAATCGAGAAGTCTCTACTAGTATGCCTCTTCCAGCTCTACAGTACCATCTCCCATGTTGTTACGTTCTTACGTACCTTCATAAAAGATAATAATTAAAAATTTTATAAAAAAAAAAAAAACAAAAAAAGCTGAAGAAAACCTTTTAGTCATGGAACCGCGTTAGCCAGAATCGTTTATGCACACAAGGGCGTGCCCGGTGTATCAGAACGCCACGTGGATTATATATTTATTAAATCTACCCCGTCCATCACATGAATTGCCTCATCTCCACCAAAAGAACCAAAAATCAATCCAGTTCGAAACTCAGGTGGGCCACACCACAAGGAACGGTTGGGATGGAGACACTCACCATTAGTTCCGTGTGGGGCCACACGTGTTTTTTTTTTTTGTTTAATTCCATACAATCCATTAATCCAATGAACCTCGACCCACAAAAACTCAAGATATTAAAAAACTCGAGTGGGCCAAAACCACATTAAATGAGATCTTTTAGGCATGAGTTTACACTCTTCCATGAGGTGTGTCCTACCAGAGTTTCCAATCGATATTATCTTTGGAATCAAGGATGAAATCATGGTGGACCACCTGATGAACGGATTGGATCGAGAGAATATAAATCCATTACTCCCACACTCCGCGTACCTACGAGAGTTAGGTTAAAGCTATATCGCTAGTCAAAGATGGTCTATAAACTAATGAAGGGTACCTTGATTCTGATGTTCAAAATTCCATGGAATTTGATATTTACACCCATCCAGTTGATTCACACACACCCAAAATTGTCCCGATTAGCTGGATTAGGTGTAGATCTCATGTTGGTTGTCCGCAATACTCGAAACTAGGGCTTGATATCCATAACAGATACTGAGGCGAGATCATGCCTAGAATCGATCAATTTTGGCCAACAAGACGAGTGCATGAATTGCATGAGTACCTTAGGTGATAACCTAAATTTAAGTGAAATTAGCATCATTCACTCTTTGTCGAAGTTGTAGCTTTAAGACCATTGGATGGTAACCAAATTTAGGACACTGATCGAAATAACTACCTTACTCACAGTTGTATAGTTGCAAGCATAATCAACACTTGGTGATCATTGATCTGAGTTAGGGCCTTCCTCGTTGATCGACACATCCAATCATCGGACGGTTACGCCCAAACGTAGATCTCTTAGCGAGAAACTTATCCAATGGCTTACATTGACATGTACGCCTCCCGGTGGGTCCCATCGGTTGGAAATAAACTTCTTTAGGGTTAGTATAATGAAAAAGGGTTGTTGTGGCCATTTTGGTACTTTTTGACACTATAAATACCGTTTTATTTTGCACCCCCTTCGATCGGTGATCTATCTAGCCGCAACCAGATCATTCATCGGAGTCTTCTCGACGATGATTGGAGGTAAGTGTTGAGTCACACTTGTAAATCTAGGGTTTTAATAGTTGTTTATCCCAAATCTTACAAGCTTATATGCTTGTGTAGATAATTCAATTCCACCTTATAGATTAATTAATAGACATGTGGTTATTATTATATGTGCTTATGTAAGGGCATTAGTGAAGATCTCCTAAAAAAGATGTGGACATGACACAAACACGTTTGTGGACCCCAAAGAGTGTAGAGAATGGATTGCATGTGGCCCTGGGCATAGAGATATACCTATGTCGGGGTTCTGTGAGGCCCACAAAGATATTTTGGACAAATCTACTCCATCGACATCCTTGTTCATGAACTTCCCATTGCACATCATCTCTTCGGATTAGCGCATGGGTGAAGTCAATCTATCATAGAAAATGCTTATGACCCACTAAATTTCGTTGACATCAAACTCGCGACATGTACACGAAAGCTCAGTGAGCTTAACTGTGTCATTATAATCTCTCATAACATAATACTCGTCTCGAGAAATTGCATGACAACGGACATTTCGTGCTTAAAACCCTTGCGGAAAAAAACCAAAGTACAAAGTAATGATCAATCTACTATTCAAGGAAGATTACAGGGATGGAGAGAACTTACAATTAAAAAAAAAAAAAAGGGCTTTAAGGGCAATGCCCTAAAAACGGAGCCCTGGCTCTTAACTTTGCTCTTGGGATGCGACTCTGGGATTTTGTATAAGTGAAAAAGCTATGTGAACCCATATGATGTGTTTTATCCATGTTTCTATCCATTTTTTCATATCCTATTATGGTCCACAAAACTTTTATTGATCTTCCCCTAAAGCTCTAACCATAGAAGCGTTAGTCAGGTGAATCATCGAAAAGTTGCGGACCATTATTCATAGGTTTGCGCATTCCAGTGGCATTGGAATACACGTGCTCGGGCTTAAGCACGGGTGTGGGCGTGGGCATGGGAGTGTGGTAGTAGTGGCGTTAGATGGCTCACTTTGCACTTTGCGCGTGCACATTGTGTCATAAAGTGGTCGCTCTCTCGTGACCTTATGCGAACTGTTGCGAGACGGTGTGATCGTTGTGCGAGAAGTGTGAGATGGTCTAGGTTTTATAGGCTGCTGGAAACTGTCAGATCAATAGATCCAAAACCGTTGACCGTTTTGAGAATGAATAGTAGCCTTAATAGCCAAAACGGTCCGAAAATGGACGGGCCTTGATAATCCAATGGTCAGATCGTTGATCCACCGATCTGAAACATTTGGAAATTAGTGTCAATGATCAGAAACGTTTCAGAAACATTCTGAACCATTGATGACCACCTAACAATGGTCCACACATCAGATGCTATATAAATTGGACCATCTAGGTCCAGAACATCCAAGTCCAACAGATTCAATCAGAATCTGATATAATCTCTTTAAATATTTTTCTTTTAAAAAATTATTGAGTAGCTCGAACATTGTTTGAGTCACTAAATTTGACCGCTCAACAAATCTTCTAAAAGACCAACCGTATTAACTAAGTTCCTGTGTAGATCCCTTCCTAGTTGTTGCATGTAGGATCTTAACAAAAAGGCTTATCTTATCTAAAAAACAATTCGCCCATAACCCATCAGCAATCTCAATTTCAATAGAGAATGAGATGAATCAAGCTTTAAGAACTGTGTATTCATACGTGATTCTTCATCCTATTGTTACTTTCAATATTTTTATTTTCAGTTTTACAATATAATTTTTCAGCGATTCAAATTATTCATACGGTCATTTTTACCTCAATGAAACAAAACATAACAATATTAACCTGATCCAAACTTCCATGGCCCATGAATGTTTCAACCGTCGACTTTTAATCCTCCATGTTTCCTGTCAATTCATGTCCTGAAGGTGAACTGGCCAAACCGATGGACGAGCATTACAATGGGCCCCACCCAACTTATGACATAAGGAACTTGTGTCATTAGCAATCCACATCTGTTCTATAATTGGAGCAAATTTCAGCCATACCCTATGAGTGGTCCAGATCTCTTACATGTGTGCTATCAGACTGTTGGAATGAGGCCCCGTTTGACACCTAAAGTTGAAACACTAGTCAGGAATACCATGACTTAAAGATATTGGTGAATTTGGCGATCACCTTTTGTGATTACTCACCCACAAGCATATGTGCCAACATCGTTGTAACGCCCTGCCCAAATCGGAGCAGTATCCTGAGGTGCCCACGTGCGAATTGGCGCAGGACTGTATGAATTGATCACACGTGCGAATAGATTACCGGTAAATTAATCCAGATTAAATCACAAATGTGATTCAATTCAACTACATGCGAGCCAAGCACGGGCCGTAAGGTCAGTCAGTCCAATAGTACTTGACGACTGCCTGTACGAGCCGTGCACCGCCCGAGGTGGGACAAGAAATTCCAAAACTTGGGGAGGCCAGGGACCTCATTGGGCTTGTGGTCCATCGCGGACGTCAGGCTTAGATGATGCCCATAAATGGACGAATCGTGTCGTTCAGTCGGCATTTGTAAACAGCGAGTCGCCCCACTTGAAAACAAATGGCTGAAATTTTAAATCAATTTGCCATGTTACTTGAGTCAGTGAATATGGGCATTTCAGTCGTTGGATCTCTTCTAAATTTATACTGAAAGCTAGAAATATTTTCCTGCACTCACCCACAAAATCTGACCCTTGATCGAGGATCGGTGACCGTTAATCACAAATCTAGCCATTGTGACCAAACCCCGCATCCGTTTGCGGTCAAACTTTACCCAACCCTTCATCGGACCATGGAACACTTGTTCCACGAATCAAATAGGCCAGGGGCCATCAGGGCAGCCCAAACAACGAGAAATGGGCCCCACAGGGCCTTTGGAGGCAATTACTGAAATATAGGGCCAACTGATTTAAATTCTAAGACATATATAACATTTAAACTTCTCTCTCTCTCTCATTCCCACAAGTCTAGCACCTCTGAGAGAGAGAGAGAGAGAGAGAGAGAGAGAGGAAGGAGTGAAAGAAGGGTAGGGAGTGGTGTCGTGTTGGTGGTGCTGGGGATTAAAATTCCCCGCACCTACGCCCTCCATTTGCAGGGAACTTCGACCCGATCGTCGTAGGAGCAAACCCCGTTCAATCTAAGGTAAAAATTGGGCTCCAATCAATCCATCTTTAGTCTATAGCAACATGCATGCATCTTACCACCAATCCATGTAATGTAGGGCCCCGGCACGTCGAGTTTGCAGACTTAGGGATGTTAGAACGATTTCAACAGTTTCTGGTCAACAATAGGTGCGAACCATTACCTTTAACTGGCCGATTACCGTGCCTAGCGTAGATTTTAGTGAATGTGTGTGGTGTATTACTCTTGCATGTTGCTGAATTTTTAGACTACATGTTTGGGACCATAGATCTATGATTTCCTAAAAATGTGGGAAGGGGTTTAGGCCCCGAACACCCCCCGAATGTGTGGAATGCTGGGTTAAATGTTTAATTAGGGTGTAAGCATTTGATTTTCCCAAATATTACTGAATTTATTGTTGAATCTATTGCATGACAAATATGCTAGGTGTTGAAGGAGTGAAATGTTGTCAATTTGTTGCATTGCTGAATTAATTGCATTTAATCCCCGCCACATAGCTGATTTGTATGATTCATGCCGGCATATATGAAATTGAATTGTTGTGAATGGGTGCATGACTGCCCATCTTGTTAAATAGTTGAAATATGTTGAATATGATCATTACAGTTTGGTAGAGATTAGTATATTGTTGTCCATGTACTTAAATTGCTAAATTATGCTTGTTATTTGTAAATTGTCCCTGAATTTGATAAAACACGAAATCTAGTAGTGCATGTGCCCCTTATGGATTGGTCGATTAACTGGAATCACTTGGGCAACTGTAACGCCCTGAAAATCGGGGGTCGAACATAAACTCAACTCCCGAGTTTCAGAACATCACTTATGCAACAAAATGAATGATGATTGAATGTTGACTGTATTCGTACATTGAACATGAGTGAGATTAAGCCAAAACAGCATATCATACTCCAGAGACAGTTAAATTTGCAAGCGAAAGACTGTGATAGATAGATAAAATATATAACTTATGATGAGTCTCCAGAGTGTGATAACATTACCCGGTTAAATAAATACAAGTGCAGTTCTAAAATGTACCAAATGTGAGGAAGTGTAATGTCTCTTATCCCAAGTACCATAGCCCCGTCAATACACTATCAGGTCTTCATTGACCCGTCAGAGAGATACAGATAGGAGAACTCCTATCATCATAGAAGTAGTCCGGCTCTGCTTCACAAACATCGCCATCACCTGAAACTCAACAAATCTGGTTGGTGTGTACAACACCGTCCCGTAACGTGGGAGTGAGTGATCAACTCAGTGGAACAGTAAAGCATAGGTTAATATGTTATCAATTCAATCAAGCAGTAATGATAAAGCAGTACAAATCAAACAATTCTAACTACTCTTATTAAATGCAAGAATGAAATGACATGATGCTGTATGCCCTTGCCAAACCACCCTCAAGCGACATCATCTTACGTTCGCGAATGCTTACTCCCTCAGTGCGCCACATCTACAAAGCACATGCGGTGCGATGATGCTCATGATTACCAAGTTTTTATTAGTCCATTTCAAACAGCAGTATTGGAAAACTAAGGTACCTCCCTTGTATCATTCCCAAACATGATCCATTCTAGGGTCGTCAATCCTAGTTAATCTCATACGACATTATGGTTTGAGAGGCTTAGCGAAGGCATCACAAAGGGCTCGTCACCCGTCAGCACGGATACAGATCTCACCGTATGCTGCTCAATTGCTGACCGTCAGCTCGAGTACAGGTCTTACCGTACTCGGCTCAATCACTAGCCGTCAGCTCGAGTACAGGTCTCACCGTACTCGGCTCCACTCATACTCTAATTGCTGTGAAAGACTCGTCGCCAATCACAGACCCTTGGAGTATACTCGAAGATACTACGGAGGACTCGTCGTCCGTCAGCACGAGCACAGGTCTCACTGTACTCGGCTCTCGCTGTAAGTATCGACAGCTCGAATACAGTGTCCCATACCACCGTATTCGACTCACGAGTTTGGGGGTCACTACGGGGAGGCACATGGCCCCAGCGTAGGCCGACAGCTCGACCACGGTGTCCCATACCACCATGCCCGGCTCATGCTTCTTAGCGGATCGAGGTACCATGGTTAAAAAGGGGTTTCACTGGTAAGTTTGGTACCCTAGGTTCAAGCAGTAGCGTCCAAACAGGGTGAACATGCATAAGACAGATCGGGTTACTTGACGAGCTCGACTAGCACGATCGCCCGTTGAGCTGCACGACATGAAGTGCATAAACAACTTCGTGTGGCCTAGCCACTGCCGATAGGCAACGCACGACTCGAGTTCGTCGAACACATCCCACGTGGCAAATGAATCTCAGTCACGAGTTCAGTCCCGTTACCGATTGCCTGGGCCATAATCATAGCCCCAAACACAATCAATTGCAGATAGATAAAGCAGTAATGATCAAGATTCAACTCATACAATCAAGGTCTGGTATTATCCGTTTAGGGCTGCCAGGGCTGTTGCACGCACTCGTTGCTCCGCTCCCCCATCACCCATGACGGATCATACAACGTAAATATATATTTTAAACATATGCATTACATAGTTAAAATCATAAAGCAGTTGAGCATGTTATGAATCACAACACAAGTATGAGTTTGTACATGTTCAATTCCTAATCACACAACTATCAAAGGAGATCATACACATAGTTAAAAGAGGTTGAGAATTATATCTCAACACCCTTATACATTACAATTTGCTAACTACTACACATTCAGACATTTCAAGAAACACTTAAACAAACATACATCAACATACATGACATATGTCGATCACATAGGCATAAGGCCAAATCCTTTCACTAGGGAGTTGCCCCAATCATAACACGCGTACACCCACGATGGATAGTCATGGCAAGCAGGAATCCAAGTTCTATATCCATTCAGTCATTTCCACAAACACTTGGGCCACACATTTTAGCATATATAGTGTATATTGGCCGTGGCGTGACTTAGGGCAAATCCTTTCGTCAAAGGGGGTATCGCCAATACATCAATCATGAATCCATGACAATTAGTCACGGCGAGCACGAATGAGAATTCTATACTCATTCAGCCATTTCCATGAACACTTAGAATACACTATTACAACATACATGGTGTATGTTAGTAAAACATGTATTAGGGTTATCCTTTAGCCAAACGAGTATTTTATCCATGTATACCATAATCATAAAACAAATAATCATGACAATTACATTTCCAAAACTTACACATATACGGTATTTCTAGAATACACAATTTCAACATACGTAGCATTTACAAGTGAACATGTATTGCGGCGATTCCTTTCGCCAAACTAGTATTTTATTCATATATAGTATAATCATACATTAAATAAACATGTCAAACATTTCTCCAAAAAAAAATACGTATACGGTATTTCTACGTATACCTAGAGTATGTGAAATTCCATATTCTACAACGTTAATCGAAACAGGAAACGGAAAGCACTTTGTACATGTGCAATTGCATGCAGATCATGAATCTATTATTATCTGACATTGAAAGCGTTGAAAACCCTAACCTATACACCTAAAGTCCTCACCTTTTGTCGTAGAATCGTAACGGAGTTGATAGGTTTGCTAAACTTCCGTATTCGGCAGTTTGGCAACCTAGAGAACGAAATAGGTTAGCTATTTCACAATCTACAACAGTCTAAACCCCAAAACAGATTAGGGTTAGGGTTTCTTACCTAGAAACGACGTCGGAAACGCTGGAAAAGCGTCAAGAAAGGGATGATGCAGCCCGTGTGGTGGCAGGGAACGACGGCAGGGAGATTCTCCCACTTCTCCCTCACTTCCTCTCTCTTTTCCCTCTCTCAAAACCAAAATTCGTATGGCTGCCATGAGAGAGGGTTTAAGGTCCTTATATAGTCTCAAAACTCACCGAAATAGACTCTTGTTCAAGGGTTACTGCTAATATAGGTATTTCGTCACTTTTCCAGCTCAAAAGAGAGGTTCTGGTGGCCCTCCTTGAGCCAAACGTCAGACTTAAGCTCTCCACATATGGATCTACGTGGGATTACATTTTTGACTCGATCGGATTCCCAGATCACACGTGGCGGACCAGTTTCAGTTCAACGGTCAGTGGGCCACGATCCGAAATTCCAAGCACATGTAAATGTTCCTGAAATTTTTCCTGATCCGAGGGTATAATTTGGTCTGATTCTGACGGTCTGGTTGCTTAATACTGATGCGCAAGCGAATTGTGCCAGATCACTATTCCAGATATTTGTTTTGAAAAGGGAATAGTGTTTTTCACACTCCCTCGCTCCGGATCCAAACGAATGACCGTGGGACATCGGCTGGACCTGATTTTTGAGATGATTGTCAAGCCCAGCGAGGCGGTCCTAGTTCCTTAACTTCGTGTTAATCGGACTTCCGATGTGCGGTCTAGACCTAATACGAAGTTTCAAGTCATTCCCGAGAGTAGCCGGGAAAAGAGTTTGGTTCTAAACTTTAGGGTAACCTAGCGTTAATGATGCTGCAAGTTTTGGGTCTTGCAGATCGTATTTAAAGCGATCCCAACGGATTTCATGGCTAATCGAGTTTTGCACTTAGTTAACTTTGTTAAATTTCTAAAGGATTTAATCCTAATTGTTTTCTGGTTGAGATGGTACTTAGGCCTTTGTAGTTTGTATATAAAGTGATCCAAGTTTTACTACTTAGCTAGTTTAAGTTAGTGTCTAGAGCGAAAGTGCTTTGAAAAATTGAAAGCACAAGGTAGTGAAGGGTGGGATTTGTGAAGGAAATGGGTTCAGAAGCGATTTTAGACTGTGGGGTTCAGTTCTGACGAAATAATAAGGTGTTAGGAGCAACCCATTGCCTAAGGACATCTAATCCCAGGTTGGCAAAAATCCGAGATGTTACAGGAACCTTCCGTTGGACTGGCCCACGAGTAAATCTGGCCCAACTAGTCAAACTGTAAAGTGTTGGCTGTAGTTGGACTACACGAGACGTCGTTTTCAGGCCGATCAGTTTATGGTTCAGCTTGTCGGGGTATATTAGCTTACAAATCGGTCATCCTTGTATATTAACCATGGTTGAACACGCCTGTATGAACCCAAAGTACCCTGAGACCCTTACGCTCACTGTTAATTGTGATTTACGGCCCACAAGACTCATGAAACGGGGATGGTGGTATGGGACACTATGCACGTGCTGTCAACCTACGCTGGAGTGACGAGTCTCCCTATAGTGACCAGTGAACATCTAGACTCGTGAGCCGGAGACGGTGGTATGGGACACTATGCCCGTGCTGTCGGCCTATGCTGGGGTGACGACCTCCCCATAGTGATCGCGAGTAGGACTTTGAAGTCCCAACTGTTTTCATCTGAGCTTAAGAACTATGGGATGACGAACCCACGAAGGCTAAGGACCTCGAGAGTCATATGACCACGACCATTATGCTGCGCGATTGGATTAGGACAATGCTTCTGATAAGGGTATTCCGGTTTCCCCAACCTGTTGGATGAATGAATCTAATTAATCAACTGGGCTAACATGTTGCATGATATTGCATTATCTATTGTGGCGATTTGGCAGTCGAGGTTGCATTGAGGGAGTGTTGGTCATTGCGATCGTTAGATGTTGTCGCTCGAGGGAGTGTTGGTGGTGAGGGGCATGCATCATATCATTAAACCATGCATTACATTAACCAAGAGTACTTAGGATTCTATGATGTATGTTGTTCATTAAATTTACTCTTATGCATGATAATTTGTATAGCCTACTGCTAATGGTACCACTGAGTTAGCTACTCACTCTCACTCTGGGACGGTGTTGTAAAACACCAACCAGAATTCGGCATAGATGCAGGAACACTGGAGTGGAACGCGCTGGAAGATGTCGGTGTAGACGACGAGGAGGAGCAGGTGTACTTCCAGACTTTTGGCGAACCCTACTAGCTCGATGGATGACGATGGGATTAGACCAGGGCCCTAATCTTGTTGGGGAGTGATGTGAGGATGGGACTAGGTCCCTAGTAGAAGACATTATGGATGTTGGAATTTATGTTGGATATTTTACTTTATTAGTAGTATTTGAACTTCTTAATTGTTTTAAATGTTTAGTATGCTTGGTTAATTCTCCATTGCCCACTAATACCTGATATTCACATACATTTGAGGCCCATTAGGGCATACGTGACACTCTAGAATTCGGGAGCCAAGTTCCTACTCGGCCCTTGAATTTCGAGATGCTACAATCGTACATATGTGTCAATCAAGACCGCTCGAATAGTGGGCCCTGTTGTGGATGGGTCGTAGCCAGAAAAATCACATTGATCAATTCTATTTGATATTTGCAGTTGTATACGAGTAGCATTCCTCGATACTTTAAAACCACCAACGACCGAAAGAGATTTGATGCATCGCTCATGATCTCGCTAGTTGTTTCTTTTTTCTTTTTCTTTTTTTAATCGAGAAGCGATGTCCATTCATCAGACGCGGATTGTCTGCGAAAGACTCTCTTGAACTTACTGTCAAGGTAAGTTAGGTGACCCTACCATAACACTTGTCAGAAATTCATCCCATTCATCCGTTTTACCAGATCATATTAGAACATTGGCACAAAAGTTAAACGGATCTAAAAACTTAGATGAGCCACACGACAAATGTTATACCATATTTCTTACCGTTCCATAAGAAATCCAATTGAAAAATGACACATGTCATTGCATTGGAAATATATAGTATACATGACATCTTTGAAGATATTCAAAATGCTTTTCACAAAATAATAGTTGACACGGTTGAGCAATCTAAGGTGCAAAACAGTCGAGTAGAAAGATGGGACGTGGGTAAGAAGCCAAGAAGGTGGAAGGCAGTCAAGCATAAAAAAAAATTATTAGAGAGAAATAAAGAGATAGAAGTATTCAAAAGACTAACATGATAATGATCTACTGTAATGACTGACAGAATTAAAGAGAAGAAACCCTTGAAGAAAGGTTGTATAAGACATTTATAAATAGTAGGAGAAATCAATGAAACATGGCATCTTATACCAATCAAATCTATCGATTTACTTTATCTCAGTCTATCTTAGGAGTAGTGATAATCCATTAGCAATAATTCTTAGATATAATTCTTAATTGTAATCCAAATCTAAGCTCATACATTAGATTTGTCTTTTATCCAATATCAAGCATTTCTTTCGAGAGATGCATTCTTGTAGTCGCTCCTTGTGACGAATTGTGAGTTTTTTCTTTTGTCTGATTGCACTAGTATACTAAAAAGTCATTTTTCCTGTGGAAGGCAAAGCACAATCCATCTTCAAAGGAAGAACCTCACCATTCAATTATCGCCTAATCATTACACAATTCTGCATATGACTGAGTAAGCGACCAATCTCCTCATATTCTTATCATATAAGTCCATATTGGACGTATCTGCTTATTTCAACGCTTGGGGTCAAAGTTGATCGGTTTGAATCGAGCCGCTATATCAATTCTGGCATGCTCGCACACACCGCATGTGACAGAAAACAAATTGAGTGCCAACATTTTTTTACACGCCCGATGAGACTAACAATTACTTGGCTGTTATAAATATTTATTGTGCACCGGTCATGCAAACCGAGTGACAATAATTTTTGGCACGCCCGATGGGACTAATAACATGAGCTAATATGAAAGTCAGGAGAAAGCGAGATGCCTGACAAATCTTTTTGAGATAATGATGGCTAGGCTACGTGATATGAAAATTACGAAGTAACATATGGCAGAGCAGTTACGAGCTCAGGCCGAGCATTCACAAATTCATGTCGAAACCTTTAATAGATGAATGGCTAGTCAGGGCAGAAGCCTGAATAGGATATTTTTCGAAAGAATATTTATCGTGTCGCAGCAAAATGTACCTCAGCCAATATTTGATATTAATTCTGTTGGAAATCTAGCGCCAGTACCGCAGTTACCTCTTTCACAACAGAATATTCATTCAACTCTAATCTAGGAGATATAGAACGGTCTGTTGCCTGCTGAGTTTTGTTGACCTGAACAGGACATCAGGAACATCATTCCTGAATAATGAAACCAATGTATACTTGGGGGACAACTTTTCTTTAGGAATCCACCGTAACATTTGAGACAAAACACGGAAGGCCCTGAACCACCTCTAATGGCCGAATCTCGCTGTTTGAATCATGATCAAATTATCCAAATGATCCAGGAGATAATAGGCGAAATTCTCGGCCGTACTACTACCTCAGTCTATTATAAGCCTTATCTGGAATTGATTGACCGACAATCTCTATTGTCGCAACCGAATTTAATGTTTTTCGATCAAAATGGCCGAATTTGACCGAGATGGCTGAATTTGACATTTTTTATCAAGACGGCCAAGTTTAACCAAGATGGCTAAATTTGACATTTTTCAACCAAGACGATCAAGATGGCTAAATGTGCTATTTTTTTTACCAAGACATCTGAATTTGTTGTTTTTCGACCAAGATGGTCAAATTTGTTGTTTTTCGATCAAAATGGCAAGGTTTGACTAAGATGGTTGAAATTGTCATTTTTCAACCAAGATGGCCAAGTTCAATCAAGACGGCTAAATTTGAGGTTTTTTTATCAAGATGGTCGAATTTGATGTTTAGTCCCAATCAAGTAGTCACATTTAGTTCACCAAACAACGAACCAACGCCGCTCTCACATTTTCAACAAAAGGCGAGGCGGCTTGAGGGCAATGTTGTACATTATTTCTGACCATTCGTGGGAAATCCAATTGGAAAATGACATATGTCATTGCAAGGGAAATATATAGCATGTGTAAGATCTTTGAAGATATTCAGAGCGCTTTTCAAGGACTTATAGTTGACACGACCAAGCAATCTAAGGTATGGAAAGCGGTCGAGCAGAAAGATGGGGCGCAACCGAGAAGCCTAAGAGGCGAAAAGCAATTGAGCTGAAAAGAATAGTCAGGGTGAAATGAAGAGACAAAAGGATTCATAAGACCAACGTGGCAACGATTCAGCTACCATAACTGACAAAATTAAAGAGCAAAAACGCTTGAAGAAATGGTGTAAAGGAGTTCTATAAATAGTCGAAGAAATCAACAGAACAAGCATCTCACACCAATCAAACCAAATAAAATCTGTCAATTTACTTTATCTTATACTATTATAGGAGTAGCGATATTCCAGTAGCAGTAACTCTTAGTTCTAATCCAAATATACACTCATATGCTGGATTTGTCTTTTATCAAATATCAAGCAGTTTTTTCAAAAGACGTATTCTTGCAATTGCTCTTAGCGACGAATCGTGAGTTTTTCCTTTTGTCCAATTACACTAGTACCCTACAATTTTATTTCTTACGAAAGAGAAAGCACAATCCATCTTCGGAGGAAGAACCCCACCCTCTAATTATCATATTATCATTACATAATTCTGCATGTTGTTGAGTCGGCAAGGTAATCTTCTCAGATTTTAGTCATATAAGTTGATCAGTTTGAATCAAGTTGCTATATCTGTAAAATGTGAGTAGGAAAATGCATAATGTTGAAACCTCTCTAAGTTCGGCAGTGATGTTTATATACCATATACATCATTTATAAATGGTCATTTGTGCTGGAATGAAATAAAAACACAAAAATATTAGCCAGATCCAAACTTTTTGTGGCCTCACGAATGTATCAACAGTAGATGTTCAATCTTCCCTTTTTCTTGTCGTGCGGCCTGCTTGAGTTCTGAATCTGCCTCATTAAAGCCACCACAATCAAAAGAGATTTAGGGCCTATTTGGTTTGAGATAATTAAATGTATTTTCATATAATTTCTCTTGTGTCAGCTGCATGTGTTTGAAAGTGAAGAGGAGTTGCCCCATATCGGCTGCATGTGTTTGAAAGCCTTTCTCACTATGGGGCTCACCTTAATGTTTGTAAGAAATCCATATCCTATCCATATGTTTTTTTTAAATCATGCTACGACATGGGCACAAAAATCAAACAGATCCAAAAACTCAAGTCAACCGCAAGTCTGGGTAGGAAAATGCCTCGTGTTGAAACTTTTCTAAATTTCAGGGTATATTTATATACCATCCATAAAAGGTCATTGGCATTTCAATGAACTGAAAACTCAAAACTATTAGCCTGATCCAAACTTTTTATGTCTTCATAGAATGTTTCAACAGTAGATGTTCAATCTTCACTGTTTCTTGTCGCTCGACCCACTTGAAGTTTTGATCTACCTCAGTTTTAGGCTGATGTCCCGCTATGTGATCTGACAAAAGGATGGACATGGTGAATTTCTAGTAAGCTTATCCAAAACCATCTAGCTATTAATTGGAAACGGAATCAATATGATAATCCTATCCATAAGTATTGTGGTCATCAAATGGACGGTTTATTTCAGTTGATTCAACGGAAGAAATCGATGGTAAGGACCATCCATTGAGTGGACCTTAAGCCAAGTGAGAGGACAGGTAGATTTTGAACCCCTCGATTTGAAATCCTCTTATTGTATTTGGCACCCTGGATTGGAAATCAACTTTAATCCAAAGTAGTTATGCATGGTATACTTACATGGGTTTGAATTTAATTACTAAATCAACTTTAATATCTTTAATTAGTGACTTATGTAATGTTTGACACAGTGGTTGTAATAATATATGCTTTACCCGAAAATGATAAAATTCTAAGAAAATGATGAAATTCTAAGTCTTGGATGGGCCACAAGCACAAGATCATGTCCGAGTGACTAACTAACAATTTTTAACAATTAATTTATATGAACAATGTTTGGATAGTATTAATCATCATACTAAAGTAATTACAGTGATGCAATTGATAATCTAATTGTTTTGGTATATCATTAGTGGACCATGTACCCAATAGAATAATAGTATGGTGATACACATGTTACATATGCAACTCTTGAAATGATTTTACATGTAATCCAAGCTCTCACCGTGGATTTGAAACCCCTATTTAAGTCGATTTGAAGCCCTGGATTTGAAATTCCTGGTTATTTTATGGTGTCAAACAACCAAGGGATTTGAAATCCCCCAAACTCATGGGGCCAAATGAGTCCTTAGCTTTAAGTCTATTTTATTTTCAAAATAATGCCCTAAAATAAGCTGGAAAAATAGATGAACGTCATAGATATAAAATATATACATAAAGGTGGGCCCCCACGGCAAGGGGAACAGCCACTAACATGTTAGCGGGTAACACTTAATCCGCTCCCCCCTAAAATATTTGACCTTTTTCATTTGCTACCGTCACCTGATCAGGTGGCTAGGTTCATCCAAGCCATCTATTTTGAGCCATATGCCATGGACTGTAAGATCAACTACTCCTATTGATGCATTATCATGCCACATGTACTGTGCAGAGGTGGATCCATTTTCTTCCCGTTATGCCGTATCTACCTTATCATATCTGACAAACATCATGGTGGGCCCCACCTAGCATCCTGGCACAAGAACTTCCTTTATATATATATATATATATATATATATATATATATATATATATATATATATATATATATATATATATAAAACTCATGTGACCCGGTGAAATTTTCAATCCACACTAATTCTTATGGCGTGGGTATACCTTTTTGGGCTCATGACCTAAAATGATCCGTAAAAATATAGATGTTTGGCATGTATAAAATATAAACATCATGGTGGGTCCCCAGATCCCCTAAAAGGACCGTCCCTCTCTATCCATGTCATGGTGAGGGGTAGTAACCAATCTTCGCCCATTTCTCAATTGCTTCCCCTCCAAACTATACAAATACCAGTATCATTTAATATTTTATATTCGGTGGTTTTCAACCGTTTCGATTGGATCGTAGGGAAATTATTCGGTAGATCAGGAAGGACATGAATATAGCAGATCCATCTTCCTACAGTACATTAATGCAGGGTAATGACTCAATCCTGACCGTCCATCTAGTAGTCACACCAAGGATCGTGTCTGTTTCGAACATCACAACTATAAGAGGATCACAGCCATCTGTTCTTCACTTTAAAACACTTCACGTTGAACTTTAATAGCTTTTCCTTCGTACAGTCGATTTTGATGTCATTTTCCAGATGACTAAGATAAGGTCCAATATAAGTGAATTTTAGAACATTTTTTTATCCATCCTAGATCCCACTAGATGGACCGTCCCGATTAATCATTCACTTGCCACGTGTACTGAATTGAGAAGTCTCTACTAATATCCCTCTTCCAGCTCTACAGTACATCTCCCATGTTGTTACGTTCTTACGTACCTTCATAAAAGATAATAATTAAAAATTAAAAAATAAAAGCTGAAGAAAACTTTTTAGTCATGGAACCGCGTTAGCCACAAGGGCGTGCCCGGTGTATCAGAACGCCACGTGGATTATATATTTATTAAATATACCCCGTCCATCACATGAATTGCCTCATCTCCACACGAAAAACCAAAAATCAATCCAGTTCGAAACTCAGGTGGGCCACACCACAAGAAACGGTTGGGATAGAGACACTCACCATTAGTTCAATGTGGGGCCACACGTGTTTTTTTATATTATTTTTTGTTTAATTCCATACAGTCCATTAATCCAATGAACCTCGACCCACAAAAACTCAAGATATTAAAAAACTCGAGTGGGCCAAAACCACATGAAATGAGATCTTTCAGGCATGATTTTACACTCTTCCATGAGGTGTGTCCTACCAGAGTTTCCAATCGATATTATCTTCGGAATCAAGGATGAAATCATGGTGGACCACCTGATGAACGGATTGGATCGACAGAATATAAATCCATTACTCCCACACTCCGCGTACCTACGAGAGTTAGGTTAAAGCTATTGTTAGTCAAAGATGGTCTATAAACTAATGAAGAGGACCTTGATTCTGATGTTCAAAATTCCATGGAATTTGATATTTACACCCATCCAGTTGAATCACACACACCTTTTTTTCTCATTTTTTAGAAGTGAAAGTACATTATTGTATGCAAATCATTCCGGGTAGGGGCTTCTAATTCAGTTGGTTTCCCCAACGAATGTCAGTTGGCAGGACCTGGTTAAAATACAAATAATACATCTAGTCAGTCAGTCTTCACCCAACAAATTCTCGTGATTGATTTTGAATGGAATGTAGTAGCTGACTTTCGTAGGCACAGAGAGGACTTGACTTGTGCTAACTGATCTCTGTGTGGAACAAACAAGCTTCCGATCCACTCCGTCCATCAGATTCAAAGTCATGTATTCACCATGGATCTTAACAGTCCTTAAAATCTGATATTTCTGTGGGCCACACAATGGGAACAGTTTAAAATCTTGCTTGAAACTATAGATTCATGTGGTGTGGCCCACATGAGAATTTTAATGTACTTCTTTTCATTGAATCCATTCATCCTGGTGTGGAGTGTCAGATGAGTGGATTGGATTTCATATGAAAATCACTGTGAACCGCAAACAGAATTTGGACGATTTTAAGGGTGGAAACTTCAATCTCAACTTCTTGCCATGGTGTAGATCATCTGACTGTTGGATGGATCTGAGTTTTTCGTTCCAGTCCAAAAACAAGGTAGTTCACCTGATGGACGGTGTGGATCTCGGTGAAGTCGTCCCGTCCACGTCAGCAAAAGTAACGTTCCCATTCCTACGAAAATCTCTCACGCGTTTTCGGCTTTTCTATTTTATTCTGGTTTTTTTTAGCACTTTCTTACACGAACGAGGATTCCTTCCATAAGAGTACAATCAGTCTTAATTCTTTCGTGAAAAATCAATATGTGGGGCCCACCTTTGATTTCGTTGAACCAATGGATAGAAGCCACCACCGTGGAATGCACATGGCACCCAGATCACTCTGATTGATTGATCACGACCACTCAAATAAGGGCCTGCAGAATGACCGACAAGACCATTTCTACTCTTACCGTCCATTCTACATGCCCTTAATTCAATGGCTGTGATTATCTAATCATGTTCGCTTTTTTTTATCATGTCTAATCTGATCCGGATTCTACCCATCCAACGGTCTTCGTTGATCATGGTGGACTCCACTGGGCCCCACATAGGAATATTGGTACTGGATCACAGCCCGGCACACATACGTACAAAAGCACGTGGTATCCACTAATCATCAAGTGTATATAATACTCAATGCACATGCTATGATTCGAATTCTCAATACATTTCAATTCAATATCCTAAATCTTCTGTGTTTTTTTATTACAGAAATTTTTAGATACTCTGACAGACTATGGTGGATGATACTCAGGCAATTAAAAAATACATTAAAATTAAGTATGTAGCATACAAGTGACTCAAAGTTTCATCTGACCATTGAATTATTGGACGGTTTAAAATGAAACGAGTTCAGACAGATCCTAGTTTGAGAGTATTCTACCTATCTGATTTTGGGATTGTGATTTTACAGTGGGTTCAACAAGAGTTAATATATGCCACGTGTACGATTCTTGTTGCTTGTGTATTGAGTGTCATCCTCTGCCGGAGTAGCAACTAAATCTCCCTTTCAATAATTTTAAAAAAAAATGGACAAAAAATAAATAAAATAATCATATTCTCTGAGAAGGCGGATTATCTTAAGGTTTTGCCATATCATAAAGCACAAAAGGACAATGCAATTCAACAGCAATCTAACATAATGGCCCATTCAACCAAAGGTCTTTATTTCATCTGATCCGACAAAAGCTAAGGTCGGTACATGCTCTTCGGCTTTAGATACATGCACCTCTATCCCAACTGAGGCACGGATTAGCTACTGACGGCTTCAGTAGGTATCTGGCTACTGAAGTGACGTCACCATTTTCTGTGGGCCCACCATGATGTATATGTTCTATCCACACTGTCTGTTCATTTAGAGAGACCATTTTAGGACATGAGCCATAGAATGAAACAGATGAAATTCTAAAGTGGAACCAACACAAGAAACGGTGGGATCCAACCTCTACCATTAAAAACAGGTCCACAGTAAACAGTGGGATTGGGCGTCTACCATTAAAAACTTCTTCAGAGCCACATAAATTTGAAAACATTGATCTCAAATAAATATCATGGTGGCCCTAGGAAGGTTTCAATGGTGGGTGTCACTGTCCCACCATTTTCTGTAATAGGCATCTGCATCATTTTTTGACTCACATCCTAAAATCATCTTGCAAAATGGATGAACGGTTTGGATACAACACAGATTGTGATGAAGCCCACGGAACTTGGTGACGTCACTTCAGTACCAGCAAGATATCTACTGAAGCCATCAGTAGCTAATCTGCCTCCTCCAAACTAGTGGTGCAACAGTAGTGATCTCGTTCCCCACGCAATTCCTCGGGACTTTTATATTTTATTGTTTCTTTACCATATTCTCAAAAGATTTGTTAAACAATCAAAGGGTTTTTATTTTCGCACCGTGGCCGGTCTTTTGGCTTATTAATAAATCAAAGCTTATTCGTAAAAATATAATTAGCCTTTTCACCTACAATTGGATAACCACTTCAGTTAACTTTAACTCACGGTTTGTTGTCGTCAATTTAATTAAACTTGACCACTATTGTGATTGAGAGTCCAGATTAAGTTTTTATATATGGGTAAAGTATATAGGAGCCTACCAGAGTCTACTTTACTCAAAGTTTAACTAACACATTGGTGTTTTTCTAAGTTGAGCTCGACGTATTGAAAACAGGAATCAAAGATGTGGGGTCCTCTCAACTATCAATATTTGTACTTCCATATAGCTGGTTAGTGAAAGAATAGGGGTTAACCATTCTTAATTAGTTCTTTTTGACTTGTGACAATAGATGTGAGTCTACGAACACATGAACAAAACACATGCAAATTAAAGAAGGCAAAATGTTTTTTATTTCATTAATATTTGAAAATTATGCTCATTATAATCGACAATTTGCGAAACAACTAAATGAACAAAACAAAAAGTATAAATACATTATGCATATATTGGAATGGACAATTAAAGCAGTGCGATTAGTTAAATCGAAACTTATATAATCATGGTCCTATAACTTAAGGTTGTAGAAAAATTACTTCTACTCTTAAGGTATTATAGTAGGAGTCGCTGGGCAGTAGCTATGTAAAATTAGGCTAGGTTAAGCTATGCTAAGAAAGATAAATGAAATGTAATATGCTAAGAAAGATAAATGAAATGTAATCTAAAAGATAGATTGATATGTTCGTCACAGGGTCTCGAGCGCTTATTCAATTGCTTCTTTTATTGATTATTGAGGCAGTGAAATCTTTGTTGGGGTTTCCTTGCTGATCTTGGATCCTTTGCTCTCACGTTGCGGTTCCGGATACGGGAATCCCATTGATTGCTCTAGAATTGGCGTCTTGGATTAGTAAAAATGATTCTAGTCGGATCCAAACTCCTTGGCTTATCGGATTTTCTTCTCGTAATTAATTTATCACGGAGATATTCGTGGTTCACTAAAAACGAGACCTAAATGTGTCAAGATTCATCTGATTAAGACAACTAGATCAAAGGCTAGACCCGGATCAATCCCGACCACTGAACATCTCTACCAATGACCCACTACATAGATCAAGCTTAGGACCACCAAAGTTTCTCTAGATCTAGGCCACCAGGTCAAATTCTGGGAGCCTTATAGGCTAGATTTGGGTGTCAGGTAGACCATGGCCACTCTCTTGACAGCAACCCTCTTGTTGGACGATCCGGGTCAACCATCTTACTGCAATTAACCATCATATAGGTAATGGTTTGGAGTGACGAAAGGATTTCACACCCAATACATTTGTGGCATCAGCCCATATTTGATCTAGTTACCCCATTATCTTTATTTTAATTGATGTACGGTGGGAGAGGCCTAATCAAGCCAATGCGTCTGTTTCTCCTTACCTAGGCTCGGTTCAGTTTGACATCAATATGATCTTTGGATTTTTATAATTTTTTCTAATGCTACACGCACTCCGAACATCTCTAAGGAGATCTCCTATTTTAAAAGGACTATTAGAGACTACCTCACCAACAATATTATAGCTACATTTGTGATAGATCTGTTTTCTTGACAGGTCTCTTATTGACATGTTGGGTACATTCCTCGTTAATGTGCACGATCAACATGGTCATGTGGCATGTGCTGATTCGTATTCTTAAAGGCAGGCATAAGGGTTCATGCCTTCCCATTTATAACCGAAAGAGTATAGACGAAGGAAGTTCAAACGACAATACTATCGGATGAGAGTAAGTTTCACACCAATTGTGGTCACTTGGTGTTGATATGTGGCAATCTTTGATTGGCTCATGTTAGGGCGTCGAAAATGAGTGTAAACACAGTTAACTGACAAAATGCAATGTTAACTCTAAAAAAAAGTTTTTTTTAAAAATATATCTGCTATGGATTTCCATGGTTTTATTCTATTGCTTTATATCATGAAAGATTCTTTGACATATAAGGATTAATGAGGCCCACTAATATTCTTGTGGATATCCATGCCATCCATCATTTCCTGCATGGACCATATTAGGGCGTGAGGCAACGACAACAATGACTAGCGTTTCCATCCCCTAGTTTCTTTTAGTTTGGCCCACTTGAGCATGCATTTTAAATAATTTTGAAAATTTTTACTTACCATGACTTAGCAAAACTGATGGACAAAGAGGATGTCACAAAAGACATTCCATTGGGCCCACCATGAAATCCACTCCATCTCTGTCCATCATTTTTGCCTGATTATTATAGGGATTGGACAAAAAAATGAGGCAAATTTAAAACAGAAAATAGTGCGTATTGAATGCCCATCTATCTCTAGGGTTTGGAAATGGTATTGAACCCACCAATGAAAAACTCACGGGGCTTTCCATGATGTTGTGAAAAATCCACCCTATATATCCACCTGTTGGGAAAATCATTTCAGGCAGTGGGCCCAAAATTGAGGCAAGTCTAAAACCAAAGTACGCCACAAGACAAGAAATGTTAAGTATTAAACGCCCACTACTGACACTACAATAAATTAGACTTTTTGCAACGAATCTAATTTCATTGGAAAATGTAATTTTTTACAATGACATTTCAAGTCATTGCAAAAAATAGATTATTTATGATGACAGTTTAAATCATCGCTAATAGTTAACTTTTTTTGCGACGAACTTCAATTATCGTCGCAAAAAGTTTTTGTATGAATTTTTTACAATGATCTTAACCAGTCGTCCCTAATAACCACTTTTTGTGACAAATTAGGTGTCGTAAAAAAAGTTTTTTATGACAACACAAAAGTTGTTACAAATAGTAGTGTTTGTAACGACTAGTTCAACTCGTTATAAAAAATACTGAACTATACTTTTTGCGACGAATGTAGTTTCATTGCGAAATGTTAGAGTATTTACAACAACATTGTAAATCATCGCAAATAGTCAACGTTTTTGCTACAAGCTATAATTATCGTCGTTAAAACGTTTTCCACCAATTCTTCCGAAAAAATTACATGGCGGGAAAGACGTTTGGCTACGCGTTTCTATGGTCATCACTAATGTCCACTTTATGCGACGAATGGAGTGTCGTGGTAAAATATTATTTTTTACAACGACACCAAAGTCGCTACAAATAGTTTGTTTTAGCGACGACCAGGTTAACTCGTTGCTAAAATACAAACTGAAACTTTTTGTAACGAACATAGTTTCATTACAAAATATTAGAGTATTTGCAACAACATTGTAAATCATCGTAAATAGTCGATATTTTTGCGACGAGCTATAATTATTGTCGCTAAAACATTTCGTACCATTTTCTCCCTGAAAAATTACATGGCGGGAAGACGTTTCGCCACGCGTTTTTATCGTCATCGCTAATATCCACTTTATGCGACGAATTCAGTGTTGTGGCAAAACATTATTTATTACAACAATATGAAAGTCACTGCAAATAGTCTATTTTAGCGACGACCAGGTTAACTCGTTGCAACAAATACAAACTGAAACTTTTTACGACGAACGTAGTTTCATTGCAAAATGTTAGAGTATTTAAAATAACATTGTAAATCATCGCAAATAGTCAACGTTTTTGTGACAGAGGTATAATTATCGTCGCTAAAACGTTTCCCACCAATTTCTTCCGAAAAATTATATGGCGGGAAAGACTTTCGCCACGCGTTTCCATGGTCATCGCTAATGTCCACTTTATACGACGAATTAGTGTTGTGGCAAAACATTATTTTTTGTCACGACATCAAAGTCGCTGCAAATAGTATGTTTTAGCGACGACTAGGTTAATTCGTTGTGACAAATACAAACTGAAATCTCAGTATAGTTGACTTTTGATTGAGACTGTGTCGACTCAAGTCGAAAGCAGACTCATCTCTTAAGTTTCTAAACCTTTTGTTTTTTTTTCCTTTTAAACTTTGCTTCATGTTACGTCGTACAAGTGTTAATGTCATGTTCAATTGCAGTGGAATATGGAGCAACTTTTTCATATTCAGTCAATGTTTCTATTTTACGAGTATCCAATCGACTCAAGGTCAATTAAATAAATACAATTTACAACAGGGGAATTTTATGTTCTCCTTTCATTTAGTTTTCATCATTCTTCAATTGACTGATTCTTTGTTTTTATGTTGCAGAGTCCTCTAGTGGTGGTTCACCCTCGAATGATTATAGAAGATGAGAAGTTATCGGTATAGCTGTTGGATGTGCAGGTGGACTACTGATACTCGCATCCATTTTCTATCTATGGTGGATGAAGGATGCACTTGGTCATATGCGAGTGCACACAGACTCACCAAGATTGTATTTTTCAGCATTATTGTAATTATAATTGTAATTGTAATTGTACTTAATTGAATGAATGATTGTAATTGAATGAATGAATGATTGTAATTGAATGAATAAATGATTATAATTTTTTTAAAATATAGGCAATAGCTACGGATATTGATCGTAACGGTTAATCCGACCAATAAACTATAATTAGTGACAATTTATTAGGTCGTCGCAAATGATTAGTATTTGCAACAAAATTGGCGACAAGCAATACTCATAGCAAAAAAGCTTTTGAAACAAGTGTGAGGTTATTAGCGATGATGAAGACTTGTCGCAAAAAGTCTTTATTCGCAACGACTTTCATATTTAGCAACGTTTTACAATATGTAATGGTGACGTGTAAAATCGTTGCAAATAAGTTATATTAGCAACGATTTATTAAGTCATCGTAAATAATTATTATTCGTAACAAAATTGGCGACAAGCCACACTCGCCACAAAAAATTTTTGTGATAAATTTGGGTTTTGTTAGCGACGACGAGGACTCGTCGCAAAACGTCTTTATTTGCGATGAGTCTCATATTTAGCGATGTTTTTTGATATGCAGTGACGACGTGTCAACTGGTCGCAAAACATCTTTATTCGCGACGAGTCTTATATTTAGCAACGTTTTTACGATATGCAATGGCGACGTGTCAACTCGTCGCAAAATGTCTTTATTCACGACGAGTCTCATATTTAGCAACGTTTTACGATATGTAATGACGATGTGTCAACTCGTCGTGAATTAACTATATTTTGCAATAAGTTATTAGGTCGTCGTAAATAGTTGAGTTATTGGCGACGAGTTGCCGTTTTCGTCGCTAAATAGAATTAGTGACGTCATATTTGCATCGAATGTGGCGACAAGCAACACTCATCGCTAAGAGTTTTTAGTGACAAGCTTGGAGTTTTTATTGACGAGTTGACTTATTGCGAAAAGACTAAATTGTTGTGGTGTGAAACAGTCTTGGGCCCATCATGATGTTTGTGAGAAATCAACCCCGTCCATTAGTTTCATTGAATCATTTAAAGGTGTGAGCCCAAAAAATGAGGCAGATCCAAAACTCATTTAAGTTACACTACATGAAATAGTAGAGATTGAACAACAATTGTTCAAACACTCAAGTGGGCCACACAGCAAGAAACGGTAGGTATTAAATAGCCATAGTGGAAACACTATCCCAACATAAGTTTTGGGTCAAGCTACTGTTTTTATATAGTTCTCAGTGGGATGGTTTGAGTTTTAATCTATCCCATTTTTGGATCCACTCTCTAACATGGGCTAGCAAAATAGATGGACATGATAGATTCTCTATCAACTGAGGGGTGATTTTGTCAATTTAAAATTAAGTACAAGATCTATATTTCTATCATACCGTCAATGAGAATATGATTAACAGTTCAAAGGATAGATATATATTTAAAATATTTAAAAGTAGGCTTTGATTTATGAATAGCTTAAAAAATAGGTGGATCAAGATAAAAAATAAAAAATAAAACTTAAAAAATATTAATTATAAATTAATAGAACAGTTAAAAAAAGTGGAGAAATATAAGCTTTATTAAACTGACATAACAAGGTGTAATAAAACTCATGTATATGCCACATGTGTGCTAGCATGGCATGGTAAGTCTAAGATCCAATTCATCCATCTTATTGATGCCCCACTAATAATTAAGTTGATCCACTAGTTGGTGGGCCACAATTTGCAAAATAAATGTACGGTCTTAAACAAACTTGGCTAAAGTTTTCTAACTTACTGGTCTATTTTTAATATTGGGGTCCACATGTCGAGTAGACTATTTATTTTTGGAAAAATATGTACACCTTGACCTAATGGATGGATTGAATCTTTCACATATGTGCCTGCTGACGAATTTGTGGCATGCACATGAGTTTATAAGCTTAAAATGAAATTTTTAGCTTCTACATGATTTTTTATTTAAATTGAGATAAAATCATAAAAAGTTAAAATTCTCTTATTTTTAAAATCTGATGTAGAACGTGTCACAGAGATATTCCCAACATGGTTAAGCCAAAAGAAGATGAACCGTGAATTGACCATAACTTTTGATCCGGGTATCGTTATGGGGCGTACAACCTATCAATCTTTGTTGAAACGGGCCATTCGAGGTGAACCAACCCACAAAGTAGGTCGCATCTGTCCATTTCGTCAGAAAACGCACGCTTTCAGCTCAAAAATGAATTTTTAGAAAAATTTTACTATTTTTAGTAATTCCGATTTTTTTAATATTTTTAGAGTTTTAGATTTTCTTTCCTTTTAGAAATAACTTTTAGTTATACTAGGACTCTTCTAGAGAAAGTTTATTTGCAATTTTTATTTTTAGAAATTAAGCTTTAGAAGAGTTTTACTAGAATTAGAATTTTTATTAGAGTTAGAATTTTACTATTTTTGGTAATTACGAATTTTAGTTTTTTTTCTATATTAATGGTGTAAGGAAACATTAGACAATCATCAATTATCAATTAATCAATTCCGAATTTCTTAGAATTTATTTCTATTTTCTGCTTTCTTTCCTCGTGAATTCGAGAAGTCTCTGTGAGGAGTCGAGAGAAGCTCCATGGATTCGGAGTAGTTATCCTCATCACGTTAATCCCTGCATCAATTGGTATCAAAGCGAGGATTCCCCTTGGGCCGATGGCAAACAATGAAGGTATGATTCAAAATCCTGTGGATGGTGATCCAGAGATTAGTTATCTTTTGGAAAGAATGGAAGCTTTCCACCAGGAGAGTCAGTTGACCATGCAAGGGCTGCAGGCAACCCTCAACCGTATTGCGGATGCGCTAATTCCGCCCCGTGATGCTCACCGCCTATGACCGCTGTACGACACAACCCCAATTTCTACAAAGTACCATCAGATGATGGTAGATCACAGGCCACCACTTCGATTATGAGGAAGCCGCTATACATGCCAAAGGGTAGAAATAGAATTACAGCGAGACAACATCTTTCGCACAAGGTACACTGCATATAAAAAAGTCTGTAATGTGATCATCGATGTCAGGAGCGATGAGAATTTCGTGTTGAAAATAATTGTGGAAAAGCTACAACTGAAAACAGAAAGACACTCATCTCTATACACGATTGGATGGATCAAGGAGGTCAACAAAACAGAGGTAACTGAACGATGTCATATTTTTTCCATTGGTAAATATTATAACGATGAAGTAATGTATGATGTGTCGACATGGAAGCTTACCACATGTTACTTGGTCAACCCTGACAAAACAATATTAATCTACACATAGGGATCGGGATAACTTATTTATATTTATTAAAGATGGTAAAAAGATTATCCTCACCCCTATGGGAAGGGAGAACCAAACCCAAGACTTTTAAAGTTGATGAACGGTCTCTCACAACTGAACAGGCTTTTGTTAAACAATCTTAGGAAACAAGAGATATATATCCATTAGTTGAAAAGAAAGAATATATAGAGCCTGTGAATATCCCAAAAGATTTGAAGCCAATGTTGCAGGAGTTCAAGGAGATTGTGCTCGATGAACCCCCCAATAAATTGCCTCTCATACGAGATATACAAAATCAAGTTGATCCCGTCTCAGGGATAAGTCCGCCTAATTGCCCACATTATCAGAAAAAATATGAGATCTTAAAGACAGATGGGAAAGAACTGATCAATATTAGTCAAGTCAAGGAAAGCATGAGTACATGTATTGTGTCAGCTCAAGAGCTTAATGTCAAGTACAAAAAAAAAAAAAGGCTAATGAATATCGGCGTCAGAAGTTATCTCAGACTCATGTGCCAAGTCTCTTGTGTAACTCGAGGACGAGTTTTTTTCAAGTGGAGGGGTCTGATGTAGAACGTGTCACAGAGATATTCCCAGCATGATTAAGCCAAAAGAAGATGAACCGTGAATTGACCATAACTTTTGATCCGGGTATCGTTATGGGGCGTACAACCTATCAATCTTTGCTAAAACGAGCCATCCGAGGTGAACCGACCCACAAAGTAGGTCACATCTGTCCGTTTCGTCAGAAAATGCACGCTTTCAGCTCAAAAACGAATTTTTAAAATTTTTTTACCATTTTTAGTAATTCTGACTTTTTAATATTTTTAGAGTTTTAGATTTTCTTTCCTTTAAAAATAACTTTTAGTTATACTAGGACTCTTCTAGAGAAAGTTTATTTACAATTTTTATTTTTAGAAATTAGCCTAGAAAGAGTTTTACTATAATTAGGATTTTTATAGAGTTAGAATTTTGCTATTTTTGGTAATTACGAATTTTAGTTTTTTTTTTCTATATTAATGGTGTAAGGAGACATTAGACAATCATCAATTATCAATTAATCATTCTGAATTTCTTAGAATTTATTTCTATTTTCTGCTTTCTTTCCTCGTGAATTCGAGAAGTCTCTGTGAGGAGTCCAGAGAAGCTCCGCGGATTCGGAGTAGTTATCCTCATCACGTTCATCCCTGCGTCAAATCTCATCGTACTATATTTATATTATCCTATTTTTCACAGAATATCAATATTTGTCATGATAGGTGCAACATGTATTGGGCTTGACCTGACCGGTGTCCCAGATTCAGTTGGCAGTTGAGTTGTCTTGGGCTACAACTCCCCGACCTAGCCTAAGCTCATGTTAGGCTTGGGTTGAGGTCTCAGGCAATCCGACTTAACCAGGACCTTAGTCATATATCTCTACTACATGCATGGGAAGGGAAAAAAAGAGATAAAAATAATT
>JAJHSJ010000005.1:20935937-21208385 GCA_021015155.1 Magnolia officinalis | reverse complement strand
CAATCTTCACTGTTTCTTGTCGCTCGACCCACTTGAAGTTTTGATCTACCTCAGTTTTAGGCTGATGTCCCGCTATGTGATCTGACAAAAGGATGGACATGGTGAATTTCTAGTAAGCTTATCCAAAACCATCTAGCTATTAATTGGAAACGGAATCAATATGATAATCCTATCCATAAGTATTGTGGTCATCAAATGGACGGTTTATTTCAGTTGATTCAACGGAAGAAATCGATGGTAAGGACCATCCATTGAGTGGACCTTAAGCCAAGTGAGAGGACAGGTAGATTTTGAACCCCTCGATTTGAAATCCTCTTATTGTATTTGGCACCCTGGATTGGAAATCAACTTTAATCCAAAAGTAGTTATGCATGGTATACTTACATGGGTTTGAATTTAATTACTAAATCAACTTTAATATCTTTAATTAGTGACTTATGTAATGTTTGACACAGTGGTTGTAATAATATATGCTTTACCCGAAAATGATAAAATTCTAAGAAAATGATGAAATTCTAAGTCTTGGATGGGCCACAAGCACAAGATCATGTCCGAGTGACTAACTAACAATTTTTAACAATTAATTTATATGAACAATGTTTGGATAGTATTAATCATCATACTAAAGTAATTACAGTGATGCAATTGATAATCTAATTGTTTTGGTATATCATTAGTGGACCATGTACCCAATAGAATAATAGTATGGTGATACACATGTTACATATGCAACTCTTGAAATGATTTTACATGTAATCCAAGCTCTCACCGTGGATTTGAAACCCCTATTTAAGTCGATTTGAAGCCCTGGATTTGAAATTCCTGGTTATTTTATGGTGTCAAACAACCAAGGGATTTGAAATCCCCCAAACTCATGGGGCCAAATGAGTCCTTAGCTTTAAGTCTATTTTATTTTCAAAATAATGCCCTAAAATAAGCTGGAAAAATAGATGAACGTCATAGATATAAAATATATACATAAAGGTGGGCCCCCACGGCAAGGGGAACAGCCACTAACATGTTAGCGGGTAACACTTAATCCGCTCCCCCCTAAAATATTTGACCTTTTTCATTTGCTACCGTCACCTGATCAGGTGGCTAGGTTCATCCAAGCCATCTATTTTGAGCCATATGCCATGGACTGTAAGATCAACTACTCCTATTGATGCATTATCATGCCACATGTACTGTGCAGAGGTGGATCCATTCTTCCCGTTATGCCGTATCTACCTTATCATATCTGACAAACATCATGGTGGGCCCCACCTAGCATCCTGGCACAAGAACTTCCTTATATATATATATATATATATATATATATATATATATATATATATATATATATATATATATATATATATAAAACTCGTGACCCGGTGAAATTTTCAATCCACACTAATTCTTATGGCGTGGGTATACCTTTTTGGGCTCATGACCTAAAATGATCCGTAAAAATATAGATGTTTGGCATGTATAAAATATAAACATCATGGTGGGTCCCCAGATCCCCTAAAGGACCGTCCCTCTCTATCCATGTCATGGTGAGGGGTAGTAACCAATCTTCGCCCATTTCTCAATTGCTTCCCCTCTAAACTATACAAATACCAGTATCATTTAATATTTTATATTCGGTGGCTTTCAACCGTTTCGATTGGATCGTAAGGAAATTATTCGGTAGTTCAGGAAGGACAGGAATATAGCAGATCCATCTTCCTACAGTACATTAATGCAGGGTAATGACTCAATCCTGACCGTCCATCTAGTAGTCACACCAAGGATCGTGTCTGTTTCGAACATCACAACTATAAGAGGATCACAGCCATCTGTTCTTCACTTTAAAACACTTCACGTTGAACTTTAATAGCTTTTCCTTCGTACAGTCGATTTTGATGTCATTTTCCAGATGACTAAGATAAGGTCCAATATAAGTGAATTTTAGAACATTTTTTTATCCATCCTAGATCCCACTAGATGGACCGTCCCGATTAATCATTCACTTGCAACGTGTACTGAATTGAGAAGTCTCTACTAATATCCTTCTTCCAGATCTACAGTACCATCTCCCATGTTGTTACGTTCTTACGTACCTTCATAAAAGATAAAAATTAAAAATTAAAAAGTAAAAGCTGAAGAAAACCTTTTAGTCATGGAACCGCGTTAGCCCGAATCGTTTATGCACACAAGGGCGTGCCCGGTGT
This sequence comes from Magnolia officinalis, assembly GCA_021015155.1. Classification (NCBI taxonomy): domain Eukaryota; kingdom Viridiplantae; phylum Streptophyta; class Magnoliopsida; order Magnoliales; family Magnoliaceae; genus Magnolia; species Magnolia officinalis. The sequence goes on along the minus strand of JAJHSJ010000005.1, from coordinate 21,206,187 downwards.
ATGAGAACGCCACGTGGATTATATATTTATTAAATCTACCCCGTCCATCGCATGAATTGCCTCATCTCCACCCGAAAAGCCAAAAATCAATCCAGTTCGAAACTCAGGTGGGCCACACCACAAGAAACGGTTGGGATGGAGACACTCACCATTAGTTCCGTGCGGGGCCACACGTGTTTTTTATATTATTTTTTGTTTAATTCCATACAATCCATTAATCCAATGAACCTCGACCCACAAAAACTCAAGATATTAAAAAACTCGAGTGGGCCAAAACCACATGAAATGAGATCTTTTAGGCATGAGTTTACACTCTTCCATGAGGTGTGTCCTACCAGAGTTTCCAATCGATATTATCTTTGGAATCAAGGATGAAATCATGGTGGACCACCTGATGAACGGATTGGATCGAGAGAATATAAATCCATTACTCCCACACTCCGCGTACCTACGAGAGTTAGGTTAAAGCTATTGTTAGTCAAAGATGGTCTATAAACTAATGAAGAGGACCTTGATTCTGATGTTCAAAATTCCATGGAATTTGATATTTACCACCCATCCAGTTGAATCACACACACCTTTTTTTCTCATTTTTTAGAAGTGAAAGTACATTATTGTATGCAAATCATTCCGGGTAGGGGCTTCTAATTCAGTTGGTTCCCCAACGAATGTCAGTTGGCAGGACCTGGTTAAAATACAATAATACATCTAGTCAGTCAGTCTTCACCCAACAAATTCTCGTGATTGATTTTGAATGGAATGTAGTAGCTGACTTTCGTAGGCACAGAGAGGACTTGACTTGTGCTAACTGATCTCTGTGTGGAACAAACAAGCTTCCGATCCACTCCGTCCATCAGATTTAAAGTCATGTATTCACCATGGATCTTAACAGTCCGTAAAATCTAATATTTCTGTGGGCCACACAATGGGAACAGTTTAAAATCTTGCTTGAAACTATAGATTTATGTGGTGTGGCCCACATGAGAATTTTAATGTACTTATTTTCATTGAATCCATTCATCCTGGTGTGGAGTGTCAGATGAGTGGATTGGATGTCATATGAAAATCACTGTGAACCGAAAACAGAATTTGGACGATTTTAAGGGTGGAAACTTCAATCTCAACTTCTTGCCATGGTGTAAATCATTTGAGCGTTGGATGGATCTGATTTTTTCGTTCCAGTCCAAAAACAGGGTAGTTCACCTGATGGACGGTGTGGATCTCGGTGAAGTCGTCCCGTCCACGTCAGCAAAAGTAACGTTCCCATTCCTACGAAAATCTCTCACGCGTTTTCGGCTTTTCTATTTTATTCTGTTTTTTTTTCAGCACTTTCTTACACGAACGAGGATTCCTTCCTTCCATAAGAGTACAACCAGTCTTAATTCTTTCGTGAAAAATCAATATGTGGGGCCCACCTTTGATTTCGTTGAACCAATGGATAGAAGCCACCACCGTGGAATGCACATGGCACCCAGATCACTCTGATTGATTGATCACGACCACTCAAATAAGGGCCTGCAGAATGACCGACAAGACCATTTCTACTCTTACCGTCCATTCTACATGCCCTTAATTCAATGGCTGTGATTATCTAATCATGTTCGCTTTTTTTTATCATGTCTAATCTGATCCGGATTCTACCCATCCAACGGTCTTCGTTGATCATGGTGGACTCCACTGGGCCCCACATAGGAATATTGGTACTGGATCACAGCCCGGCACACATACGTACAAAAGCACGTGGTATCCACTAATCATCAAGTGTATATAATACTCAATGCACATGCTATGATTCGAATTCTCATACATTTCAATTCAATATCCTAAATCTTCTGTGTTTTTTTATTACAGAAATTTTTAGATACTCTGACAGACTATGGTGGATGATACTCAGGCAATTAAAAAATACATTAAATTAAGTATGTAGCATACAAGTGACTCAAAGTTTCATCTGACCATTGAATTATTGGACGGTTTAAAATGAAACGAGTTCAGACAGATCCTAGTTTGAGAGTATTCTACCTATCTGATTTTGGGATTGTGATTTTACAGTGGGTTCAACAAGAGTTAATATATGCCACGTGTACGATTCTTGTTGCTTGTGTATGAGTGTCATCCTCTGCCGGAGTAGCAACTAAATCTCCCTTTCAATAATTTTAAAAAAAAATGGACAAAAAATAAATAAAATAATCATATTCTCTGAGAAGGCGGATTATCTTAAGGTTTTGCCATATCATAAAGCACAAAAGGACAATGCAATTCAACAGCAATCTAACATAATGGCCCATTCAACCAAAGGTCTTTATTTCATCTGATCCGACAAAAGCTAAGGTCGGTACATGCTCTTCGGCTTTAGATACATGCACCTCTATCCCAACTGAGGCACGGATTAGCTACTGACGGCTTCAGTAGGTATCTGGCTACTGAAGTGACGTCACCATTTTCTGTGGGCCCACCATGATGTATATGTTCTATCCACACTGTCTGTTCATTTAGAGAGACCATTTTAGGACATGAGCCATAGAATGAAACAGATGAAATTCTAAAGTGGAACCAACACAAGAAACGGTGGGATCCAACCTCTACCATTAAAAACAGGTCCACAGTAAACAGTGGGATTGGGCGTCTACCATTAAAAACTTCTTCAGAGCCACATAAATTTGAAAACATTGATCTCAAATAAATATCATGGTGGCCCTAGGAAGGTTTCAATGGTGGGTGTCACTGTCCCACCATTTTCTGTAATAGGCATCTGCATCATTTTTTGACTCACATCCTAAAATCATCTTGCAAAATGGATGAACGGTTTGGATACAACACAGATTGTGATGAAGCCCACGGAACTTGTGACGTCACTTCAGTACCAGCAAGATATCTACTGAAGCCATCAGTAGCTAATCTGCCTCCTCCAAACTAGTGGTGCAACAGTAGTGATCTCGTTCCCCACGCAATTCCTCGGGACTTTTATATTTTATTGTTTCTTTACCATATTCTCAAAAGATTTGTTAAACAATCAAAGGGTTTTTATTTTCGCACCGTGGCCGGTCTTTTGGCTTATTAATAAATCAAAGCTTATTCGTAAAAATATAATTAGCCTTTTCACCTACAATTGGATAACCACTTCAGTTAACTTTAACTCACGGTTTGTTGTCGTCAATTTAATTAAACTTGACCACTATTGTGATTGAGAGTCCAGATTAAGTTTTTATATATGGGTAAAGTATATAGGAGCCTACCAGAGTCTACTTTACTCAAAGTTTAACTAACACATTGGTGTTTTTCTAAGTTGAGCTCGACGTATTGAAAACAGGAATCAAAGATGTGGGGTCCTCTCAACTATCAATATTTGTACTTCCATATAGCTGGTTAGTGAAAGAATAGGGGTTAACCATTCTTAATTAGTTCTTTTTGACTTGTGACAATAGATGTGAGTCTACGAACACATGAACAAAACACATGCAAATTAAAGAAGGCAAAATGTTTTTTATTTCATTAATATTTGAAAATTATGCTCATTATAATCGACAATTTGCGAAACAACTAAATGAACAAAACAAAAAGTATAAATACATTATGCATATATTGGAATGGACAATTAAAGCAGTGCGATTAGTTAAATCGAAACTTATATAATCATGGTCCTATAACTTAAGGTTGTAGAAAAATTACTTCTACTCTTAAGGTATTATAGTAGGAGTCGCTGGGCAGTAGCTATGTAAAATTAGGCTAGGTTAAGCTATGCTAAGAAAGATAAATGAAATGTAATATGCTAAGAAAGATAAATGAAATGTAATCTAAAAGATAGATTGATATGTTCGTCACAGGGTCTCGAGCGCTTTTCAATTGCTTCTTTTATTGATTATTGAGGCAGTGAAATCTTTGTTGGGGTTTCCTTGCTGATCTTGGATCCTTTGCTCTCACGTTGCGGTTCGGATATGGGAATCCCATTGATTGCTCTAGAATTGGCGTCTTGGATTAGTAAAAATGATTCCAGTCGGATCCAAACTCCTTGGCTTATCGGATTTTCTTCTCGTAGTTAATTTATCACGGAGATATTCGTGGTTCACTAAAAACGAGACCTAAATGTGTCAAGATTCATCTGGTTAAGACAACTAGATCAAAGGCTAGACCCGGATCAATTCCGACCACTGAACATCTCTACCAATGACCCACTACATAGATCAAGCTTAGGACCACCAAAGTTTCTCTAGATCTAGGCCACCAGGTCAAATTCTGGGAGCCTTATAGGCTAGATTTGGGTGTTAGGTAGACCATGGCTACTCTCTTGACAGCAACCCTCTTGTTGGACGATCCGGGTCAACCATCTTACTGCAATTAACCATCATATAGGTAATGGTTTGGAGTGACGAAAGGATTTCACACCCAATACATTTGTGGCATCGGCCCATATTTGATCTAGTTAGCCCATTATCTTTATTTTAATTGATGTATGGTGGGAGAGGCCTAATCAAGACAATGCGTCTGTTTCTCCTTACCTAGGCTCGGTTCAGTTTGACATCAATATGATCTTTGGATTTTTAGAATTTTTTCGAATGCTACACGCACTTCGAACATCTCTAAGGAGATCTCCTATTTTAAAAGGACTATTAGAGACTACCTCACCAACAATATTATAGCTACATTTGTGATAGATCTGTTTTCTTGACAGGTCTCTTATTGACATGTTGGGTACATTGCCTTGTTAATGTGCACGATCAACATGGCTATGTGGCATGTGCTGATTCGTATTTTTAAAGGCAGGCATAAGGGTTCATGCCTTCCCATTTATAACAGAAAGAGTATAGACAAAGGAAGTTCAAATGACAATACTATCGGATGAGAGTAAGTTTCACACCAATTGTGGTCACGTGGTGTTGATACTTGGCAATCTTTGATTGGCTCATGTTAGGGCGTCGAAAATGAGTGTAAACACAGTTAACTGACAAAATGCAATGTTAACTCTAAAAAAAAGTTTTTTTTTAAAATATATCTGCTATGGATTTCCATGGTTTTATTCTATTGCTTTATATCGTGAAAGATTCTTTGACATATAAGGATTAATGAGGCCCACTAATATTCTTGTGGATATCCATGCCATCCATCATTTCCTACATGGACCATATTAGGGCGTGAGGCAACGACAACAATGACTAGCGTTTCCATCCCCTAGTTTCTTTTAGTTTGGCCCACTTGAGCATGCATTTTAAATAATTTTGGGAATTTTTACTTACCATGACTTAGCAAAACTGATGGACAAAGAGGATGTCACAAAAGACATTCCATTGGGCCCACCATGAAATCCACTCCATCTCTGTCCATCATTTTTGCCTGATTATTATAGGGATTGGACAAAAAAATGAGGCAAATTCAAAACAGAAAATAGTGCGTATTGAATGCCCATCTCTCTCTAGGGTTTGGAAATGGTATTGAACCCACCAATGAAAAACTCACGGGGCTTTCCATGATGTTGTGAAAAATCCACCCTATATATCCACCTGTTGGGAAAATCATTTCAGGCAGTGGGCCCAAAATTGAGGCAAGTCTAAAACCAAAGTATGCCACAAGGCAAGAAATGTTAAGTATTAAACGCCCACTACTGACACTACAATAAATTAGACTTTTTGCAACGAATCTAATTTCATTGGAAAATGTAATTTTTTACAATGACATTTAGAGTCATTGCAAAAAATAGATTATTTATGATGACAGTTTAAATCATCGCTAATAGTTAACTTTTTTTGCGACGAGCTTCAATTATCGTCGCAAAACTTGTCGCAAAAAGTTTTCGTATGAATTTTTTACAATGATCTTAACTAGTTGTCGCTAATAACCACTTTTTGTGATAAATTAGGTGTCGTAAAAAAAGTTTTTTACGACAACACAAAAGTTGTTACAAATAGTAGTGTTTGTAACGACTAGTTCAACTCGTTATAAAAAATACTGAACTATACTTTTTGCGACGAATGTAGTTTCCTTGCGAAATGTTAGAGTATTTACAACAACATTGTAAATTATCACAAATAGTCAACGTTTTTCCGACAAGCTATAATTATCGTCGTTAAAACGTTTTCCACCAATTTCTTCCGAAAAAATTACATGGCGGGAAAGACGTTTCGCTACTCGTTTCTATGGTCATCACTAATGTCCACTTTATGCGACGAATGGAGTGTCGTGGCAACGACACCAAAGTCGCTACAAATAGTCTGTTTTAGCGACGACCAGGTTAACTCGTTACTAAAATACAAACTGAAACTTTTGTGACGAACATAGTTTCATTACAAAATATTAGAGTATTTGCAACAACATTGTAAATCATCGTAAATAATCGATATTTTTGCGACGAGCTATAATTATCGTCGCTAAAATATTTCCTACCATTTTCTCCCTGAAAAATTATATGGCGGGAAAGACGTTTCGCCACGCATTTCTATCGTCATCGCTAATGTCCACTTTATGCGACGAATTGAGTGTTGTGGCAAAACATTATTTATTACAACAATATGAAAGTTACTGCAAATAGTCTATTTTAGCGACGACCAGGTTAACTCGTTGCAACAAATACAAACTGAAGCTTTTTACGACGAACGTAGTTTCATTGCAAAATATTAGAGTATTTAAAATAACATTGTAAATCATCGCAAATAGTCGACATTTTTGTGACAAGGTATAATTATCGTCGCTAAAACGTTTCCCACCAATTTCTCCCGAAAAAATTATATAGCGGGAAAGACATTTCGCCACGCATTTCCATGGTCATCGCTAATGTCCACTTCATACGACGAATTAAGTGTTGTGGCAAAACATTATTTTTTGTCACGACATCAAAGTCGCTGCAAATAGTATGTTTTAGCGACGACTAGGTTAATTCGTTGCGACAAATACAAACTGAAATCTTAGTATAGTTGACTTTTGATTGAGACTGTGTCGACTCAAGTCGAAAGCAGACTCATCTCTTAAGTTTCTAAACCTTTTGTTTTTTTTCCTTTTAAACTTTGCTTCATGTTACGTCGTGCAAGTGTTAGTGTCATGTTCAATTGCAGTGGAATATGGAGCAACTTTTTCATATTCAGTCAATGTTTCTATTCTACGAGTATCCAATCGACTCAAGGTCAATTTAAATACAATTTACAACAGGGGAATTTTATGTTCTCCTTTCATTTAGTTTTCATCATTCTTCAATTGACTAATTCTTTGTTTTTATGTTGCAGAGTCCTCTAGTGGTGGTTCACCCTCGAATGATTATAGAAGATGAGAAGTTATCGGTATAGCTGTTGGATGTGCAGGTGGACTACTGATACTCGCATCCATTTTCTATCTATGGTGGATGAAGGATGCACTTGGCCATATGCGAGTGCACACAGACTCACCAATTGTATTTTCAGCATTATTGTAATTATAATTGTAATTGTAATTGTACTTAATTGATGAATGATTGTAATTGAACGAATGAATGATTGTAATTGAATGAATAAATGATTATGCACGTGGTAATTGAATGAATAAATGATTATAATTTTTTAAAAATATAGGCAATAGCTACGAATATTGACCGTAGCGGTTAATCCGACCAATAAGCTATAATTAGTGACAATTTATTAGGTCATCGCAAATGATTAGTATTTGCAACAAAATTGGCGACAAGCAACACTCATAGCAAAAAAGCTTTTGAAACAAGTGTGAGGTTATTAGCAATGATGAAGACTTGTCGCAAAAAGTCTTTATTCGCAATGACTTTCATATTTAGCAACGTTTTACAATATGTAATGGTGACGTGTAAAATCGTTGCAAATAAGTTATATTTAGCAACGATTTATTAAGTCATCGTAAATAATTATTATTCGTAACAAAATTGGCGACAAGCCACACTCGCCACAAAAAATTTTTGTGATAAATTTGGGTTTGTTAGCGACGACGAGGACTCGTCGCAAAACGTCTTTATTTGCGATGAGTCTCATATTTAGCGACGTTTTATGATATGCAGTGACGACGTGTCAACTGGTCGCAAAACATCTTTATTCGCGACGAGTCTTATATTTAGCAACGTTTTACGATATACAATGGCGACGTGTCAACTCGTCGCAAAATGTCTTTATTCACGACGAGTCTCATATTTAGCAACGTTTTACGATATGCAATGACGACGTGTCAACTCGTCGCTAATTAACTATATTTTGCAATAGGTTATTAGGTCGTCGCAAATAGTTGAGTTATTGGCGACGAGTTGCCGTTTTCGTCGTTAAATAGAATTAGTGACGTCGTATTTGCATCGACTGTGGCGACAAGCAACACTCGTCGCTAAGAGTTTTTAGTGACAAGTTTGGAGTTTTTATCGATGAGTTGACTTATTGCGAAAAGATTGAATTGTTGTGGTGTGAAACAGTCTTGGGCCCATCATGATGTTTGTGAGAAATCAACCCCATCCATTAGTTTCATTAAATCATTTAAAGGTGTGAGCCCAAAAAATGAGGCAGATCCAAAACTTATTTAAGTTACACTACATGAAATAGTAGAGATTGAACAACAATTGTTCAAACACTCAAGTGGGCCACACAGCAAGAAACGGTAGGTATTAAATAGCCATAGTGGAAACATTATCCCAACATAAGTTTTGGGTCAGGCTACTGTTTTTATATAGTTCTCAGTGGGATGGTTTGAGTTTTAATCTATCCCATTTTTGGATCCACTCTCTAACATGAGCTAGCAAAATAGATGGACATGATAGATTCTCTATCAACTGAGGGGTGATTTTGTCAATTTAAAAATTAAGTACAAGATCTATATTTCTATCATACCGTTAATGAGAATATGATTAACAGTTCAAAGGATAGATATATATTTTAAAATATTTTAAAAGTAGGCTTTGATTTATGAATAGCTTAAAAAATAGGTGGATCAAAATAAAAAATAAAAAATAAAACTTAAAAAATATTAATTATAAATTAATAGAACAGTTAAAAAAAGTGGAGAAATATAACTGTAGAGCTTTATTAAACTGACATAACAAGGTGTAATAAAACTCATGTATGTGCCACATGTGTGCTAGCATGGCATGGTAAGTCTAAGATCCAATTCATCCATCTTATTGATGCCCCACACTAATAATTAAGTTGATCCACTAGTTGGTGGGCCACAATTTGCAAAATAAATGTACGGTCTTAAACAAACTTTGCTAAAGTTTTCTAACTTACTGGTCTATTTTTAATATTGGGGTCCACATGTCGAGTAGACTATTTATTTTTGCAAAAATATGTACACCTTGACCTAATGGATGGATTGAATCTTTCACATATGTGCCTGGTTGGCGAATTTGTGGCATGCACATGAGTTTATAAGCTTAAAATGAAATTTTTAGCCTCTACATGATTTTTTATTTAAATTGAGATTAAATCATAAAAAGTTAAAATTCTCTTATTTTTAAAATCTGATGTAGAACGTGTCACAGAGATATTCCCAGCATGGTTAAGCCAAAAGAAGATGAACCGTGAATTGACCATAACTTTTGATCCGGATATCGTTATGGGGCGTACAACCTATCAATCTTTGTTGAAACGGGCCATCCGAGGTGAACCAACCCACAAAGTAGGTCGCATCTGTCCATTTTGTCAGCAAACGCACGCTTTCAGCTCAAAATGAATTTTTAGAAAAATTTACTATTTTTAGTAATTCCGATTTTTTAATATTTTTAGAGTTTTAGATTTTCTTTCCTTTTAGAAATAACTTTTAGTTATACTAGGACTCTTCTAGAGAAAGTTTATTTGCAATTTTTGTTTTTTAGAAATAAGCTTATAAGAGATTTTACTAGAATTAGAATTTTTATTAGAGTTAGAATTTTACTATTTTTGGTAATTACGAATTTTAGTTTTTTTTTTCTATATTAATGGTGTAAGGAAACATTAGACAATCATCAATTATCAATTAATCAATTCGGAATTTCTTAGAATTTATTTCTATTTTCTGCTTTCTTTCCTCGTGAATTCGAGAAGTCTCTGTGAGGAGTCGAGAGAAGCTCCATGGATTCGGAGTAGTTATCCTCATCACGTTAATCCCTACATCAATTGGTATCAAAGCGAGGATTCCCCTCGGGCCGATGGCAAACAATGAAGGTATGATTCAAAATCCTGTGGACGGTGATCTAGGGATTAGTTATCTTTTGGAAAGAATGGAAGCTTTCCACCGGGAGAGTCAGTTGACCATGCAAGGGCTGCAGGCAACCCTCAACCGTATTGCGGATGCGCTAATTCCGCCCTGAGCTCAAAGTGATGCTCAACCGCCTATGACCGTTGTACGACACAACCCCAATTTCTACAAAGTACCATCAGATGATGATAGATCACAGGCCACCACTTCGATTATGAGGAAGCCGCTATACATGCCAAAGGTAGAAATAGAATTACAGCGAGACAACATCTTTCACACAGATACACTGCATATAAAAAAGTCTGTAATGTGATCAACAATGTCAGGAGCGATGAGAATTTCATGTCGAAAATAATTGTGGAAAAGCTACAACTGAAAACAGAAAGACACTTATCTCCATACACGATTGGATGGATCAAGGAGGTCAACAAAACAGAGGTAACTGAACGATGTCGTATATCTTTTTCCATTGGTAAATATTATAACGATGAAGTAATGTATGACGTGGTCGACATAGAAGCTTACCACATGTTACTTGGTCAACCCTGACAAAACAATATTAATCTACACATAGGGATCGGGATAACTTATTTATCTTTATTAAAGATGGTAAAAAGATTATCCTCGCCCCTATGGGAAGGGAGAACCAACCCAAGACTTTTAAAGTTGATGAACGGTCTCTCACAACTGAACAGGCTTTTGTTAAACAATCTTAGGAAACAAGAGATATATATCCATTAGTTGAAAAGAAAGAATATATGGAGCCTGTGAATATCCCAAAAGATTTGAAGCCAATGTTGCAGGAGTTCAAGGAGATTGTGCTCGATGAACCCCCCAATAAATTGCCTCCCATACGAGATATACAAAATCAAGTTGATCCCGTCTCAGGAGCAAGTCCGCCTAATTGCCTACATTATCAGAAAAAATATGAGATCTTGAAGACAGATGGGAAGGAACTGATCAATATTAGTCAAGTCAAGGAAAGCATGAGTACATGTATTGTGTCAGCTCAAGAGCTTAATGTCAAGTACAAAAAAAAAAAGGCTAATGAATATCGACGTCAGAAGTTATCTCAGACTCATGTGCCAAGTCTCTTGTGTAACTCGAGGACGAGTTTTTTTCAAGTGGAGGGGTCCGATGTAAAACGTGTCACAGAGATATTCCCAGCATGTTTAAGCCAAAAGAAGATGAACCGTGAATTGACCATAACTTTTGATCTGGATATCGTTATGGGGCGTACAACCTATCAATCTTTGCTAAAACGAGCCATCTGAGGTGAACCGACCCACAAAGTAGGTCACATCTGTTCGTTTCGTCAAAAAAACGCACGCTTTCAGCTCAAAAACGAATTTTTAAAATTTTTTTACCATTTTTAGTAATTCTGATTTTTTAATATTTTTAGAGTTTTAGATTTTCTTTCCTTTTAGAAATAACTTTTAGTTATACTAGGACTCTTCTAGAGAAAGTTTATTTACAATTTTTATTTTTAGAAATTATGCCTCAGAAGAGTTTTACTATAATTAGGATTTTTATTAGAGTTAGAATTTTTCTATTTTTGGTAATTACGAATTTTAGTTTTTTTTTTCTATATTAATGGTGTAAGGAGACATTAAACAATCATCAATTATCAATTAATCAATTCCGAATTTCTTAGAATTTATTTCTATTTTCTGCTTTCTTTCCTCGTGAATTCGAGAAGTCTCTGTGAGGAGTCCAGAGAAGCTCCGTGGATTCGGAGTAGTTATCCTCATCACGTTCATCCCTGCGTCAAAATCTCATCGTACTATATTTATATTATCCTATTTTCACAAGAATATCAATATTTGTCATGATAGGTGCAACATGTATTGGGCTCGACCAGACCGGTGTCCCAGATTCAGTTGCAGTTGAGTTGTCTTGGGCTACAACTCCCCGACCTAGCCTAAGCTCATGTTAGGCTTGGGTTGAGGTCTCAGGCAATCCGACTTAACCAGGACCTAGTCATATATCTCTACTACATGCATGGGAAGGGAAAAAAAGAGATAAAAATAATTATTTAATACATCCAATGGCTCAAAAATCCTTAAATACATCCAATGGCTCAAATGGCCTTGTATAATAAGTGGTGTGGGCAATTGTAGGTGATCCATTATTGGAAAGATTTATGTAGCCCTAAGTTGTTAGGGCTTGTTTGAATTCGTTGAAGGGGAATAATAGTGTTTCAAGTACCCATTGATGGTGAAATCCTACTATGGCATGAGTATGGGGGTGTGCACATGGGTGGGTATTGTGTGTGTGTGGGATACGTGTGTAAAAAAAAAACTAACTTAATTTTCTTTCTTTGCAAAGTTCTTTTACAAGGAAATTGTGAGAAAAACAAGTTTTTGCTTATTTTTGGTTGAAAAATCATTAAAATAAGTTTTCTACTTCAACTATTAAGAAGGGCATTTTTATTTTTTTTTCATTTAATTTCAAGAATTAAATCCAAATGTGTTGACATCTTATATTAGAAAATATGGCACATGTGAGATTATGAAAGGTACCTTTCATAATCTCACATGTGCCATATTTTCTAATATAACCCCATTGTAATTGTTAGAGTTTCTTGATATACATTGATACACGATTATCTAACAGCTCGAGCTTTCAGAGCAAGTTATTGTTTGACTTGGTATTAAAGCAGAAAGTCATTTGTTCAAACCTTGGGAGTAGCAAATATGCCTCCTAATATACTCTCCCCGTCTATAAATGAGTGTTAAAATCTATTGACATTCATTGACACACCATTTATTTAACAATAAAATGTCAACACAACATCACATGTGCCGTGTACCAACCTTATAACCGCTGCATTTGGCTTCGCGCGCGTGAAGATGAACATTGAATATGCCATTACAGCATCATATGCGCCAACATTGCATTTGGTCCCTATAATGCTTCTATGGTATGAGGATGGACATTGCCATTAGAGCATCACATGAGCCAACGTGCCATTTTTAGTCCTCGTAACTCCTGCATTTCACAATCTTTGCAATGGCACAAAGATGTATAATGTCATTATGAGTTATGTGATATGACAATCTTTGCAATGGTACACTTGCATTTGGCAGTTGTACTAAGATAAATATGAACAATATTGCCCTTACAAGTTATGTGATTTAGATAATACCATTGTAACATCATTTTCACACATCAAATGCAAGCTTCACAGTACGCAAGACAACACCGTCATGTCACATAGGAAAATCTTTGCTTTTTACCACAGAGCCCTTTAACTAAAGGTTGTAAGCAATTCATATCCCTTCACCCCACATGCCAATGCCAATGTACATTAATGCCACTACGTAGCTTCAAATGCCCCATATGTACATGAATGCTACTCTCTAGCTTAAAGTGTCCATATGCTAGATGTGTTATGTGTCTCTTATGCTACATGTACTACTATACAGTTACAACTATCACACATATGGCACGTGTTACAATTTATCTTTCAAGTTTGTATATATCACTATTCATTTTCTAGTATCTCAGCCATGCTAAAAGTTTCGATCTTACATACAATAATTAAAAAAAAAAAAAAAAAAATTCAAAAAAATATTTCTTTATATATATATAATAATGCACTCGAGCTGATTTTAACGTCCCATGAGTTTGAGCTGTGTGGGCCCCACCGTGATGCGTTTCAAAAATCAACACCGTGAATTTTATGCGTCCCCTTTAAATTATGGGATATCCTAAAATTCAGCCATATACCGAACTCAGGTGGGCCATACCATTTAAAATCATGTGAAGACATGCTAAAAACATATAAAAGCACTTGGTGGGGCCCACCTGAAATTTTCATTCGCCTGAAACTTGGTCTAAACCCTCATACAAGTGGGACACATATAATGGATGGGCTGGATTTGCAAACCACATCTCGGTGGGCCCAAAAAAATGAATGTTTTAATGGTGCAGGCACCTCTCAACTTCTGTATGTGGTGTGACCTACACAAGTCACGGATTGACTTGATTTTTAAGACCTTAAGCCACGATGGAATGGTACATTTGACTGATAGTGTTGATGTTCGAAACGCATCACAGTGGGCCCACACAGCTCGACCTCGTGGGACGTTAAAATCAGCTCGAGCGCACTGTACCTTTTCCCCCACACACACATGTGTGTGTGTGTATATATATATATATATATATATATATATATATATATATAATATATATATATATATATATATCCAAATTTTCTTGAGAAATTTAGTAAAAACAATCGTGGAGGAATACTATATTCCCATTGCCCAGACAAGATTAGGACCGCCTAACCAGTTTGGTCGTTTTACTATTGCATACTTCATCCACAGTGGGCCCCACAATTCTAATTTTGGATAAGATGCAGGATGCCACGTGTACTTTGGATGTTTGCATGTGGCCATGCTCTGCCAGAATATAAGACAAGAAAGGGAAACACTATTGCACGGACCCAAACGTTATCTCCGTCGCCGTGCTTCTGTAACCACTGGCATCTAGGAATAAACTAGAGAAAATTAGGACTGTAGACCCCACCTTTTAGCCGGCTGGTTTTATGAAAGAAGACAACCTTCTTTTGCAACTTAGACCTCCATATGCGGGGAGCGAATTTGAGAACGAAAATACCCCTCACTTTCGAAGACAAGCGCGGACGCTCCTCCCGCCAAGAGTTGTACAAACGGCTCAAAAGATATCAAAGTTACATGGCCCCATAACTAATGTATTTATTATATCCACAACGTTCATCCATATTTAGAGATCATTTCGGAGCATTATCCAAAAAAAAAAAAAAATCATATCCAGATCAAATGGACCACACTACAAAGAGCAGCGGAAAAACTGATTTTCACAGTCAAAAATTTTGTAGGGCCCACCACTTGATAGTTAGATCTGTCTTATTTTACGTCTCAAGCTTAATATGAGCTCGCTAAATCGATGGACGGTTTGGATATAACACAGACCTCATGATGGGACCCACAAAAGGCGGTGGGATTATAACAGAAAAAAAAAAATTAAAAAAAAAAAAAATCTATAGCTACGGATTATAACCGTAGTCATATCCGTAACCTAGAAAATCAGCGAGGCAAACTAGAAAACGGCGGGGCAAAAACGGCGGGGCAAACTAGAAAAACGGCAGGGCAAACTAGAAAATCGGCGGGGCAAACTAGAAAACGGTGGGGCAAACTAGAAAATCGGCGGGGCAAGCATGAAAAACGGCGGGGCAAACTAGAAAATCGGCGGGACAAGCATGAAAAACAGAGGGGCAAACTAGAAAACGGCGGGGCAAACTAGAAAAATGGCGGGGCAAACTAGAAAACGGCGGGGCAAACTAGAAAAATGGTGGGGCAAACTAAAAAATGGCGGGGCAACCTAGAAAATGGCGGGGCAAACTAGAAAACGGCGGGGCAAACTAGAAAATCAGTGGGGGAAAAAAAATTCCATGTAACGTCGATATATCTACATATTGTCGATATATCGATGCTTGATTTTGTCGATATATCGACATATGGTCGATAATATCGAATTAAGTTCTCATTTGTCCAGCGGCTTAACCAAAAATTCCATCTAACGTCGATATATCGACAACATGTCGATATATCGATGCTTGATTTTATCGATATATCGACATATGGTCGATAATATCGAATTAAGTCCTCATTTGTCCAGCGACTTAACCAAAAAATATCATGTAACGTCGATATATCGACATATTGTCGATATATCGGTGCTTTATTTTGTCGATATATCTACATATTGTCGATATATCTACATGTTGTCGATATATCGATGCAGTCTGTGTTGTTTATTATATATATATATATATATATATATATATATATATATATATGTTGTGTGTGGCTTTTATGGGTCCCATCATGATGTCTGTGTTATATCCAAACCGTCCATCTATTTGGCGAGCTCATATTAAGGCTTGAGACGAAAATAAGATAGATATAACTATCAAGTGGACCACACTATAAAATATAGTGGGGAATTAAACGTCTACCATTGAAACCCTTTTAGGGGTTACAAAAGTTTTGGATCATTATGAAATTTGTTTTTCCTCTTCATCTAGGTCTTTGTGACCCTATGAATGAACTTAGACGGGGAGGATTTCTCACAAACATCACAATGGGCCCCCAAAAAGTTTTTAATGATTGATGCATATTCAACACTGTTTCCTGTAATGTGGTACACTTGAGATTTGCATATACCTCATTTTTCGTCTCATACCATAAAATGATGTGGAAAAATATATGGACGGCATGGATGAAAAGCATACATTATGGTGGGGCTCACATACCATCGAACATCCACCATTGCGTGGTGGCAGGGGAGTACTCAATCCATTTCCGTGAAAGGAGGGGTATTTTCGTGCAGAAACTGTGGCCCTGCAGGTGGAGGTCTAAGTTGCAAAAGAAGGTTTGTCTTGTTTCATAAAACCGGCTGGCCAAAAGGTGGGGTCTACAGTCCTAATTTTCTCAATAAACTAACTAAGTACTACACAATGCTCGGGCGTTTGCATTTTCAATCTGTACATGTGTGGCCAATCATCCACCAATCCAATCCATTGATATGATCGTCCAAAATATGGATGGACCATATTGAAAAGAAAAAATAAATCTTTATACAAGAAAAGACTAATTATTAGGTTGGAACTGAACGTCCTTATATTTTGCTTCTTAACTGTTTGTTTTTTTTTTGGCCATCTATTCAATGGTTAGGATGATTCCATCTGGGAGATTTTTATATATAAGGTTATCCGCAGTGGGACCTATAATATCAACGGTTTGGATCACGAAAAATGGTCTCCATTTGTAAAAATTGAGAACTGTATTGAACAAACTTTCGACCTGTGCATTGTACCCGGAGCACATCATTGTAGTCGTCGATCACGCCTGATGATGCTGAATTAAATGGATTGGACTCTAATATGCTAGTTTTGACTGTTTTTTTCTTTTTTTTTTAATTTTTTTTATTTTTTTTTTAAAAAAACAATGGTGAATTTTCAGCCGTACACGTGGCATAGTAAACAGCAATCCAGGCCGTGAAAATCATTTAAATAACTGTAGATAGAAGATGGCCAAAAGGATAATACGAACCTTCTGCTAAACTTCTAATTTGGATATCTTACTATTATTTTTAAACCGTCTATTTTATATACATTAATTGGATGGTCGAGATTCCTTTGGATAGTGTGGTTTTAGACATATACTCCATCGAAAATGGGTCCCACAATTTGGATGGTCTTGATAACTGTAAGACATTGCCACATATGAGAATAATGAGTCACCACCATTTTCAAAATGGTGCTAACTACTGTAGGAGTCTACCTCTTAATCTGGGGAGGATTATTTGATGCTCTAGCAGACAGTGGTAGTTAATACACATGCACTTATAGTTTGTACACATGGCTCACATTAAACTAAACCGTCCATATTTTTGGACACCAATTAAATAGATCAGAACCATAAAATGATATCTATTGGACAATTTAGACGGCAGATTCGTAGAAATTAATTGTTGAATCCATACCATTAACTAGCTTTCAATTTAATTGTCCATTAGATTTCCAGGAATCGGCCACCCGTGACATTATTCCAGTGAAATTACTGTCTTATAACCCATATAAACCGGAACCCAGAAAGCAAAAAAGCTATAATTATATGCCACGTGTTCAACTATCTAGTGCACGTACACCAACTATCACGACCCACCAGAGTAACATAGCTTTTCGAATCACCCAATCAAAACAGAACAAAAGAGGTCTTCTCGAATCATCCCAACGTAATCCTCACGATACGTCGGCACTTTAGCCTTTAAATCCGGGTCATTTTCCAAATGATCCAGACCGTTTATATGATCAGTCTCATTTTTAATTATAGTCAGACTACTAATAAAATCTCAATCGAATTATCTTAGCCCTTTGAAAATTTCACTCTTTTACTTTGAAAGTGAACGGTCAAGCTAATTCTTATATAATCAATAGTTCAAATATTCAAATTTTAATAGTTTTTTTCAACCCATCCTTCATCCAAAAGCATCTTTATCAAATAAACGGCCTGTGTCATCGATAAGGACCCAAATCCAACGGCAAGATTTACGACGTATCGTATTTATAATACATCGGGATGTATTGAAGAAAACCTAAAGAAAAGATCCAATTGATAACTGCTTCAAGCACACGCACAGAAACTCAATAGCCCAAGAGCACGGAAATGGAACCCTACCTGATACACTGGTCTGATCTCATCCAAGAGGCTCTGATCTACATCTTCTCAATGCTGGATTTCGACTCTCTGATTGCAGTCACACACGTGTGCCGATCTTGGCGGGACGCTGCGATCTACCCCGAGTGCTGGGACTCTGTCCATCTCACCCTCCATCAGAACTTCCTGGACCGATTCATCAGAGATGCTGGACCACTTGATCTCAAGACGCTGAATTCGATGTCGATCCACGTGTTGGAACGTAGCGGAACGAGGGCGAGGTCGATTTGCATCGATTCGATTGCCAGTGACCAGATGATCGACACGATCGCCGCCAGGTTTGGATTCTACGCCCAATGTTTATGTTGAATTGAACTGATAGGATGATCTTGACCGTTGAATTGATAGGCTTTGGTTGCACATTTCGATTTGAGGCCCGTTTGGATGTCCGCCCAATAACCAGATTGCCTTGCGTTGGAGAAGGTGATAGAAATGGGAAAGCATGTTTGGTGGGATTCTATTTCCCTGCTTTTCTTTTTTCTACTGCGAAAGAACAGCTCCACTTTCATTCCGCTTTGGAGCGGGGAAATTCCAAACGGGCCCTTGGCCATCCGTTTTGGGGCCTCTGTTTGGACGGTTGGGATGGTTTGATCAGTTACACATGACCAATGTGTGATTGGAAGTTCTCTATCTATTGCAAAACGTAGAAGAGGAAATTCTCGTTTCAGGAGTGGTTTGGATGCATGGAAAGCCGACTCAGCAGGACTGTCAATGGGCAGGGCTGGCCCGCGGGCTTCGGGCTTGGCACGCTTCGGGTCACGCTTGAGCTGAAATTATAGGCCCAAGGGCTGGACATGACCTAAAATCTAGGCCCATTTATTAATCGGTCGGAGAGGAGGTGGTTTGGCTAGTGGTCGGTTCTATGTGGGGGCCCCATGATGTATGTGTTTTATCCACGCCGTCCATCCATTTTGAAAGATAATTTTAGGGCTTGATCCAAAAAACGAGGTAGATCAAAATCTTAGGTGGACCACACCATGGGAAAACAGTAGTGATTGAATGTCCACCATTAAAAACCTCCTAGGGCTAACTGTAATGGTTATTTGACATCGAACCAGTTGATTAGGTCATAAAAACTTGGGAAAAAAATATATCAGCTTGATCCAAAACTTTAGTGGCCCCCAAGAAGTTTTTAATGGTGGGCATTCAATCAACATTGTGCGGTCCACTTTGTATTTGGATCAACCTCATTTTTGGGCTCATACCATAAAATGATCTGGAAGAATGGGTGGACGGCGGGATGAAACACATACATTATGGTGGGGCCCACAGAGCACCGACCACTTGCCATTGGCCAGCGGCAGGTTCAGTAATCAATCTGTTTACGGTCAGACAACCCGACCAAGGGCATTTTTGTCAATATCACCCATAACTAGGTAAATCCAAATCATCTGCTTGTCACAAACATAAAACCAATCCGTTTCGATCAGACAACCCTACCAAGGGCATTTTTGTCAATATCATCCATAATTAGGTAAATCCAGATCATCTGCCTGCCACAAACAAAAAAAATTTCTATTTGTTGCAATAGGATTGAGCCACATCATTCCAGGCTGCATTCAATGCAGCAATTCTAACAATGTAGTGATGACATGAATCAATAACAATGCAGAAAAATAGAAATTTTTGTTTGTGGCAAGCACAAGATCTGAATTCTAGTTAGGTATGCGCCTGGATATTGCACAATATAGGGTGGCTGGAAATAGACTTGAGATATGCAGTTTTGTCAAGGGCAGGGGTCAGGCCTGTTTGTCTCGGCCCATCACGAGCCGGGCCGAACTCAAGCCTGGGAGCTCTCCGTGCATCCAAACGACCCCTTAAGCATCTTGAATTTCACAAATTAGCAATTAGTCCTTTGATTGAATCAAATCAGACCTTGATGAATTCAATTCAATTACACGCTAGGTCCCCATCAATCGAATCCCTCTCTCTCCGCAACTGTAACAGCATATCGAGCAGCAAGTTCAGCGAGCTAATCCTCACTTGCAAGAACTTGAAATTCATCGACATCCGCTCATGCAACATCACAACTGCAAAAACGATCGAAGAAATCGGCAAAAGCTGTCTAAGCATAGTGGGCCTCAATTTGGCTCATTTGCAAGTGACTGAAGAAATGTCGATAGCTATCGGAAAATTCGTGCCAAAGCTCAAGTGGCTCAATCTTAATAACACACCGATCGCGAACAATAGCTTATGTAGCATTCTTCATTCTTGCAATGAATTGCAATACTTAAGTGTCATGTGGTGCCCGCGGCTCGACCCAAACAAGGAGATCATGGACATGGCCATGAATATTGCCGAGTTCAAATGCGACCAAACGCTCGATGATCGCTTTGAATGCGACGTTTCATATCTTGATAAATGGCTTCTTCATTGGTTTCCTTAGTCATGTATGTTTTTTCTTACGGATTTATACAACATATAACACATGTACTGTACATCTACTTTTTCTGTTTGATGGTACAAAATGTTGTATACATGAAGAGAAATCTCGATCTCGGCAATTTCTTGGAAGATTTTCATATTTTTGAGGTTTTTTTTTGGATGTTGTTGGGAAAATATTGTAGAAGATAAAAATTTTTTTTTTTCTAAATTAATAACTATAACCCAATTTGAAGTATATATGTATATAACAAAATTCTTTAAGGGTTCTTTGGAACATGGGATTAGGTCCCATCCGCGGCGTTTGAAAAAGATAGGAAGGATAAGATTAATACATGTATCATATCACCCCAGTATAAAATATAACGGGATTTCTGGTGAATTTTGAAATCCACGGTCTAATGTCAATAAAGCTAGGCATAATCCAACCCGATCCGACGGATCCGACCCAATCCGACAGATCCGAACCGAAGGCCAGGATCGGGCCGGATCAAGTTGGCCTTGTCAGATCCGACCGTTCGTCGAATCGAATTCGAATCAATGTCAATCCGGACCGATCCGATCAGACCCGATCCGCATAATATTCATTCAACACTATTTCCTGTAATGTTGTCCACTTGAGATTGGGATATACCTCATTTTTTGTTTAATACCATAAAATGATCTAGAAAATTAGATGGATGGCATGGATGAAATAAATACATCATGGTGGGTCCACATAGCCGACCATCAATCGATGGCAAGGAGTAGTCAATCCCTTCTCTCAACTCGTGGCTCAAGGTGCATCGAGCACCAAGCTCTGACATGGACAAAAGGGAATGGTTCTATGCGGTCGAGCTGTGTGGGCGGCCCCACCATGATGCATGTCAAACATCAACACCATACATTTGATGGGTCCCCTTTAAATTATGGGATATCCTAAAAATCAACCGTATATGGAACTCAAGTGGGTCATACCATCTAAAATCATGTGAAGACATTCCTAAAACATATAAAAGAACTTGGTGGGGCCCACCTAAAATTTGGATGCATCTGAAACTTGGTCTGACCCCTCATCCAAGTGAGACACACATATTGGATAATCTGGATTTGTGAACCACACCTCGGTGGGCCTAAAAAATGATCATGAATGTTTTAATGGGAGGGTTACCCGTAACCCCTCTCAACGTTGTACGTGATTGAAGCGGCAGCCTGGCAAGTGTACCAACGCACCAAACCGGTTGATGTATTGACGTTAACAAGTTATGTGGGTCCCATCATGAGGTATGTGTTATATCCAAACCGCCCATCCATTTGGCGGGCTACTCTTAAGGCTTGAGCCATAAAAAAATTAAAAAAAAAATCTAAAGATCAAGTGGACCACACTGCAAAAAACAATGGGGGTTGAATGTCTACCATTGAAACAGACTATTCGATCCGAACTGTACCCAACCCAATCCGACTCGGTTTCCCTAACCGAGTCGGACTCGATTCGGGTCAGGCCAGCAGTACGACAGATCATATCAAGTCAGAGGGACCCGGACTCGGTCCAGGATTAGATTGAGTTCGGGTCAGGGCATTGAAAGTTTCAGACCGAGTCGAGTTGGACCCAATCCAGTCCAACTCGACCCGATGCCCACCTCTAGATGTCAATGCATGTGTTTTATCCACGTTGTCAATCGTATGCACCCTTAAAACATGATAATCGAGTTACATATGCATTAGGTGACTGGCATTAGTTGTGAAATTTAATATCTTGATTATAATTCTATAGTCCACCAAACATAAGTTTCACATAATATAATGTTTTTTCTCTTAAAAAGAATTTGATTCCAAATGTCAGATTGGACAATCAAAATACCATGACACTACCAGACATGTAATCATTTTGCAATGATAATAATGTTAGTTCCATCTAATGCAATTCAATACCATTTAATCTAATGTTTTAAATAGGCCCTAATTTTTTTCACGACAAAAATGTGATCTTTTCAAATTTTGTTTATGTTGGTGCAAAAATCTAATTCACCCTTGCCGAGCTCCGAGCACTCGCGTTGAGCCCTATAAGCTTGCACAGGAGAAGGACAAAGGAGACCCTGGCTAGAGCAGGGGACCCTCCGATGCCAAAATCAGGATAGGAATCTGGGTCTAAGTAGTGTAGCTGGGGCTTAGGGTGTGAGATATTGCGTACCTGTTCCTGTAAATCGGTCCTATATTTATACCTTTCGACTATAGTGGACATGCCCGCTATTCTCGGCACATTCTTAGCCCTTAGCCGCAAACGACGGATGCCATGCGGGTGTGGGCGGTTATGCAATTATCCTGAGAACGTGTGTTGCTGGGGATGATTCGAGGATTCCAGATGATCCGAGGACCACCCTTAAACGGACCTACTAGTGGTCCGTTCTCAAACGATATTCCTTCAGCCTGACTCGGAAAGCGACATCAGCATTCTACCGCTATTCTGAGCCTGTTCTCACTTTACTCGGATGAGGTTAAGCCAAACTATGCAGTACCTCGCTGATCCTTACTACTCGGAGTATAACATAGGTCAGCTCGGAGTGACATACAAACTTTTCCATAACAGAAGCCCCCTACTCTCCGAGTGCGAGTTCGAACTCAGGGAGTAAATACCTAGAAAAGCAATCCGTCGCACCTTACACAATGAAGAGTCGGCTCACTTAAATCGTACATTTACAATTATGACTTTCCATCATGGAGACGGCGTATTACTACGGCTCTTCGACTACGAGCCTATAGGTGCCGAGCACGTGGCGGCAATTACATATTTGAATTAACAGGGTCGTTGTGGGATCATCGCGTGGACTCTAAGGGGCGAAGTTACTGATCAGCGGCACATGGCTCAGTGCACATCGACTAATGGCATGCTGCCACATGTCTCACCAGCTCAGTTCACATCGGTTTGGCTTCGGAGACAACTGTTTGTAATGATTACGAATGGTCAGGCCAAGGCTATATAAATCATTCTCTCCTTCCTCAGAACAATTCTATGCCCTGAAACTCTTAAAAGCCTCTTGCTTATAGAAGTTTCCTTGAGCGACAATTTCCGGTGAGTTCTTTCTCCTTCTGATCTTCTTTCAATCTTTTTCCTTTATCTTTCAACTGCAATGTCGAACGGTTCAGATGAAGCTCGGGAAGGTCGTGGCTACGAGGAGTCTGAGCCCGAGAGCCTGGACTCCAGGCTTGAGGCCTCGGAGGGGCCTCTTGAGGTGATTCCACTCCATCCACGCCCACAACAGGGGAAGGGCCATAAAGCCAGCTCGCGCCCTAAAGGCTCGAAAAGAATACCCCGAGACCCGATGAGGAGAGCTTTAGCCGGGCCATCGGGTGGTCGATCAGAAGAGCTCGTTCCTGAGGGCTCCGTGCTCATTGAGTCGCAGATGGCTCAAATCCAAGAGGAGTTCCAGATCCCGGACTTCGTGCATATACGAGCCCCTGCCCCTAATGATGCCCCTGGAGATCCTGTCGAGGGCGACGTTGCCATTTTTATCTATGCCTTACAATGCGGACTTCAACTTCCGCTGCATCCCTTCCTCCGAGCCATGGCTGCACAATTAAGGCTATCTCCGAGCCAACTCGTCCCCAATGCTTGGAGAATCTTGATGGCATTATACATGATATAGCATCAAGCCCAGAACCAGGAGCTGACGCCTGACGAGTTCCTGTCTCTGTATCAAGCCAAACACGATCGTAACGAGCCATTTTGGTATTACTTTGCCACTTGAGCCCATCGGGGCTCGGGTCTTGTTCTCAGACTTCCTTCTTCCAACAAAGATTGGAAGAACAAGTGGTTCTGGACTTAAGGAGAGTGGGAAGCGCCGACAGCTGAAGTTGGAAACCTACAGATCCGAGTACCCACCAAATTCTCCCTTCCAGGTTGGATTCAGAGAGATAGTCGCTGATTATTTAATTTCTCGATTGGTCCTGTTCTGACCAATTCTTATTTTCCCTTGCAGATTTCCCAAAGACAGCCCCCCAACTCTCCTCTCATCTCAAATCTCAAGTTACCAGGGTGAGGTTGCTCCAGGAAGAGCAACTCGTCTGGTACTACATGATTACCCCTGACAACCTTCACGAGTTCGGGCTCTACAAGCATAAACCCTTTGCCTCCGCTCTGAGTTAGTATTACTCCCGCTATACTTGAACTTCTCTAGGCATTGAAACTTTTCTGACTTCCGATGCTTATGCAGGTATGACCAAGGCCTCTAGGTCAAGAAAAAGGAAGCCCCCGCCCCTCCAAGACATGCTACTTTCCAAGTCTCCTTGAATAAAGATCAATTCTCGGAAGAGGAAGGGGACTTCTCAGGCCGGAGTTTCCATTTTGCAGCTGTTGATGTAGCTCCAGAGAGTGGGGCTGCAGCGGTTTCTAGGGCTGGGGTTGTCCCCGCCGCGACGAACTGACCCACCGCTGCCCCTGCTCCGACCCTCGAGGTCCCTCCTTCTACCCCCTCTGGACCTCCCCCCAGAGCGGAAGAGGAAAGAGCAGTAATCGCGATCCCTTCTTCCTCTGAGCGGGAAGAAGCACAAGATGAAGGGGGCGCTGCCATGGCCAAGGCTCATGTCTTGGTAGCCAGTGGCGTCGGGGAAGCGGCAGGATATATCACTCTTCCCGAGGGGGGAAGGTTGCTGCTGAGCTATCATATGTCCGGCTTGGTCAATTGGGCGGCTAAGCATGCCCCGGAAGAGGAGATCACCGATCTTCTCACCTGGCAGCACGAGCCTTCATCAACGACATTGCCTCCATCTGCTATAAGGTAATATTCACACGCGCCTTTCTATTACTCAGCTCCGGATTGCTTTGAGTTGCTCCCTTAAATTGATATTCTCTTCTTTTGGCTCAGTCGCTGCCTATGTTCCTCTCGACTTAGGAGCGGTTACGCGAGATAGCTAGGAAGGACAGGGAGAACGAGGCTCTCAGGCAGGAGTGGGAGGAGCTGCAGGTAGAGCTGGGCAAAATAGACTCGATCCGGTGGATCCGACCCTATTAGACCCGATCCGACTCGATCAGAACCGAACTGACGGTCTGGATTGGTGCTGATCGGGTAGCCTAATCTAGATCCGAAACTTTTTGGGTAGAGTTCGGATTAGCCTTGATCTGACCCGACCCGACCCGAAAACCAATCCATTCACATGTTCAACCACTAAATTGATCTGCAAAAACGAATGGACGGCGTGGATAAATCACATGCATTCAAGGTGGGCCCCAACAGAGTTTGCCGTGTACATTAGCAAGAGGATTTGATAATGTACCATACACAGCAGCTATGTAGCTGGCTTGTGCTAGCGTAGGTACATGTCTTGCCCAGACGTGCTCCTCGAGCCGCGAGTTGTACGAACGGTTCAAAGGAGATTAAAGTTATATGGCCCATAGTGATGTATTTATTAAATCTACACCATTCATACATATTTACAAGCTAATTTACAACATTATCCAAAAAAATGTATCATATGCAAAGATCACATGGACCACACCAAAAATAGCAATTGAGAATGGTTCTCACCTCTAAACAATTTGTAGGGCCCATCCTAACTTTTATTTTCCATATCCAATCTGTTCATAAGGTCACAAAGACCTTAATTAAGAGGAAAATAAATTTGAAATTATCCAAAACTTTCCTCAGACCGTGACCCTAAAAAGGATTTCAATGATAGACGTTTATTCTTCACTGCTTTGTTCAGTGTGGCCCACTTAATAGTTAAATCTACCTTATTTTTCGTCTCAAGCCTTAGAACATGCTCACCAAATTGATGAACGGTTTTGATATAACACACACCATGATATAACACACGCACCATCATCAGACCCACCCTAAAGCATGCTCGCCAAATGGATGGGCTTGACGCTAACGCCTTTCACAGCTGTAAAACAGCTGCAAATTTTAATGCCTCGACCCTCGAGCTTTGAGTTGTACGAACGGCTCAAATGAGTTTAAGATGGCCCCACCATGTTTTATTTATTATATCCATACCGTTTATCTATTTTTTACGATCATTTTAGAGCATTTGGTAAAAAATTAAATCATATCTAAAGTTCAAATGGACCACACTGAAAATAGCAACAAGGATAATGATTTTCACCGTTAAAAAACTGATCAGGATCGACTCGGTTTGACGGTTCGGGTCAGACCAAACGTACATAGGATCTGTTCGATTCTGACGGCCTGGACTCGGTGCTGGATCGAATCAGGTTCGGATCTGTCCACGTGGATTTCGGATCTGATCGGGTTGAACCGAATCTGGTCCGACTCGGTCCGATGCCCAGCTCTAGCTGCAGGGCTTATTATCTGAGGAGAAAGTTCGGGAGCTGCACTATCAGGGGGACATCATCGAGCTCCAGAGCCACTACGAAGGAGCGGAGTCTGAGCTCGCCAAGGCCGACCTTGGTTCTGCGGAGGAGGGCAGTGCCCAGTTGAAGGCTGAACTAGAGCAGGCCAAGACCGTGCTGCAGCGGAGCTGAAGACTGAGGTTGAAAAGATTGTGGCTACTCAGCGCGCCGAGTTCGAAGCCTCTGTCGCTTCGATAACTGTTGCCGCTGTTAAAGAATAAAAAGCTTCAGCGAAAAGGTCCACCGAGGCTAATAAGTTCTACTATTGCAGCTATAATGCCTGCATAGAAGACATCCGGGAACTGTACTCGATCTCAGCCTCGACGCCCTCACTACTGAAGATGTAGAGGAGCAACCGGCCGAAGGTGCCCCCTCCAGCCGAGCCCCCAGATCTGAAGCTCCTTCTGCCGCTCAGCCTCCTGAAGTTAACCCTCCTCCGACCAATTAACTAATTTTTCTTCTCTTAAAAGAATTTTTGGGTTTGACGGATGCTATAATGCCTTGGCATTTCTTTGGATATTTTCTATACTTATGATGATGATTTTTTTTTTTAATGCCTTTATGTCATGATTGTTGGGTGATGATTTTTCTAATTGATACTTGTAGAATGTGTAAATTGTGTTTAATATTACCCGTCAGATAATAAGCCGACCTCTTCTATAAGAGTCAGCCTACCGAAGAGTCCCATCTTTGCACATGAGAAACGACTCTTCGTAGCATTCGTCGTTGAATGGTCGGCTCATTCCTGGGACCTTATTCCCTTATGGAAGTCTCGCGTAGGCTGAGTAGAACGAAACAGATGGTTTGCAAAAAAGAACATCTTTTATTGAGGTCGTCAACTCTTGACGACATGGAGCGAATTTTACATTGCTTTCTTCACAGGTAGTACATCTTCAGGTGCTCGGAATTCCAAGAATGTGGTAGAGGTCATCCTTCCAGATTCTCGAGTCGATAAGAACCGGGCTTTGCCGAGCTTACGACTTAGTAAGGACCTTTCCAATTAGGTCTTAAGGTTCCCACCCCTGGTTCTGACGTGTTCTGAAACACGTGACGTAGGACTAAGTCCCCTGGTCAGAAATGCCTTACTCTAACCCTGGAGTTGTAGAAGCAGGGGACTTGCTAATGCCGAGCAGCGATTCATAAACTGGCAGTATCACTTAGTTCTTTGATGAGGTCGAGGCTCATCATCATTTGCTCGGAGTTCTGTCCGTCGTGATGTGATTGTACTCGGGTAGTGGGAAGTCCAATCTCGACTAGGACGATTGCTTTAGCTCCATAAGAGAGGGAGAATGGCGTCTCTCCTGTTGTCGTCCGAGCTGTGGTTCTGTATGCCTATAGCACAAACGGAAGCTCGTCGGCCCATACACCTTTCGCCTTTTCCAATTTGATCTTGAGTTGCCATTTTATGATCTTATTTACTGCATCCACCTGGCCGTTTGACTGAAGATGCCGACGTGATGAGCAAGCATTCCTGATGCCGAGCCTCTGACACATGCTTCTGAACTTTATCGTTATCGAACTGCTTCCCGTTGTCTGAAATAATGATATGCGGGACGCCGAACCGACAAATAATATTCTTCCAGACAAAGTCCGCTATCTTCTGCTCAGTGATCTTGGCGACGTACTTTGCTTCAGCCCACTTGGTGAAGTAATCTACTACGACAATTGCGTACTTCGTCTAACCCTTACCCTGAGGCAGGGACCGATGATATCAATCTCTTACTGAGCGAACGCCCATGGTCCAGTCATCGAGGTCAGCTCTTCCGCTAGTTGTCTGGGGACAGCTACGAATCTCTGACACTTATTGCATCTCTGAGTAAAGTCTCTAAAATCAGCCTGGATTGTCGGCTAGAAGTATCCTTTAGGGATGATTTTTTTAATGGTCGACGCTCATTCAACACTGTTTCATGTAATATGGTCCAATTGAGATTGGGATATCTTCTTTCTTAGCCGTTGCCTTTTTGGCCACCTATTTAAGTGTTTGGGATTACCCCATCTGGAGATTTTCACTCAATGGGGCTATCATTCTATGGCTTGGATCAACGAACAGTGCCCCACTTGTCGAAAATGAGATCGTGTAATGCCTTCATGAGTTCATCCACGTCAGATGACCCGTCACGTGCAGTCTCATGTTTATCTAGGGACGCGGATTGACAGTGAAAGGCTTTCGCATGCAATCCGCGTCCTATTGTTTCGAAGATACGCACATCATGCTCGGCTTTTCAGCATGTACGAGTGGGTCCATCATCCAGTAATCCAGGCCATTGGTACGATGTGACCTGGTGTGAATCGATTGACCCACAAAAATCTCCCTTAGTGGAGGATCCTAGCCACACACTCAACATATCCAGCGTTTTCTGGTATGATCAATCAACGGTGGGGCCCAACAGGCCAACGGTGTGATCAGCTGAATCATGGCATAAACCTAAGAGCGAAGCATAAATCATCTAATGGTGGATCCTTAAAAGTGCCGTATTTATGGAAGTGGAATGCGTCCGACCTGCCGTATCTACCCCGGAACGGTCAGATCTGTGTGGCGGCCCACCGCGATGTATCTGTTTATCCACGCCGCCCATCCTTTTCTCGTATCATTTTAAAAGGTATGAACCAACAATAGGCAGATCCAACGGTAAAGTGGACCACACCACATTTAATGCGACTTGCATTTAATGCAATCTTGCTTACTTTTTGGTGTGATCTTACGTTAGCGTTGGATCGGCCTCATTTTTGGGCACATGAGAAAAGGGCTGGACGGATACATCACGGTGGGCCCACATAGATCTCTCCGTGTCGAGCTAGGGACAGGCGGGGTCGGACGCCGATTAGCTAATAACAGGTCGAGTAGCAAGACACGCTACTGAAGTGACGTCACCAAAGTTCTGTGGGCCCGACCATGATGTATGTTTTGTATCCACACCGTTCATATATTTGGAGAGATCATATTAGGATATGATTCAAAGAATGAGTTATATCCAAAGCTCGAGTAGATGCCACCATAAAAAATAGTGAGGAGAGTGATGCCGCCATTAAAAATTTCTAAGGGCCACAAAAGTTTTCGATGAAGCTTAAATTTATGTTTTCCTTTCATTTATGTATGCGTTAACACACCAACAAGTTGGATCTCAAATAGACATCATGGTAGACCTTAATAGCGTTTCAATAGTGGGTGTCATTCTCCCCACTGTTTTCTGTGGTGGAGTCCACTCCAGCCTTGGATTTGACTTCTTTATTATAATGATCTAAAATGATCTCTTCAAAATGTATGAATGGTGTGGATACAAAATATACATCATGTTAGGGCTCACAAAACTTGATGACATGAATCTCGCTACTCAACTTGTGGATTAGCCACGGAAAGGTTGACCAGCGAGACTCACGGATGAAGTTACGTCACCAAGTTCTGTGAGCCCCACCATGATATATGTTTTGTATCCGCACCTTTCATCCATTTGGAGAGATTAGGTCCCTTATCCAAAGAATGAGTTAAATCCAAAGCACACGTGGACCTCACCACATATAAAACAGTCGGGACAGTGACACCCATCATTAAAAACATCTAAAAGCTACAGAAGTTTCAGATTAAGCTGATATTTGTGTTTTCCTCCTTCTCTGTTTTTTTTTTTTGGTCGTCTTTTTTAACTTTTGAACAGGTATAAACATTATAGTGGGGCTTTTTAACTTTTGAACCGGCTGGATTTCCAATAAACATTATAGTGGGCTTTTGGATATTTTCAACGGTGGGAATAACTCTCCCCACTGTTTTCTGTGGTGGGCTCACTATAGATTTTTATCTGCCTAATTCTCTGGCTCATGCCATAGCATGATATCTCAAAATGATGGATGGTGTGGATACAACACATACATCATAGTGGGCCCATAGAACTTGGAGACGTCACTTCAGTAGCCGACTCGCTGGTCAAACCTGTCAGTATCTAATCCGCGTCCACGCAATCCGATTACGGGATTTACATGCACTTCGTCTGGCGTGAGATACACGGAGGCCTTCGCTGCACATGTGGCAACATGGAACACGTGTGAGAGATCCCTCACGTTCATCACTTGATGCCTACCATGAGCATGCTCTGACAAAAATTTCAGGTATGCCCACTCATCAGGCAGGTGAGAAATATGTTGGCAGGCCTTGCTTTCAAAACCCGAGTATCTAATCCTTATTTATCAACCGTTGGTTTCTCAATTTGAAAAGAAGTCAAAAGACTCTTTTCATGGCCCACCTTCGCAGGGAAATTCTTCTATAAACAAACCCAACTCCCATTAGCTGTGAGATGTTGCTTAGAAGCTCCTCTCTTCCTCTTCTCGGATCCTTCCTCTCCTCCATCTCAGACTCTCCCACCACCGTAGATCGCAGCAGCAGCATATCAAACCCACCTCCTCACTATCTCAAGAAAATCTCCTTCCTCAATCACAGTCGGCCACCCAATTTTCATTCATTCTCTTGCAATTCCTCTGCCATGTCTCACTCCCCTGCCGGAATCCCCGAATCCGATCAAGAACACGGCGATGTGGGTCCGACAGGCTTCAGATGGGTCCAATCGGATGGGAATTTAGAAGGCCTCACCGCCAACGTCGCTGGCGAATTCCATAATTCAAACCCGCAGGGGTACCTGCGACAACCCAATTCACCGTTGGAATCGACTCCGTCGTTTTCGGTGTATAATTCAAGAGATGAATTGGAAGCTGTGAAGGAGGGAGTTGGTGGGGGAGACGGGTTGGAGCGGTCGATTACAATCGAAGAGAGTATTGGTTCGCCGGGTGGAGATTTCAGCTTCTCAGATGGGAAAAGCATCAACTTTGCTGAGGGAATTGAAGAAATTGAAGAGAACGATGAAGGGATGGAGAGACTACCTCTCTTTCTTGCAAGAGGGCTTGGAATTGATGTGGGTGGTTCTGCTACAACGGGTGGCGTTGCAAGTGCTTTTCCAATCGAAGATTTGAATAGCGGCGGAGATGAGTCTGACATCGACAATTATTACAGAAGGATGATAGAAGAAGATCCATGCAATCCTCTGTACTTGAGGAATTATGCTCAATTCCTGTTTCAGGTGAGCTCCGCCAATCCAACCCCTTTTCTTTTTAATTAGTTTTTTGCATTAGGGTGTGTTTGGTTGCACCAAATATCATGATATTTGGTGCAACCAAGCACGCCCTTATCAAACTCATTATTAGATTCTGTAAATTTGGTTTTTTACTCGGGAAATCGTTTTTTGAATTAAAATTGGGAGATTGAATCATAAAAACACATGTGAAATGCAATCAAACTCAGGTTTTTATGTCATGGGTCCACTGAATTTTGATCTTGATGCCTGGTTGGGGTGTCCTAACCTTTCAGTGACTCAACTCGAAACTCACCGCCGAGTCTGCTAGATTTCAAGCTGAGTCACTAGAAAACTCGCTTGCAAGTGTGGCTCGGTCTCATTTCCAAAAGACTTCTAAAGTCAGTTCACTGAGTTGGTCGACTCCGCTCGACTCAAATGCAACTTTGCTTGCTTGGTGAACCCTTAAGCAAAAAGACGCTTTGAGTTTCAAACTCCTGGCCTCAACCAAGAAATCGCCGCGAATCGTTCATTTGTTCATTTCAGCCATTTAATACATTTGAACATGGCTACCTTACCTTACAAATCCCAACAACCTTATAAGATTAAATGTGGAATAATGGATCATCTATGCATCAATTATGGAGATTGTAAACTAAATAATTGAATCTTAGATTCGTACATGATGGCCATTAGATTGCTTAGATGTTGGATGAACTAACTTAGCCTTCCGTACATGGCCTTCCTCACTTCACGCCCTTTCTGAAAACATTTTCAATGAAACTTGAGTTTTCGCTCGTGTAAGTTTGGGGACCAAGACATAAATTTATAGAAGAGGGCACTGGAGTAGATCAACCCATCACAACTGCTCCCTCAAATCTTACAAATCTAACATTTCGAGTCCTTCATAGTGGAATGGCAGAACAGGATTCGTTTAGCCGGCTCCAATTAGTCTAAATAAGGCTTAGATGATGGTGACGACAACAACTATATCTCTCTATAACCCTTTCCACCACAATGAAGGTAGATAGAAAATTGTCCAATCTGCTAGTTTTGGAATACCTATCGACCTGGCAAAGACTGCTTGTTTTGCCTACCACTGCTGAACTCCCACTCTCTTGTATTTTGATTGTCTACTTGCTGAACACTATCTGTTCTTTTACCTCTATTCCAACTTGTTTTTTTCCTCAAGACGGATTGGTTAGTCTCATATACCACTAGGGGCTCTTTAGGGGTCCTTAACAAGCGGAGCCCTAAAAGGTACTGAAAAGGCCTAGCTATATGTCCTAGAGGGGGGGTGAATAGGACTATGCCAAATAAATGTTATAACAGCGGAATTAAAAAACAATATGATAGCCAAAGTAAATCACAATGCAGGAAAGTAAAACAACCTCAAAATTTAGATCTTAAGAGGTTGATACAAATGTTGTTCTAAGGACAACCTTACACCAAAAACCAGAGTTTATGGTAGGACAACCTTATTTCTAGAAAGATCTTTGTATCAAATCTCAA
Organism: Magnolia officinalis; assembly: GCA_021015155.1. Taxonomy (NCBI): domain Eukaryota; kingdom Viridiplantae; phylum Streptophyta; class Magnoliopsida; order Magnoliales; family Magnoliaceae; genus Magnolia; species Magnolia officinalis. The sequence goes on along the minus strand of JAJHSJ010000005.1, from coordinate 21,172,510 downwards.
ACCAAAGAGGAATAAAGAAATAAATACAAACTGAATTGAAATAAATTGTAATCACAAATGTATTGTTCTAGGGACAACCATACACCATAAAAATGGCAGGGCAACCTTGCTGGAACAACTTTTAAAAGAAATTGAATATCAAGCTGATAAAGGAATAGCAGAAAATAAATTCTAAACTATTACAAAATTCTCACAATGCTTGAATTAAATGATTACAACATTCACCACCATACATACATCCCACAAAAGAATAATTAAATATTATAAGTATAAATCATTCAACCACAACACAAGGGATTATAGTGGTTCGCCTGTGTGTTCACCAACTGTTAAACAACAGCCACACAAAATGCTACTCCACTCCTAATATCCTCACACAGGGGATATTAGCGTTCACTAACAAAATAGGTTTTCCCAGGTTCACAAAAACCTTTACAATTGTGTCTTTGTCTGTGGGCTTACACAATTAAAAAAACCTCACTTCTGAGTTTTCCTGGCTCTCCTCAGATAACCAATACAACAAGATTTTTCTGGCAAATCTTGAAAGAAACCAAAACAGAAAGGAATTTACAATTAAATGTAAAATACCTGATTATCTCCTTCGTTGTAGCAGCCCGGTAGAACCAAGTTAGACCAGATGATTGAATGTCCAAGTTCAATGTCCAGTACTCAATTACAATAGTTCTAATTCTAATAGATTTTAAATTAAACCAAGTAGGACTTGCCTTAATTGATTTTGATTCCAAAGAAAGGAAATAACAATTCCTCTTATCAAATTAGATTGGAATAGCAGAAACAAAATCAATTAAATAAAGCTAAGGAAAGAGAATATTAAATAAGCACACTTAGCTTAGATGGAGCACAGAATTACTTCTCAGAAGTTTGACAAAGATTGGCTTGAATGGATTAATTGATTCGATGATTACTTCTGAGATTCGTGCTCTATTTATAGGTGAGCAGATTGCGTGTTCGACTGGTCTAGAGAGCTCTTCAACTAGTCGAAGCAATAACAGATATTTGAAAAATCAGGCGCGATAAGCTTTGACCGTTCTACGACTGGTCGAAGGACTCCTTCGACTGGTCGTAGGTCACCTTCGACTGATCGAAGGTCTCCTTCGACTGGTCGAAGAACTTGTAAATTATCGCTGGACTTTGAGTCGAAGACTTTCGACTGGTCGAAGATGCAGTCGACACTGTTCCTTCGACTGGTCGAACAGATTCCTGGACTAGTCGAAGCCCAACACAAATTATCCGATTTTTGTAACAAACTTACGACTGATCGAGGAATTTCTTAGACTGGTCGAAGCAACTCTAGGACTAGTCGAAGAAGACCTAGGACTAGTCGAAGAACAGACCAAACTTATGTAAAATAAACATTCGATTTATGTATCCAAAGTGACCTACTTCTAAGGTCAACCTAAGGTCAGTCAAACCTTAACCATGAAGTAAGGACATTGAAACATTAGGAACTAGTGACCTTGAAATATGAGCCTTGAAGTCTTGATGTAGTTTAATCTTGAAATCTTGATGTAGCTCAATCTTGAAAGTGTCTTGAGTTCTTTATGAACAGCCTTGTACTCTTATTGAAGTCTTGCAGCTTGAGTCATGTCTTGTGAGTAGTTCTTGCATTCAAGTTTGATCTTTGTACTCGTGAGCTTTGCTTGTTGTGAGCTTAGCTTGTTCATGAATGTTGATCTTTGAGAGAGCTTCACTTATGCAAGATATATAATAGTGATTTTGGCACCACAAATTTGACAACAAATAGGGATATAAAATATAGCACTTACAGGTACCAATTCAAGTTTTAATGGATCCCTTGAGTCTTTAAGCCAAACGACTCGACAAGAGATTGAGTTGAGTTTTCGGGTTTTTGAACTATGGTTGAGCACGAAAGAAGATTTTTAGTTTAGAACAAGCTGAAAACTAGACCCATGCACATTATATGTAGGACCTGCGATATGCAAGAAGAACCCAACACAAAATTAAAATGGGATATCAATGGGTGATATTGTAACCTTAGGCCTAGTTCATCTTTGGGCAGTGACCAACTTATGTTGTTCATAAAGGATGAGAGAGGCCGAAATTTGCGGCTCCAAAAATCACAACCCTCAAGCGAGGTTTTCTGCATACCACTCATCCACAGTGGGTCCTTTTGAATGATCTGGATTTTGTACATGTGTGCTTTGCTTTCATCAGTAATAATGTAAATTTCGGGTTCCTTTGACAGTCCAAGGGCGACTTAGAGAGAGCTGAGAACTACTACTCACGCGCCATACTTGCAGAACCTGGAGACGGCGAGATCTTGTCACAGTATGCTCAGCTAATTTGGGAGCGGCATCATGACCATCAAAGAGCTTTGAGCTACTTCGAACAGGCCGTTCAAGCTGCTTCCGACGATAGGTATGTCTCCCAAATCATTATATGTTCTATATATCCTTCTCTTTGGATAGAGAATCCAAAACATAGATGCCGAATCCCTATAAAATCCTACAATAATCCCATTGTTTGGTGTGGAGTGCATTTTTCCATGGAAATGATACAAAAGCTGAGAGCTAACTCTCATGACCTTGCAAATCAAAATGGAAATCAAATTCCACAATTACTTCTTCTACACAAACAGTGACAAACTCAATTTCCATGGAAATTCAACTCATTTCCAAAGTAGTCTCTCAATCCAAACACTAGAGATGGCCTTATTATGCATCAAAATTTAATTTATAAACTCACCCACGTTCAACCCAGACCATCCGATCACTGGACTACCTCGTCACGGGCCACAGATGTAACTGCTCAATCACCCAATTTTGGGAACCCATGGGCAATTGCCTAAGAGGCGGACTATCAGTTAACAGTTTGGATCAAGTGGACGGTGGAGATGGACCAGGCACACATACAATTGCATTATTGAGTTTAAGGATCTTTGAGAAATTGAAATTTTCTTGTGTGCAGCCATGTTCTTGCAGCATATGCTAGTTTTCTTTGGCAAACAGAAGGCAGTGAAGAAGAAGAAGAAGAAGGAAGCCAGTTTGTAGGTGTACCACTTTCATATGGTGCGACGGCTTCTGCAAGTGCTGCTTAATCATGGCTTCCATGGCTAACCTCTGACATGTACTGGTGGGAAGGTGGCATGTTAGTTTTTTTTGTTCTTTTTCTTTTTTTGTGTTACAGCCTTGCAGGGGATCTTTGTAATAACTATTGAATGCTAAGTCACCATCCATTTACATGTTTTTTCAATAAAGAGCTGTGAACTGATTCCTAGTACCTAAACCTACCATGCCAATATCCATGTGGGTCCCAGGTGGTCCACCTGTGATCAACAAGCTTCTAATCCACCATTGGTTGCATGTGATTAAAATTAACAATGATTGTTACAATTAAGAGCCTACAAAATGGGTGGTTAAGGTAAGAGTTATTGCCATGCAGCTGCTTACTTTTTGTCCTTTCGACAAATCAGCGCATACTTTCAGACTATTTCCATATCAGATGCCATTTGTTAAACTGAAAAATAAGGTCTGAAAATTAATTTAAATTCTGAATTTTAGTACTTGAATAAGTATTGAAAAATCTGTTTGATAATTTGTCCCAAGTAGTGAAAAAATTTTAGTATTTGAAAGTAAGCACTTTCTTCACAAAAACTCATTTGGTAAACACAAATTATAAATGTCTGAAAATTAGCAATTTATTATATTTGCCCTTATTGTTCTAATTTTTATTTTTTGTAACGATGAAACTTGTTATCGTCATGCCTCTAAATTGGGCACATCTATCTCCATTCCAATAAAATGTTAATACTTTTCCCACCAAATAAAGCAGAGTAGATGAATGGTCTATATCTTTAACATTTGCCATGACTTGATTATGTAAGGAGGTAAGTAGATGACCCGTCCCAAGTATATGCATTGTATGTTCATATTTTCATTTTCTACATGTGTGGCCTTTAGTTATGTAGTTAAAGCACATTGGTGAGACGGGCCACGTTATCGATGGACTCCATTGTAGATGGAGAAATAACTCAAATATCTTATTGATTGGATGATTTTAATCCATTCAAATTGTCCCATTGATATACCCTAAACTAATTAGTTTTAGCTATCTATTTGGTAACCCGAATTGAATTATTAGAATTGTAGATGACTTTGATTTTGAGGTTATGATTCATTTACAATTAGACCCAGAGCTTGGATGGTTTGAACAAGCATACAATATGTAGTTGAGATTTTTTGTAGGCCAGATTCGAATTTATAATCATAATTGCTAGATTTGAACTTTTGTTGCCCATTAAGACAACACAATGCATTGATCCAAACCGTTCATCAGATCTAATGCGCATTTCATGAGCCATCAAATCTGACAAATATTAATTGTTTGATCAATGGTCCTTAAATCTATTTGTTAGGGCCCATCATGGATGACATATGATTCTAAAGAATCACTTTAAGGCCATTGCAACCAACTCATAGATGGCTTGGAAAGGAAATGTCCACAGAAAATAAGGTCAAATAATGGATGGATTGGATCATCCAATAAATGTGGTTTTACATGGTAATTCATGAAATGGATTGGATTATCCACATAAGGTCCTGGGCCGAAAAATAAGAGGTAGCCTACCATGGTAATTCTTTTTAATGAATTTTTCGTTGCCTCTCAAAAATAAAAAATAAATAATATTAAATTAAATAAGAATCCACGCTGTCCCACCGTTTTCCCAAACATGTTTTAAGTCATGATCCCAAAAATGAGGCAGATCCAAATCTCAGGTGGACCACACCATAGGAAACTGTGGTAATTGAACATGAGCATTAAAAACTTATTGGGGGCCACAAAAGTTTTGGATGAAGTTGATATTTGTGTTTTTCTTCTTCCAGGTCTGTGTGACCTAATCAACAGGTTGGATGGCAAATAAATATTATTGTGGGCCATATGAAGTTTTTAATGGTGGGCATTCATCACCACTTTTTTCCTGTATACCTGAGATATGGATTTAGTTCTTTCTTTTTATCATGCCCTAGAATGATCTGGAAAAACTGATGGACGGCTTGGATATATGGCACATACATTGAGGCCGGCCCCATGGTGAGGGCAACCCACGTGTTACCCGGAAACACCTAGTTGGCTCCGTGACTCGGGATTGGCAAGACGTGGGAAAGTTAAGCCCCATTATGATGTATGTGGTATATCCACACCGTCCATCCATTTTTTCAGATCATTATAGGGCGTGTGACCAAAATTGAGGTAGATCCAAAGCTCAAGTGGACCACACCACAAAAAACATTGGAGATCAAACTCCTACCGTTGAAAATTTCATTGGCCCACAAGTTTTGGATCAAGCTAATATTTGTGTTTTCCATTCATCTAGCTCCATGTAATCTATTCAAGGTTGGATGGCAAATAAACATCACTGTGGACCTAGGAAGATTTCAACGGCGGGCATCATTGTTCCCATTGTTTTTTGGTGTGATCCACTTGTGCTTTGGATTTTTATTTTTATTTTTTGCTCATGCCTAAAATAATTTTTCAAAATGGATGGACGGTGTAGATATAACACGTGCATCATGTCGGGGTCCTGGCATAATACTCTTCACCTAAAACATTTTTAAAGCATTTATAAATTATAAAAATCACTAAAAATGACAATTTTAGTATTAAGTTTTAACAAACAGCTCCGAGCGCTCTAGCTACTGGATGTGGTGTTGGTGGAATCTATGGGCCCCACCATGATTATACATTTTATCTACGCCATCCATCCATTTTTCTATCTCGTTTTAGGGCATGAGCCCAAAAATAAAGCACATACAAAGATCATATAGGCTACTGGGGATTGAACGCCTACCATTAAAAACTTCCGGGGGGGGGGGGGGGGGGAATGTTTTCAATTTTTCCAGGTCTAGTGACCTAATCAACAGGTTGGATTGCAAATAAACATCATGGTGGGCCTCAAAAAGGTTTCAACAGTAGGCATTCAATCACCACTATTTCCAATGGTGTGGTCCACTTGAGATTTAGATCTTCCTCAATTTTTGGCTCATTCCCTAAATTAATGATCCAAAATGGATGAACGTCATGGATGAAACACATAAAATCATGGTGGTGCCGACAGAGCACCATCCGTGCTGCAGAGTCCTCAAGGACAGATTGCAACCAGCCTACTTTGGCAAGCCATCAAATTTTGAGGTGGCCCACCGTCATGTGTATGTGAAATCTAACCTCGACCACCACTCAGACACCCCTACATTAGGCCCAAAACCAAATTTCTTGCCACGTGACTGAAAAGATTATAGAGCAATGCTCATCCTCAAAACGGTTTCTATTCTTGTGGCCCACCCAAATCACGGTCGGGCCTTAAATCAATTTTAGTAAGCTACCTCATGGGTGGACTGTATTTTGTATAATCGTCACAGCCACTTAAAATCACTTTTCTTCTTTCCATTCCTTTTTTTGAAAACGTTTACCAGCTTATTAGGTACGCCCGGGCTCACCCAACATGGTGCTGTCGTTACTGTGGGGGCCAACTTGATGCATGTATTGTATATCCACACCTTCCATCCATTTTTTCAGTTCGTTTTATGTTATGATTTCTAAAAATGAAGCAGATCCATATCTCCGGTGGACCACACCACAGGAAAATTGATGATTTACCATTAAAACTTATTGTGGGCGTTTCAATAAACAATACGGTGTGTATTAGGGTAGCCCTAGGGAGTTTTCAATGGTGGGCATTCAATCACCACTGCTTCGTATGTAAGGTCCACGTGAGATTTGGATCTGCTTCATTTTTATTTATTTTTTCTGTCCCATGCCCTAATATGAGCAGTTGATAGACTGTGTGTATATACAATACATACATTAAAGTGGCCTTTACTATGAGGCCCACTTTAGTGTATCTTACATCTACGCATTCTCTTCCATTTGGAAGGATCATTTTAGGGCATGAGCCCAAAAATGAAGCAGATCCAAATCTTAAGTGGACACTCATGAAAATAGATCAAAAAGTAACACTGATTCGTTGATAGCGCGCAAAGGTAGGTGGTTGTGACGACAATAGACCATCAGATGCTTGAGATTGAGGCGTATGTAAGATCCAAGGCCATTCATCATGTGGGTCCTGTTCAAAGAAAGCTTACATTCCAAACGTCGAGAAGACCAATGTGAAGTTTGAACATGGATCCATATAGTAGATTCTTCACCGCCCTTTTTTTCTTCTTGCAAGTGTCCTATTTGTTGAGTGGGCCACGCCATGTCCACTACAGAGCATCTAAACAAAACGGTGGGACATGGAATTCTCGACTCTGAAGAGTTCAACCCAGGCTACAAACACGAGGGATATAAAACCCCATCGACTGAAGAGAAATGGTAGTGCACCCCTTATTTCAAAAAGATCCATGGATTACGTGGGCCAAATAAAGTCGTAACAAATACGGTAGGATGATATGAGCTGGACAGTCCAACAACATTAACTAGGTTAAACCTGCAAAACTATTTTTTAGGAACTGTTTGCTTTTGAGGTATAAGTAAACCGACGGCCCATTTTTAGCAGCCATTTTAGCCTCCAAAGGTTTCACAATATTTTAGGTTTGGAGACAACATTTTGGAACATAGAAGAAAATGGGCCTTACCATATGACTACCTGTAAGGTAATCAGTCGTCTTGTGACGTGATATTTTCGAGAGCAAATGTAGAAATTAATAAATAAATCCAGAAGCATAAAAATGAGATACTCCCATATACAGCCGAAATCCTTCATATCACAGCATGTACATTGTGGGGCCTGAATGTAAGGCCAACCGACTCATCAGGTGGGGTGCACTTAAAAGATCACCTGGCCCACCTTTGGCATGGGTCCTACATCCTCCCCCCATGTGACACAACAGAAAAGAGAGCCCCAAGTGACTATTGAGAAAAATATGGGTCAATACCATTAGTTGCTGACATTTGCACCACCACATCATGGTCATCTCAGAGAAACTAATTCATTTCAAAGATTTTAAAATAATAATAATAATAAAGGGAGCCAGCGCCTCTACCTCAGGGCTCTGAAAACACACTAAACAGGGTATCTGGTAATTGCAAAAAACCACCTACCCTCAAATTGATGAGGGAGGAGGGGAGGGGTGAAACAATGATGATGATCGCACCAAAAGGGTGCTGCCTCTCAACACCAGCTAATTCAATAGAATGAGTCGACACTCCCAAAAAACCATATATATGAATATATATTTCCTCAAAACCAAAAAGAACGTACTCGAGGAGGGCAGACTATACCTGAAATCTCTCTCTAGAAATCATCTAAGAAGCTGAGGCCTCTGATAGGTTGGAACCATCATTCCTTGAGACCTGGTTGCCCCGTGGGGCCCTCTGATGGAAACCATTCCCCCTTGGCCTGTTGCTGTAGTCCCTGTCAACACCGTCTTGCCCACTTCCCCTACCAAATGTCCGACCACCAAAACGCCCCCTGGGGGCCTCAGACTGATAGCCGCCCCTGCCACGACCCCTTCCTGCCCAAAACAGTTCCAAGTAGCAGTTGAATGAAAACAGAGGTTTCCTTTTTATGTATATACATATAATTAAAGAAAATAAAATCATTTGGAAACATATGAAAAATAGCACATGAGATGAAAACATTGTATGAAAGCAAAGGGAGCCCCCGAATGCCATTGCAAACTGATGCCCCTCGCCTCTGCCTCTTTTGAAAGAGATGAGTTCAGTTCATCAACCTTGCTTGCAATTATCTCAATCAAACTTTCATGAAGAATAAACGTGTTTCAAACTGTGTCAGTGCATGTGATTGCACCAAGATATCGACTTGTAATAATGTGTTTCAAACAGTGTTTGCACTTCGTAGGGGGGAACAGGTAATTCTCAGAATGATGAAGTGCCAACCAATCTGAATTCTGCATTCTGCCAAATCTAGAAAATTTGGATCTTGAATAACTGAGCAGAAATTCAGCTGTTTCAAGAAACAATCTGGAAAATATTTTACAACATAGCTGACACAGAAGTACACTACTGTACTGCACAATAGTTGCATGAGATGGATAGTAGTTGCATGAGATGGATAGCACAAGATGGCTTTTCACTAAAATAAAATAAAATAAAAATCTCTCCTGCAGTAAGATGCAGCTCATCCTTCCCTCCAACATATGTTCCATCCTTCCATATAGAGGCTATATTAATACAAATGGTTTTTAGTAGACTAGAAAGAAACAGGTGTCCAGCCCTGGGAATGTGCTCAGTCAGTCTTATGGTGCAATATACAAGTTATAAAGGGGAATTAGAATATTGCCCGCAAAAACAAGGGGTTGAAAATGGGGATGCTGGCACACTGATTTGCCTTGTGCTGGGTTCAGGGTTCGCCATCTTATGCTGTTATTAAGGGCTGTTTGGGGCGAGGGATTTAGGGAAAGGATTCTGCAAAATCCATGGATTTCAAATCTCCCTTCTTGTTTTTGTTGGGGATTTGCCAAATCCATGGATTCCCCAAATCCACAGCTCCATAAATGCATGGATTTAGGTAAATAAAGTCACCAGCCAGTTACCTGGAGGTACTGGTGCCGTACTCTGTTGGGAACATGTTCTGATAAGGGTGTGGTGCAACATTGATCCAATGGAGTGTAGGAAAATACTCTTGGTGAGAACACAGCTACAGGACAGGGATACTGCTCTGAGGAGCAATACTTGTTCCTTCATGTACTGAAGGAGGATCATGCTCCAGTTGAATCCTCCTCCTTTTTCTTCATCATCTAAGCCTTATCAAAGGCTAATTGGGGTCGGCTACACGAATCCAGTTTCACTATTCCACCCTATCACAGTTCACAGACCATATCCTCGGTTAAACTGTAGGTCCTAAGATATTTTTCTTACTAACTCCACTGGTGTCCTTTTAGGCCTTCCTCTTGCCCTTTGCTCATTAACTGATGCAGTTCTTGGTCCATGTTGTGCACAGCCAAACCATCCAAGTCTACTTTCCCTCACTTTATTGCCCTATTGGTGCAACTCCTAAGTTCTCTCAAATACTATCCTTCCCCATCATGAAATTCATCCATCTCAACATCCTCATTTCAGCTACGTTCTTCCTATGAGCATTTGTGCTTTAACTGCCCAACATTATGTCCAATAAAAAATAGCTAGTCTTACAGCTCTCCTTCAAGTACTACAAAAAGTTGCAAGAACTATTCTGAAGTCTACGCAAGAGCATCCAGATGACAAAGGTGACCAGAAAGTTTGGAAATCAAGTGGGAAACCTCTCCAACCGAAAGAGATTGATGCTGATTGGAAGAAGAAGAAGAAAAGAAGAAACCATTCAAAAAAATTAAAAAGAGAGCTGATCAAATAGGAAGTCAGAAGCTGAAGGAGACCACCATACCGATACTGAGCCCAACAGCACCAGCAACCATAAAATGATTGGACATGTAGTTTGGAGGAAAAGAATAAGGGATGACGTAACCATTACGCTGATGTCAATATCGACTCATGCAGATAGGTTTCATTCTAAGGGATGGTTTGCAAGGCTTTCACAGCTCTCCTATTTGTCTAGGCATACCCACTTATGTCTTAATGTTTAGTTTTGTTTAGGGGTTTCTCTAACAGATAATTTCTTCTTGGGGTCATATTGAAGTGATGCTAAGAGTTGAGATTACCTACTGCCGAGCATAGTGCTATGATTGATGATTTAGGGTTGGTTTAGGAGTAATATAAAGCTGTTTGCCCCACCATAGGAGGCAGATTCCAGAACTGGTTGCATCTTTTCTTTGAAAGCAAAATTTGACGACGTTTTAGAATTCTTTGGTTCCTTTTTGAAACATTTTATGAAAGTTGAAGTACTTCTCTCCAGTGCACGAATCTGTTATGATTTTTAGTTATACTGTTTTGACTGAAAAATTGTCCAGGGTGTGCTGGAATTATTGTTTGACTACTGGGTTTAACAAGTTGCTGGGAATTAGAAAACAGCTGCTGGGTTTGATTTTCAAGTATTAGAATTTAGTTTGGCTGCAGAAAATTAAATCCTACTGATGATTCTGTTTGCACCCCCCGTGGATGCTCTACTACGGTGCTATCATTTTACCTATATTGATTGATATTTGGAATTTAATGGAACTGATGATTACATATTCAAAACCTGCAATTGACATATTCCAGAAGTAGAAATCATTATGGATCTATTCCCATACCAATTGGATCTTGGGACTAATCAGGTTTCTTTCTAAACCTAGATTGGTCTGCATCAATGCATTTAGGTCCTCACAAATCCAGTACATTTGAGTTATTCAAATGTACAAGCCAATATCAAAAGCTGACTAGGTTTCCCAAATAGAGCATTCAGGCAACAATAATAATAGCAGCTGGAGTAAAATAAAAAGCAGCAGCATGAAAGAATGACATACTTCCTCCTCTAGATGAGCTGCTGTTTGCTCTCCGCTCTTCAATGTGCACTTGCCGTCCACCAAACTGGATTGGAGATGCCTGCAATAAGCCAGAGAGATTAAGCGGATAGCTAGAGTGCACCAGAAACTGCACTAACGTGTCGGTCACTTGGTTGAGCCATTATAACAAATGTCACCAATATTTTGCTGCAACAACAACAACAACAACAACCAAAAAAAAAGAAAAAAAAAAAAAAGTTGATAATATCACAATATGCTCTCTTATTTTTTACAATAAGTATATTTATCGCTTTACCAGTTTATTTGTTATCAATTATTTCTTTGTCCCCTATTTTCATATTCTAAGTTGTTCAATTTGCTGCAAGATTTTACCAATTGTATGCTGATAAAAAACCAAAGTCAAACATCTCCCATGAAATTCCCATTGCCAAGAATGAGATTCCTCATTTTGATAGGAGCAACAAGCTTGACATGTGCGGCCAAGAAAAAAATTATATTTGAGAAAACCTAAGGGCACGTTTGGTTACCATCAAAGTTCTATCTGACTTTTTGAACACATCTGTCCAGATATTGCCTCTCTTAATAGACTTGTACAGATAGATTATTTTGTTGTGCAGAATGTTGTTTTTCAAACACCGTCTAGACAAGCATTTGTGGCACTTGTACACATTAGGTAAATTGGCGCATGTAGACATGAAATGCATTTGTATATTAATATGGGCACATGTGGCAGACATGGGCTATTTGAAGATGCAGTGATGCACAGCAGCACATGTCGGTTGCTTGAACATGCACGGTGACACTTTGTGGTACATGCAGCATACCTTCACATGGCTATTCATAAGTGTCTCATGTAGACATGTGGCACATGTGCCATACGTGCAAAAAAGATAGCTATTCATTCATGTATTCTATGAAAAATGGGCTAAAACTAGCTTCATGTCCGGATTTCATACACACACCCGCACCACACAGGCACTTGAATCCATGACCTTAGTGTTGAAATGCAATCTGTCTACCACTGAGCCATGGAACCTTACCCACAAATAATGGTTGTTTACAAACAATGCAAATGTGCCCTGTATGGACAAGGCTGTCCAAATTCAAGTTTTTCAGTAACCAAATAGGTCCCAATATTGATGCCTCCCGAATTCCGCTTGGACTTAAGCATGGGCTGTTCGCATAAAAATCGTTATGACAGATCGTGGAATGGCATGAATGGGACTTCTCCAGGTAGCCTGAGCAATCAGATCAAGCTGTATGGCCACAGGTAGCGGTTACATCTAACTGACTCCCTCCACTTGTGCAGGGATGTTACAGTTGGATTAACACAGATAGGGTATTTGGGATACACAGAAATCCATGTGGAGAAATTATAGAGGTAATGGCCCAACCAAACTGAGGAAAGAAGACGGCATGGAATGATAAACCAGAAGTTCTTTATAATTCTTGAAAGAAAAACAAACCTTAATTGCATTCTGGACACCAGCGGCATCTTCAAATTCAATAAACGCATAGCAGACACCAATATCCTGCAGATCCACAGTGTACACTCAGAAGTCAGAAGCTAAATATTTTATTAATTTCTGAGGTGGGAAGCAGTAAACAGTAAAAAAACAGCCATGGATGGTACCTTGCGGTTCCTGATGACAACACCGTCAAGCTTGATTCTACCGAAGTTCTTGAACTCCTGCTCAACATCAGAAGCTGACACTGTAGAGGGCAGGTTTCTTACATAAACAGATCTCCCTTCACCTGAGAAGATTTGCGATTAGGCATCAGAACAAACACTGCAACATAACAAGGCTTAGAAAGAAGGATCACCATCCTGAATTTTTGTAACAAATAAAACAGACCAGACCTCCAGCAGAGAAGAAAATGAGTTTCCGGGATTTTTACTGTAAAACAGTTTTCCTTTGAAGAGGACTGACAAACAGTTTTGGCCAGATGTGTGGGTCGGGAATTAGAGTCTAAATGTGTTATTCCCTCATCTGGCAAGTATTGCCATTGACGTGAATGTGTTGGAAGAAAAATGTCTTTCCAATCAAGGTGAAGTAACAATTTGGGCCCCTCGATGCAGAAGAAATCTTAACAACGAAGAGATGGAGGAGTTTCTAAGGCTTGTGGATGTCTTGTCATCTATACATCCAGTCTCTTCGGAGGAAGATACCTCCATGTGGCTCATCGACAAATCTGAAAAGTTTTCCATAAAGTCTCTTTACAAGGCTTTTGTGTGGTTGGTGGGCAGAAAGGTCCTTACCAGACCAGCTTCTTCTGGCTTGGCACAGAGGGGGCAAATGTAAGGTTGGGAATCGAGTTTGGTCCTTAAGATTTATTAGAAGGCTGTGGAGCATTTCGCTAGAAAGAAATAGCCAATGCTTTAAAAATCATAGGTGTGATCCAGCAAAAGTTCTCAATAGGGCAAGGCAAAATGTTGTAGAATGGGTGCATGCAGCGAATATTTTAGCTGCTGAGCAATTTCCGGTTTTTTGGATCAAGTTGTAAAATCTTCTCTCTCTGTTTTTCTCCCTTTCGTACTTTTTAGCCTTTTGGCTCTTTCTCTAATAAAATTTGTTATCATCGTTTCAAAAAAAAAAATTTGGAGAGGAAAGGAGCACTGCACTACAGGAGCTACAGAATTCCTTGAACAGGATCTCAGATGGATGAGAAAAGTTTAGATTACTGCAAAGTGTCAAATCATGTCTGTGCACGCCTGTAGATATGTACTTGTTTAAAGAAAATAGAATGAGTTTCAAGAATTTTTGCTGACAAACAATTTTCCTTTAAAAAGGATTTGTAATTGTTTGTGCGTGCATGTTGGTGGAGAGAGGAAAAGAGCACTGTATTACAGACAGTACAGAATTCCTTGAACAGGATGTCAGATGGCTGAGAAAAGCTTGGTTTACAGCAAGTGTCAAGTCATGCCTGTACCGCTGTACGTGTATATACATGTAGACATATAGTTGTTTAAAGAAGATAGCACTTTCTTCTTGAGTTTTCAAGTCGGGCAAGACAAATATATCAAGTAGGTAACATGACGTACATTTGTAGTGGTAAACACGCCAAACAGTTAACTGGTCATGTACTGCATTACTTAAAAGGAGGTGCATGGCAACTTGAGATTCATGAATGTTTGTGTTTTTCAAAAGGATAAGGTGCTAACAATGCTATGTGTCTAAGTAGTCAAGGAGGTTTTGGCTGCTCCCAGAAAACCAATGTCCTCCTGCACCTTATCTCTAAAGTTCTAACTCTTTCTTTACTGTTTATCCTACTACTCCTGTAACTTTCAAGGAACATATACAGGGAAAGGTACCATCTTCGCTATTAGAGAGTCTAGGTGAGGAAATTTAACCTTCTTCCTCTGGTGCTGTAATTTCATCTGCTGCTTCTGCACCAGAGCTATCAGGTCCCACTGACAATACAGGATAGGAATGCTGACTAGGCTCCAGACCATGATACCGCTCTGAAGCAACTGGAGCACTCTTGTTTAAAGAAGCAGGACGAGTTACAGAATGCGCAGATTGTCCTTTCGCAGCCCGTAGCTTCAATTTTTTGCAGCAAAAAATTAAAAAAATAATAATAATAAAGAAGAATAATCAGTTCCAGATGGAAATAATATGACAGTAACAGGCTAGTAGCTTAAGAGTGGTGCATACAATAGAGGCATATGTGTGTTTTGGGGGTTCTCCAACAGGTTCTTCGACAGGGATAGGTAGGGGATCCCGCACAGTGTTCACTGCCACCGGATATGAAGCTGCAGGCTCTTCTGCAGGAGTTTCTTCCACTATGTTATCGGCTTCAGAAACTTGTTGAGGTGGCTCAGGTATACTGTACTTGTCGACAGTGTCGTTTTCATCCACATTATCTGAAGCCGTGAACTCCATAGCCTGAACTTCTGCTCCCAGCGAATACTCCGAAACTTCAAAAGCAATTTTCTTCTCTATAGTGACACAAAACAATCTCATTCTCAAGAGGGGGTAAATCAAAGAAGGCAAGGTACCAACAAACTAAAGGGTAAAATTTTATTGATAAAAAAAACAAGGAACAAGCAGCAAAAAGGTAGAATTAAAATTTTTACAGGAAAGTTGTGGATCCCGACCAATTCTGCACCTAGTACTATCCATTCACTATACTTCTCAACCTTTTAAGCATTACAAAGGAATAGGAAATCTTCCACGTATGCATCTTTAGAAGAAGAAAAAATGAAAACCTTCCATACATATAGAAGTTTCATAATCATCATGATACAGGATCAGCCGTAACTTCCATAGCTTTTCTTCATACTATAGAACTTTTAAGATATAAGCATCAATCAATCTAAATAATGGTTCTTAATCCTACCTGCAAATGAATAGTGTGATTGAAAAATGTCATAGTTCAAATTAACAAGTATTTCAAGTGTGGATTTCATCAGAGTTTCATAAATATGCCAAAGGCTCACTCAGTCAGCAGGAAAAAAAAAAAAAAAATCGCCTCACAAAAGACTTAAAACATTTTAAAAATAAGGAGGTGACTAAAAACTTAAAAGAAATTTGTTGAATAAGTACAAAGCCTCTTCTCTTCTAGAATAACTTAACATATTCACACATATCCATACAAATCCTAAATTGGTAGCATTCATCCAACATACCTGGCTCAGGAACTGGATTGGGTGCACTTAGTTTTGTTTCAAAATCACCATGGGCCAATGTAGCTGCTGGGTGTTGATGAATATTTTCATCGTCGAGGAAGTGAAAGATGTCATTGAGAACAAAATAACCTTTCTCCTGGGGAGCAAGAAAAAAGCTCTGCACAAAATTCCTCCTGCCATTGAAATCCTTGGTTTGCACAGAACCAGAACCATCACTAGAACACCATCATTCCAGGATTCCAGAGAATGTGCTGTTTTGATCTCAATTCCAGTAAAATTCAGGGACATGATAAGTGAATGAATTTGCTGCAGAGGTAAAACCACGGGAGATATTATTCATGCATATGGAATCCATGAAATGATACTCAAAATAACGCTGAACAGAACATAAATGAATGCTTGGAATGTACTATCAGCAATACTGAAAAAGCTTCCTTTTCAGCTAGGTCTTTGCGACGCACCAGAAAAGGGAACTAAGTGAAATGAAATAAGAAGTAAATAAAACGAACAACATTAACAGCATATTTTGCTGACTCCTATCAAATTCCAACAACTGTATCAGTTCAAGTTCCTATCAATAAAAATAATAAATGACTGGCAAAACAATAAAGTGGTTGAAGTTGGATCAAACTGCCAGGAGAGACCAGACAGACAAATACCTGCAGGCCATCAAACCAGATAACACCAAATGTGAAATCGGAAGTTTTTTTTTTTAACAGTTTCACATTATCAGCCAACTTGTTGCTATCATAAGTCCAGTCAATGACATTGACTTACTTGCTCATCGAAGTAAAATACAGATTCAAACCGGCTTGTTTGGGCACAGACATGCAAAGTTGTACAAAAAATTAAGAATGCTCATGAGAATTCCCTTCTTCCACACACACAAACCATGCAGCTTCATAGACTGCATAAAGCCAAGTTACTGACACGTCTGAAAAAAGATTTTATTTTAATAGTATTCTGTAGTTATTTGTGAGTAAAAAAATCCTAAAAGTGATAACGGTAATAATAACCTAACAAAATCAATTATTTGTATGTAAAGAGGATTACAGAAATAAAATGTGTATAATATGTAATCACAATTAAGGGCATGATTTCAATGCACATAGGATTCATGGTGAGTAATGAAGTCATCATCTCTCACTGTTTAATGACGGTCGGCAGTTAACTAGCAGCAATTCTCTATTCAGCATTTCAAAATTCAAACGTTCAAAAATCCATTTTGAAATGCGTGCTAAGATTCCCACCCACCATTTATGGATGGTGGGAGATGTGAGTGCACAGGCTCTCAGTAAAACACTTGGCTCACACAATCATGTCAGGGAGTGCCATCCTTGTTACATTGAACCAATTTACATCATTTGAAAAGATGGTATCATTCCAATACACTGTGATATCCATTGATCAAATCATCAAAGTTCAGCAAAAATCCACTATGATATTTCATTCAACTTTTTTCCCTGATTTGATAGTAAAGGAAATTCAATTGACTCAAGCAACTACTTTTTTTGTAAAGAGAAGTGCATTCCTCTAAGATGCAACCAAATGGCCACGCAAGCTAGTTGATTTAAGATCTAATCAATCCTACCAATCAGATTGTCTTGATTGATGATCTGGACAAAATCAATTGTATGATTATGAATTGGATGGGACCAATTGTCTACTTAAATTGTGGGGCCTACGGATCAATCATATGATCTTCAATCTCATAGGTATTATCTATTTAATTACTTTCTAGTGTGAGATTGAGTCATGAATTAGTTAACAAATTCTCTTTTCTATTTTTGTCACTTTCTTGGTCGGCCCTTTTGGAAAATGGCTCATTTACGTAAGGCTCATGTGGCAGTGACAAGATTTAGGGGCAATTTGGTCATTTTCGATTATTAGGGCTTCTATTTTTTGTTTTAAGCATATATAAGGCTATGTTATGGAGGATGCATTATAATGATGATCTAAATAAAATTAAAACTTCCTTGGTTTGTTGTTTCTTTATTCGGTAGACGATTTGGAGAAGGGGTTTTTTTCACAATCTCTAGCATTCAACTAAAGGATTGTTGGATCCTTTCCCATAATCTCTCCTTCTTCTTTTCTTTAATCTATTTGCATCTCCTTTTGGGATTTAATTGGTATTAGAGCAAGTTACTTCTTTGAAAAACTGAAATAAGGTAATTTCCTCATCTTTTTCTCAATCTCTTCCCTTTTCTTTTCTTTTCATTTTCCCTTACTTCCTCAAATTACCAAATCCTTTGAACCCCAACCGTACCCAATATAATAAAATAAAATAAAACCATCAAACCCTGATTGTACCCATTTCCAACCATACCAAATCCTACTCCCGTTCCAACCGATCAATTCCCTTGCCTTTCTTCCCTTCCCTAAAACCCATCCCAAACCCCCAAAACCCTTATATCTAGAACTCAAGCCTAAAGTTCAACCTGGATTATTTCATGTTCTTTGTTAGAGAAGTTGTGGATAGAAAGATGTCCATATGCCTCGTACAATTATCCATATTCAAGCTCACATGCCCTTTCATATCCATCATGTCATTCTTATCCGAGTTACTTCGACCTATATTATTTCATGTTGAGGAAGACGTTCATATGCCTCATACAAATATTCCTATTCGGACTCCCATGCCCTTTCATATCCACCATGCTATTCTTATCAAGTTACTTTCATGATCAAGATAGTCCTTCACATCACCTCGAGTTATAGCTATCTTCGTATGTGCCTTCCGATGATTTCTTTTAACACCTCTCTCGGTGTTATCAACAATAGCAGCCACATGTCAATTATTCAAAAGCCTCCCATTGCTCACAACAATGTCAACGATGACTAAGAATATTGAAGAGACGCAGGAGGAGAATCTATGGGAACTCAAGAAGGAGATTAGCGTGTTCAAGGAAGATACTGCAAAAAAAATTCAAGGAATTCAAGGAGGAGATAAGAGCTTGTTTTGAGCCAATGATTGAACAAGAAAAATGCTATGGATTTCAATGCATTTTTCGCTAGAGTTCCTAAGAACAAAATGTTTGCAATTGTGGTGACTCGAGAGGAATCCACTATTGGCTTACCCGATGGATCCATGGATACATCTACCGATGGATCACCAGTTCGATCGAAGGAAGCGCCAGTGAAAATGGATGATCAACCAGCAAATGACACGTTAAAGGAGATTAACAAGAATGGATGATTTGAAGGTTGAAGAGATTGATAGTTTCATGATCACCATGAAGCCTCTCAATGTCAATCAAGGCCCACCGATCTAAATCCAACAGTGACAAAGAGACCACAATCAGCGTCTAGAGCATGGAGGACCACCAAGAAGCAAAAGAAAAGATGGACATATTTCTACACCATATTTATGCACAAGTTGCATGTGTCTCCACCATCAACTGTCAACGAAGGATTTGAAATAAAACACGCCACAAATGACAATCTTTACAGGAAATTAAGACTACCAATTTAAACTAGAGGCACTCAATAACTTATTGGGTACTATACGGAGGATTTGAAATACACAATAGAAGCACCATTCGAGTCATATTTCCAAAGGAGTTGCAAATCGATCATGCAGTGACAATACTGTAGGGGAGGTCCTATGGAAAAATAGGACAACGCTAGGATGATAAAAAGCTTAACACCTCTTATTCTTATTACTTTTTTTTTAAAAGACAATTTCTTTCAGAGTTGGGTGAAATTGATGTAACCCAATGGCCACAAAAGCTAGTTGATGTAAGATTTGATCAATCCTACGAGTCAAATTGTCTTGATTGATGATCAATTGAATGGGATCGACAGTCAAATTAAATTGTGTTGCCTATGAGATCGATCATGTGGTCATTAATTTCATAGGTTTTATTTATTTAATTAGTTTTTACGGTGAGATTTAGTCGTGATTTAGTTAATATATTCTCTTTTTTATTTTCTTCACGTTCTTGGTGGACCCTTCTTGGGGCACCAAAAGATGTATGAACGACCTAAAAATCATCCTGTTTGATAGCCTACTGAGTGAGGCTTCAAATGAGCCCGAGATCATGTAATTTGGAGGCAATTTGGGTGAGATATGGCCTTATATAAGGCCCATATTGTAGTGATTGTGTTTAGGGGTATTTTGGTCATTTTCTATTATTAGGGTTTCTCTTTTTTACTTCTAGGCTACATAAGGGTATGTAATGGAGGTCTAATGCATTGTTATGATGATCTAAATAAAACTTCTAACTTCTTTGGTATGTTGTTTCTTTATTTGGTAGAAGATTTGGATAGGGATTTTTTCTGCGGTCACTATCATTCAGCTAGAGGATTGTTGGGTTCTTTCCACAATCTTTCTTCTTTTCTTTTATCTCTATTTTCATCCCCTTTGGGGTTTGCATTATTCTGTTTACTACAATATCAGGGATCAGCCCAAACGAATAAATGCAAGCAAGCAATCTACAGTGGTGGCCACTCTTCGTAACCTAATGGCATGCCCGTGTGTCCTACAAAATCATAGCATAGTAATATGAAGCTACATTCCAATCAATGTCTATCTACATTGCACCATTCCACTAAAATCACGTGCAAGAAACTGAAATTCCAATAACTAACACATGAATGCGAATTTACAATTTTTTAATTATGAATTTGAATAACATGCACGAAAGCAAAATTTTATACACACACACACACACACACACACACTGCAGAATTACCATCATTGCAGTGGCAGTTTCGGTCTTGCTCCCATTGACACGGAGCATCGTGCTCGATTCCGTGTAGAACTGATGAACGAAATCCGGCTGCTGTTGAAGAATGTGATAGTACTGCCCAACGAAATACGATCCAACCTGCACCCAAAAATATATATATTTCACCGCCATTGAAACTTAAAAATAGGAAGAAAAGATGGTTTTTTTTAGATGTAATCACCTGAACAGCACTCACGGAAGCAGGAAACGGAGTCGCCATTGTCGCACTGCTACAAAAGGCTGTAACGAAAGCGATCTTAAAACCCTTACGCTATAAACTTCATCCCGAGCCCTAGATCTGCAATGCTCTTCAAGATCTAACTGTAATAAGAAGGAGAGTGTCTTAGGGTTAGTGACTGAAATCCGTGCGAGATTTATTAAAGATTTCAGTCGCTCGCGCACACGTTTGCACGTGCTCAGGATAGCGTGGTCCGTGACGGAAGCAGATGGCGTAATAACTCAGGAAATCGGATTGCGTACTGAGTTACTCAGTACGCTCTTATCGTACTGAGTAAACTCTGTTGGCCCCCCGTGAATGTTTCTGGTCTATCCACGCCGTCCATCCATTTCTCCATCTTATTTCAGGGGTTGAGACAAAAATTTAAGCATACGCAAAGATCAAGTCAACCATACCACAGGAATAATGATTTCCACCGTTGAAACCTTTACAGGGCCACAGTAATGTTTCTTTCTCATCCAACCTGTTCATAAGATCACACAAACATGGATGAAGGGAAATCACAAATACAAGCTTGATCCAAAACTTCTGTGCCCTCAAGAAATTTTCAATGGTAGATGTTCAATTCACACTGTTTCCTGTGGTGTGGTCCAATTGAAGTTTGGATATACTTCATTTTTGGCTTAAGCCCTAAAATTATCCGGTAATTATGGTGGACCCCACAGAATTTACTCAGTACGCTCAGTACGCGTACTAAGTTACGCAGTACGGCAATCCGCTTCCACAACTCGGGACGCTTTAGCGGGACGCGATTTCCTGCCAAAGCCTTTGGCAGAACTTATATATCACGCAATCTTGTTTTACAATCTGTGGCCACCTGATAATTGGATCAAGCTGATTCTTAGGCCAGAGCATCAACATAGCAGTACATTTCTAATGAATGGACTGGATCTTGGAGTTATCATGCCATGCTAGCACATATGGGTGAGCTTTGTTGCATAATCTTGTTCACTTTACTAAGCTCTGGATAATCACCACTGTTTAATGGTGTAAAACTAACATGGGTCTAATCTGAGCTATAAATAGCAGGCATTTCATTAGTTTCTTTCTTGTTCTATGATTTCCCTCACCCCGACTATTGAGGTCAAAATTTGGATCGCCCTCCACTCCTTGGTTGACCCTGGTCATGCACAAAGGGTGAGCAAAGGAGACTCTGGCTAAGCCGGGAGACCCTCCGATGCCTAAGTCAGGCGAAGAGAATCGGGGTCTAGTATTGAAGAGTAGAGGGAGAGTACCAAATCTTGCATACCTGTAGCAATGAGGTCTCCACATATTTATACTTAGCTATCGAATGATCTGGATCCGATGATCACGGCACGATTCCCTCAATCATGGAGATTTTCGGATCGTGGAGATGTCGTACGCAATCCAAGATCACGTAACGCGCGACATACGTATCTGCGAGCGACATAATCGCCCACGTCTCCTCACGGCGGCTTCTAAGTCTAGCATGAAGGACGTCTGCCTTTGAGGGTGGGCTCGGCTCGGCGCAGTTGATGGCGACCATCAAAATCCGAGCCGATCCCCCCTTCAGTTATGTAGGAATCTTGCCTTTCAGGGGCGGGCTCTGCCTGGCATAGTTGTAGTAGCATGGCTTCGTAGACTTTTAAATGAAGGGTGTGCCGGCTGATTACTCGCTGTAGTGTAGCATGTAGGTATGTGTCTAGTGACATCACCAAGTTTTGTGGACCCCACCATGATGCATGTGTTGTATCCATATCGTCAATCCATTTGGAGAGAACGTTTTATGGCATGAGAAAAATAATGAGATAGATCTAAAGTTCAAGTGGACCCCACCATAAAAATAGTGGGGACAGTGACATCCACCATTCAAAACTTCTCAAGTGTCACGTAAGTTTCCAATCAAGCTTATATTTTTGTTTTTACTTCATCTATCTCTATGTTAACTTATAGATCTAAAAAATACATCGTGGTGGGCCTTATAAATGACTCAACGGTGGGTGCGACTGATCCCATGGTTTTCTGTGGTGGGTCCACTTGAACTTTAGATCTATCTCATTTTTTTTTCTCATGCCATAAAACCATCTCTACAAATGGTTGGACGGTATGGATACAACACGCATCATGGTGGGGTTCACTGAGTTTGGTGACGTTAGCAATTTGGTATTGATCTTGCCAGTATCTAATCCGCGCCCACACGCAGTGTAGTTTTGTACACAGTAACGTGTCGTGCAAAGACGATCGGAAACGCGCCTTGAGCTCTGAGTTGTACAAACGGCTCAAATGAGATGAAGATTACATGTGCCCCATAATGATGTATTTATTATATCCATATCGTTTATTCATTTTTCGTGATCGTTTTAGAGCATTTGAACATAAAATGAATTATATCTAAAGCTCAAATGGACCACATCTAAAATAGTAGCGAAAATAATGATTTTCATCGAAAATGAATTTGAACCTTACCGAATTCGATCCGACTTGGTTTTCTTAACCGAGTCGGACTCAGATCGGATCAGGCCGGCGGTGGTTCGGATCGGTTCGAGTCAGATGACCCGAACTCAGTCCCGAATCAGATCGAGTTTAGGTCAAGCCATGTAGATTTCGGACTGAGTCGAGTTGGACCCAATCCAATCCGACTCGGTCCGATGCCCAACTCTATGCAGGAATTTGACGTCCGGGTACTGGGTAAACTCTCTAGTCCATCGAGGATGTATCTTATCCACGCCGTCAATCGATTTTTGGTGATTACTTTAAGTCATCAGACAATAAATTAATTATATCTCAGGTGCAATTCGACAGGAACAACAAAAAGTGTGGATAACAACCTCCACCGTTGAAACCTTCTCATGGTCCACCGTGATGTTTATTTGTCATACATCTTGTTCACAAGGTCACGCATACATGTATAAGGGAAAAACAACTATCCACTTGATCCAAAACTTCCGTGGCTTATAAGAATTTTTCAATGGTTCACATTGTTTCTTATGGTGTGGATCACTTGAGATTTTTATATACTTAAATTTTGGTATCATGACATAATAAATTTTATAATGAAATTTTAAAACTAATGGACGGCTTGGATAAGACACATCCATTGTGGTGGACCCGTAGAATTGACTCTGCACCCTTAATAAGGAATCTATTTTAAGGAACGCGGGGACTCTAAAAGCATTGATGCTTCACATGTACGCACTCCAAAAATTGTTTGCTTTACGTATATTAGTTAAAATTAAATCAACTAAATTATATAACGTGCTTTTTTTAATTCATATTCTTGAAATCATGTAAAAGTAAATCAACTAAATTGTATAACATGCTTTATTTAATTCATATTATTAAAATTGCATTTTTTTAAAGCAAAATTAACCTTTAATTACTTGTTTTTTAAATAAGATCATGCCATCTTTTTATTTTTAACCGTTCATTAAATGCCCTTCAATCCAACATTCAAATAATTATTTACAAGTAATTTTAGGTTTCCAATACATGTATGTAAAGAAAGATAAATTAAACAATTTAATTTGAACCGATCTATTATATCTATGTAACTTATAAGTAATTTTTTAGTATATGCTTATCATCAATTTCCATCATATCAAAGTTTTTTTCTTTTCAATAATTTTTTATATGTAAACTTCTCTTTTAACTGACTAACTTAACTAAACTTTTATAGTTTTAATCTACATTTCTAAACGTCTGTTGTATTAATTATCTTTTTTCAGACAAAAACATCCTTTCTTTTTTTATTATATTACTTTCATTCGGCTATATTTAAAAACTCATATTATTCTCTTCATTTTTTCTTTCTAACTTCTCTAGTTGAATCTCTAATTGTTGTTATTTAACATCTACAATCTTTCTTAGGATTTCGTTCATTGCTTCAAATTGATCGCGTTGATAAACTTGGAATCTTCTAGATTTTGTCCATGAGAAATTTATATTTTTGAATGTATGTTTCACTTCATAGTACTCTTCTTCTTCCTACTGAACTCATGTTTTACTAAAACAGCAGCGGCTATGGGAGATAAAAATGAAGAATGAATATGTTTTTTCCGTAATAAAATTGACTGAATTCTCCTTGAATATCACCGCACTCGGTAAAATTGACCGAGTATAGTAAAATTGAGTATAATGAAATTGATCGAGTTCTCTTTAAATATCATTGTACTCAGTCATTTTCACCGTGTATTGTGAAATTGACCGTGTTCTCTTTCAGTATCATTATACTAAGTGAAATTGACCGAATACATTAAAATTCAAAAAGAACTCAGTCAATTTCACAGTACTCTTCGAAGTCTACAAATGAGAATTTTTTCAATTTCTTTTGAAAATAAAAAACTTTAATGTGTAACAATTAACTAAGAATAATTTGACATGTTTGTTTGCAGTTAATAGCTGTAATAATCATCATATGCTCTTATGATTGGGAGTTACATATGTGAAAACAATATATACAAGTATAAGGTGGAAAGTAAAAAAGTATTGCTTTGAGTGTCGGGACTATATATGAGGAACTTACGTTTAAAATGTACATGATTATTAAGACCACATCAAAGGATTATGACTATTAGGATAAAAGTGTTGTACCCATACTCAAATCAATCAATCTTTCCATATGAAATCGAAGGCAACGAAAAAGTACGAGTGTTCTTGACAGCGAAATCAGGCATCTAAATACATGCATACATTTAATCATATAGACAGTGTAACACCTTAATGAGACCATATGCGAAGACCTCGTCAGTTTGAGTGGTGTTAAACATGATGTCGTCGCTGAACATGATGTCCATACAGTTGAAAATCCGTGTAAGAAATGTGGCGTTAACTGAACATTTGATCTTAACCTCAAATGTAAATATATGGCATGACTTTTGCGAATATATGTGCCTTCATCCTCCACCACCGGCGACGAATGTATACATCTGAGCGACATTCCATCGCCCAAGCCGCCTCAAACATCAAACTTCATGACTGGTCGAGTTAATGTGTCTTTCGAGGATGACACTTCCATCAATTCGTATATGTGAGAATACTTGAATTCATTGGATGACTCGATTGAGATATCCGTTTAACAAACGTTTAAGGACAAGAACCAATGCCAGTATGTTTTGAGTCAATTTGCAATTCATAAAAACTTTCAGTATAGGGTCTTATATTATAACATCCCGTACTTTTCGATATTCGGGTGTTACCTTTAAAATATAATTAGTACAAATATGTGTAGAAACACATAATTTATTATACACACTATCGCCTAATAATCAATTAATTTGCTAATCTTAACCATCTAATCATAGATAGTGACAACTCACATTGCAATCGCAAGGATTAGGATCAAGTTGCCTTAGATTGACCCTTAATTTTAAAATAAAGTTTACACTGTTAATGTTTATTCAACTCACGATCTAAATCAACCTAAGGAAACCTATGATACCACATTCAAACATTTCAATTTGATCAAATTTCAAAGATGCATTAATCTCTCAATGTCTACTCTAAACCAAAATGCACGATCCGTCAACCAATCTTGAATTTAGGTCGTTCCATTAATCAACCTTAAGATCAGCCCATTATCTTAATCATACGCCAATCTAACCGTCTAGTACAATCTTCATTCACATATCATGTCATATAACCGTTGGTTATCAAAGACAAACAAGTATACCATCACAAAATCGATATTGATCTTAAAAAACTCATTGCATTGTTAGGATACCGATGACGATGAAAGTCCAACCCTACCTTATCTATCTTATTAGACAAATTGAACCATATGTTATTAGTTTTGGGTCGTAGATCATCATATCCACCACTCATTGGATCTACAACATCCAATTCAATGATTTGCCACATAATCATCACACCTAGGCCATCATACTACTAATTTGGCCATTGAATTTCATTTTGGCAGACTCTAGAACCCTTATAACCGTTGATGACCATATTGAATGCAATATGGCCATCGGATTAATGAAAATCTATAAGTAGATTACCAAAAAGCTAAATGTATGACTGCCTTAATGATAGACTTGCTGGATAATTGGATTGATGTCCTAACAGGAGAAGTAGAGCAGGATGAACGGAATAGATTATACTAAATAACCATGTGGACCCCACTTTCAGACCATGCGTGCATAACAGGGTGTGCACTTGTGGGGCGCCATTGCAGGAAATAGGTCAAACTAGGTTGACCAGAGGCGAAGAGAGTTTTCTCTCCCATTTCCTGCTTTTCTGCCAACGAACAGACGATGTTCGTTGATTTAAATTTTGGCCCACCATGGATATGTGTATATTATATACATCGTTGATCGATTTTTACTAATCACTTTAGATAATGAGGTAAAAAATTAATTAAATCTCAAGCTCAATTGAACCGCACCACAGGAAAAGTGGGATAACGACCTCCATCATTGAAACCTTCCCATGGTCCACTGTGATGTTTATTTGTCATCTATCTTGCTCATAAGGTCACGCAGACATGGTTGAAGGGAAACACAATTGTCATCTTCATCTAAAACCTTTGTGGCTCCTAAGAAATTTTCATTGGTAAGAGTTCAATTCACACTATTTTTTTATTTTTTTTTATCCACTTGAGATTTTTATATATTTCAATTTCTGTATTATTACCTAAAATAAAATTTTAAAACAAATGGACGATGTGATTAAAACACATTAATCGTGGTGGTATTCAAGAAGATTACTTACTACGCAATCCGGTTCCTAATAAGATTTATTCGACATGACGTGGAGACTGTAGAAGCATCCGACACTCGACACACATGCACTTATAATTTATTGTTGGAGGCCTTGCACAAAACCTTAGGATCTAGCCTCCCGAAACAAACCAGAATTATGGAATAATAATGCAATGAACTAAATCAAAACATAAACCACACCACACCAGAGATTTTTACATGGAAAACTCTCAAAGAGGTAAAAACCACGGGACCTCGTCCAGATCAACAATCCACTATAAAGCAGAACGTTACAACCGATCAAAAACACACACCGCTTGGATCAAACCTTCTTTACTCACGCAGGAGGGGATAAACAATAAGAGAACAAGAGAAAATGGAGAGATCTCACCGATCACGAGGACGTAGAAGTATGAGACGTGGACCGCGAAGTAGATCACCTCTACGAGCAGAATCTCCCTTCTACAAGCTTCCTCTCTTTCTCTCTCTCTCACTTTTTGATAGCCCTAAGCCCTCCTAGAAAATCTTTAGGAAACTTAGAATGCCCTGGAATACACCCAATCCCGGATACACCCCTTTATATAGTATAGAAAGAGGTAGAATCCAAATAGGAAACAAAATCCGCAAAATCTGTGTTTCTGCAATCGCATCTACGGAACTTGTCGATGCCATTGAGCCACTCTCAATGACAGTCTCGATATCATCTGAAGGTCTCTCGATGATATCGACACAGGACCAAAACTGTCCAGCGACCAGGGGTGAAAAATTCAAGAATTATCGATGTCATCGAGCCACTCTCGATGACAGTCTCGATATCATCTGAAAATATCTCGATGATATCAACAGGACCAAAAACTATCCAGCAACCAGCAATGAAAAATCCTGCAATTACGATGATATTGAAACCTGTTCGACATCATCGATACCAACAATGAGGAGAAAAATCTCCATCAAATCTTCCCCTTTTCGACTCAGGAGGAATCCACCTTCTTCAAGCTAGCCCAGTTTCTACAAACCTCAAACTTGTCCTTGAGCAAAGCCTTGGTCATCATGTCTAACCCATTATCGTCCGTGTGAACCTTCTTAAGCTGTAACACCTTCTGTTCCAAAGTATCCCTGATACAGTGATACCGAATCTCTATGTGCTTCGACTTGGAGTGCTGACTTGGATTCTTGTTCAAGTGTATAGCACTTTGACTATCGCAATAGACCACGTGCTGCTCCTGCTTCAGGTTAAGTTCCCGTAGGAACCTCTTCATCCAAAGCATCTCTTTACATGCTTCTGTGACTGCAATGTACTCGACCTCTATCGTCGACAATGTTACGACCTTCTGTAGCTTGCTCTGCCAAGAAACTTTCCCCCTGCAAAAGTGAACATGAACCCCGATGTAGACTTCATGGAGTTTATGTCGCCTGCTATATTTGCATCTGTGTAGCCCTCTAACACAGGTTTTCCGTTACCATAGCATAGGCTCACCTGTATGAGCCTCTTAGATACCGCAGTATCCACTTAACCGCTGCTCAATGTTCTTTGCCAAGATTGGCAAAATACCGGCTGATAACACCAACCGCTATGCTATGTCTGGGCATGTACACACCATAACATACATCAAACTTCCTATAGCTGAGACGTAGGGTATCTTCCTCATCTCTTCCACCTCTATCTTCGTCTTAGGACACTGTCTATCGCTCAATCTGAAATGACCATCCAGTGGAGTACTGACCGGCTTCGCTGCATTCATATGAACCGCTCTAGGACTTCATAGATCTTTCTTATATACCTTGCTCGTCGTGTGACAGCCAAAGCTTCCTTCTGCTTCTATCACGGGTTATCTCCATTCCTAAGATCTGTTTAGCCGGGCTAAGTCTTTTCATCGCAAACGACTTGCCCAACTCTTGTTTCAACCTGTCGATCTTATTGATGTCTTTTCTCATGATGAGCATGTCATCAACGTATAACAACAGAACTAAGAAATCACTATCTAAGAACTTGCGCGTGAACACACAGTGGTCCGACTCCGTTCTGTCATATCCATGCTTCAACATAAACGAGTCGAACTTCTTGTACCATTGTCGTGGAGCTTATTTCAGCACATACAAGCTCTTCCTTAGCCAACACACCATATGCTCATTGCCCTTGACTTCGAACCCTTCTGGTTGGTGCATGTAGATCTCTTCTTCCAAGTCACATGGAGAAAGACAGTTTTAACATCTAACTGCTCTATCTCCAGATCCATGCTAGCCTCCAACCCAAGCAACATCCGTAAAGATGTCATCTTCACCACTGGTGATAATATCTCCTCGAAGTCTGTGCCTTTCCTCTGACCAAACCCTTTTACCACAAGTCTGGCCTTGAACCTTGTTTGTGAATTCTTCTGCTCAATCTTCTTTCTGAACACCCACTTGTTACTCAGAGCTTTCTTACCCTTAGACAGTTTCACCATGTCATAGGTGTGGTTTTTATACAAGGATTCCATTTTCTCTTGTATAGCTTTCAACCACTCCCCTTTATGCTCGTCGGCTAGGGCCTCGGAATAATCTTCTGGCTCTCCCCCATCAGTCAGCATAATGTACTCATGTGGTGAGTACCTCTTGGACGGTTGTCTGTCCCTAGATGACCTCATCACCTGTGGCTCAACGGGTGGATCAAGTGGAGGCTGCTCCCCTGGTCTATCTTTTGAAGGAACTCTCTCATCCTCTGCACCTTGTTGTACTCCCCCGTCATCAGGCACCACGGGAGGAATAACCGAATCCATGTCCTCTAGCTCACCTTAACTAGGTTGGTTCTTCTCTAGGTTACCAATGTCTTCTATACACTGATCTTCAAAGAAAACCACATCTCTGCTCCTGACGAGCTTCCTCTCGGTCGAATCCCACAATCTGTAATCGAATTT
This sequence comes from Magnolia officinalis, assembly GCA_021015155.1. Classification (NCBI taxonomy): domain Eukaryota; kingdom Viridiplantae; phylum Streptophyta; class Magnoliopsida; order Magnoliales; family Magnoliaceae; genus Magnolia; species Magnolia officinalis. The sequence goes on along the minus strand of JAJHSJ010000005.1, from coordinate 21,141,981 downwards.
TTCATCACCGTACCCCAAGAACACACACTATCTGATCTTCATATCGAGCTTGGACCTCTCGTCCTTTGGTACATGAACAGATGCTCTGCATCCAAACACCCTGAGATGACCGTACGATGGATCCTGTCCAGTACATACCTTTTCAGGTACTTCTCCATTCAACGGGGCTAATGGAGACCTGTTTATCAAATACACCACCGTGTGCATTGCTTCTCCTAAGAACGTCTTGGGCAACTTCGCATGGGATAACATGCATCCGATTCTCTCTACAATGGTGCGATTCATTTGCTCAGCTACACCATTATGCTGGGGTCCTTGGGAACCGTCTGTTCATGCCGTATACCCAGGGACTTATAGTACTCATAAAAGTCGTCAATGTATTTACCACCATTGTCAGTGCGGATGCACTTCAATGATCTACTTGTCTCTCTCTCGACCATAGCATGAAACAATTTAAACACACTAAAGACCTTGTCCTTGGATTTCAAAGCATAAACCCAAACCCTCCTAGATGCATCGTCTATAAAAGTGACAAAATACAATGCCCCACCCAAGGTTTTTGTCCTCATAGGACCACAAACATCAAAATAAACCAAATATAATGCATGCACTTTATTAACATGAGAAGCAGTTTTAACGAATGAAAATCTATGCTATTTACCTGATAAACAATTAAGACAGGTTTTGAGAGGTGTACCTGTCACATCTGGAAGGAGCCGCTTCATCGCTAGTAGCTGAAGCCCTTTTTCACTCATGTGGCCTAAAAGCCTGTGCCACATGTCAATAGTTGAATCTTCCGCTGCGTTCAACCCACCCTTGCACATACTGACACTTGCCTTATAAAGGGTACAACACTTATTTCCTCTGGCCACGATCAACGAACCCTTGAAGAGCTTCCAGCGCCCACCAGCAAACTGGTTTTCATAGCCATCATCATCCAACCTTTCCGTCAACATCAAGTTGAGGCGAAGGTTTGGGATATGCCTCACATCCCTGAGAACCAATGTGCAGCCCACATCAATCTTCACACAAATATCACCGACTTCCACGATTTTCGATAAGCTAAAATTTTCTATCTTCACAGTCCCATAGTCACCTGATTTGTAGCTTGTGAAGAAGTCCCTGCGTGGAGTCGCATGAAAAGAAGCTCCCAAGTCTATCACCCAGTCGGTGTCCTGACTCATAGCCATGAGACATACATCATGATCTGTAGAAAGAATAACTACAATGTCGCCATCTGAAGCGACCGCAGTGAAATCTGATTCATCTTCCTTCCTTTTTCCTTTCTTGTCGTTTTTCTTACCACGACATTCATGCTTGTAGTGGCCCTTCTTGCCACAATTCCAGCAATCAACAACTTTTCTATTACTCGACTTGCCTCTTGATTTATCTCGGGCCTTCCCGCTCTTCCTGTTCTTTTCTCTCCCCCGTTCTTGTGTTACAAGGGCCTCTTGCTGAGTAGACCCCTAAGACTTCCTCTTTGTCTCCTCATTGAAGAGACAACTGGTTACCTGTTCCATGGATATCTTTACGTCTGGCACGAAGTTACTTAGCGACACCACCAATGTCTCCCAACAATCAGGCAATGAACTAAACAATAGTAAAGTCTACAATTCATCATCCAGGACCATCTTCATAGAGGAGAGTTGATTCACTATATTGCTGACCTCATTCATGTGCTCGGCACAGAACCACCATCCTTGAACTTGAGATTCACAAGTCACCTTATCAGAAAAATTTTATTACCGGTTGTCTTCCTCTCATATAATCCTTGTAATTTCAGCCATAAGATAGCGGCTGAGGTCTCTGTAGACACATGGTGAAACACGGAATCATTCAACCATTGTCTAATAAACCCCACCGCCTTTCGGTCCATCATCTTCCAATCATCATCAGTCATATCCTTGGATTCTGCTGATATGCCTAAAATTGGAGAATATAGGTCCTTGCAATAAAGCAAGTCCTCCATCTTAGCCTTCCATAAGGTCTAGTTGGAACCATTGAGGCTGATCATCCTTGATGAGCCACCTTCCATAATTCAAAACCGATCCTACCTGTTCAATGAACTTAGCTCTGATACCACTTTGTTGGGGGCCTTGCACAAAACCTTAGGATCTAGCCTCCCGAAACAAACCAGAATTATGGAATAATAATGCAATGAACTAAATCAAAACATAAACCACACCACACCAGGGATTTGTACGTGGAAAACCCTCAAAGAGGTAAAAACCACGGGACCTCGTCCAGATCAACAATCCACTATAAAGCAGAACGTTACAACCGATCACAAGCACACACCGCTTGGATCAAACCTTTTTCACTCACGCAGGAGTGGATAAACAATAAGAGAACAAGAGAAAATGGAGAGATCTCACCGATCACGAAGACGTAGAAGCGCTGAGACGTGGACTGCGAAGTAGATCACCTCTACGAGCAGAATTTCCCTTCTACAAACTTCCTCTCTCTTTCTCTCTCTCTCTCTCACCTTTTTGACAGCCCTAAGCCCTCCTAGAAAACCTTTAGGAAACATAGAATGCCTTGGAATACACCCCAATCCCGGATACGCCCCTTTATATAAGTATAAAAAGAGGTAGAATCCAAATAAGAAACAAAATCCGTAAAATCTGTGTTTCCGCAATCGCATCTGCGGAACTCGTCGATGCCATCGAGCCACTCTCGATAACATCCTCGATATCATCTTAAGGTCTCTCGATGATATCGATATAGGACCAAAACTGTCCAGCGACCAGGGGTGAAAAATTCAACAATTATCGATGTCATCGAGCCACTCTCGATGAGTCTCGATATCATCTGAAAGTCTCTCGATGATATCGACAGGACCAAAAACTGTCCAACAACCAGCAATGAAAAATCTTGCAATTATCAATGATATCGAAACCTGTTCGATTTCATTGATACCAACAATGAGGAGAAAAATCCCCATCATTTATAACCGACTAAATTACGTAGCATGCCTTATGTAATTCATATTATTGAAATCAGATTTTAAAAAAAAAACCAAATTAGCCTCTAATTACTTGTTTGTTGAATACAACCATGGGCTCTTTTCATTTTCAACCGTTCATTAAATGACCATCAATCCGACATTTAAATAATTATTTACAAGTAATTTTAGGTTCCTAATACATGTATATGAAGAATGATAAATTGAGTAGTTTAATTTGAACCGATCATATTCCATTTGTACAAATTTTAAGTAATTTCTAGGTGTATGCCTATCATCCAACATACTGCAAGGGTATCAAAGTTTTTCTTTAAATGAGGTATTACCTGAGTATCAAAGTTTTTCTCTAAGCGAGGTTTGATACTACCAGGGTATGAAAGTTTTTCTTTAAGCGAGATTTGTTGAATACATCATTGTATTAAGATACATCTTAAACGCAAGTTGTGTGTTCCCACTTGCCATTTATGTAGGTGAAAACTCCGCGAGGCCCACCATAATATCCATGGCGAACCCACTATGTCCATCTAGTTTGTCAGCCCATGTTAGGACATTAGCCCAAAAATGAAGAAGATCCAAAACTCATCTGGTCAGGCTAATATTTGTGTTTTCAGTTCATCCAAGTAGAAATAACATCATGAACCATTTGAATGACATACAAACATCTCTTAGAAGATTTCAGTGGCATGTGTCATGCATTTTCATCCCCTGGGCCATTAGATTTTCAATATACATCGTTTTGGTGCTAGTAACTTAACATGAGTTGGCGAAACTGAGGGAATTGTGAATTTCTCACCACGACTTGCTTTGGGACATGTAACTTTCACTCGTGTTAATTTCTTTTTGAATATATGGATCGTCTCCATTAAATTTAAATAAATAGATTGTTTAAATATCTTGAACTAATGACTGTTTTTTATGTATTCTAGTTCAGAGGCTCCATGTGTCGTGTAAATAGTTTTAATCGTGGGAAAAAAAAAAAAAGATTAAATGACTAAGGCCTCAATGTAAGTTATTAAAAAAAGTTGGGATATCATGTCGTGTGTACCTTAAAAATAGATCATTTCCATTAATTCATTTGTTGTAGTGAGCTTTATGTAAAAATAAAATTTTTATCATTGATTTTATATTTTCTTCAAAAAAAAATAGTAAATATCAATAATTAGTGTTACATGACATCAAATATGAGATGATCATTGTCTAGTGAATATGAAATTTTTTATTACTTGATAAATAGTCCATGATAGTTACATGGACTATTTCCATGTATAGCTAATCATGAGTAGACGTTAAATTTATCACATTTTATGTATATTGATTTTATTATCTTTTATGCATAACTGATATATTCATTGTATATCGATTTCATTATTCTATTTAAACCATATTGGGGTAAAGCAATATATAGAAAAAGTAACTGAAGAATTCTCCAATACATTCTTATGGCTCTAATGTTGTTATGGTATTAAAGTGGTACATCTGTGTCATTAATCATTGAGTTCTCTAGCAATACAGTACTCGTCGTCACCGACAGACTAAAGATTATTCTGTCTGCGCTTGCACCACTATTGCTCTGTCGTAGCAACATATCATTTGTTTCCCATCGTCTCTAGCAGTTGCTTGCAGAATTGTTATTATTACCGCTGAAGGATTACAACACCATTTTCACTTGCCTCTCTGAAGCCTCAAGAATCACCAAGCGATCGACAATTCCTACAAATTGCAAATCCCAAGCCATCGCAAATCGTAAACTCTTCATCGTCACTTTGCATCTATGATATTATATTCTATTTTTTAAATGATGTTAAAAAAATTTATTGTTGGACTTCACCACTTTTTCTTATATCCATGTGTTAAATTCATGTACGCATATGCCCATAAGATGCTCACAGGCTATAATATGCCTTTATCATGATTATTGTGATAATGAGGTACATGTGGTGTGTCAACAATCATTCACCATGTACTCTTTTGTTTTAAGGATGTGCTGACAATAACAATAAAAAAGTCCACAGGTTAGCATGGGTGAAAATTAAGTCGTTTATTCTCGGTTACTATACACGCAAATTATAGGTTATACAAATGAGCATGGTTAATAGATTTATTTATGAGACAATTTTAGGTGGGATACCTTATGTGTGATGAGCAATTCCATCTCTAACTTTATTGGTCAATGGCAGATAAGGGTGACGATGGGTCAGATAGCTTGTGTGATATCGCTTTGGCCAAGCTTAGGGTCTGTTTGTTAAATCTGAAGTCCGAAGTCTGAGTTTAAAATTTGAATTTAAAGTCTAAATATGAAGTCAGAAAAGTAATAATGAAATTATAATAACTTATTTTTTAAGTAACGTCTAAAATGTTATGTTAGTTTGACATATTTACCCTATGAAACAGCCGTGATTGAGTCCCTACCATCAAAACTTCATATATTCCACCATAACGTTTATGTGTCATCAAATATGTTCATAAGGTAAAAAAGACCTAGATTAAGAGACCACACAAAGATCACTTTAATCTAAAGCTTTTGTAGCCCACAAGAAATTTTTAATGCTCATTTACCACTGTTTTGTGTACTATGGTCCGTCTAAGATTTGGATCTGTTTCATTTTTTTTTAATCATGCCCACGAATGAGTTTTCAATTCGGAAGAAAAACATGGATGTAGTCACATACATCACAGAGGGCCCCACAAGGACCACCCACCTCAATGGATCTGGATTAGGTATTTGTAATGTCAGTAGCCCCTATTCCCCATCATAATGTATGTGTTTTATCCATGCCGTCTATCCATTTTTTCATATCATTTCAGGGAATGATCCTAAAAATGAAGATGATCCCAATCTCACGTGGCTCATAACTTTCGTGGCCCATTAATGGTTAATCACTATTGTTTCCTATGATATGGGCCACTTAATATTTGGATTTGCTTCATTTTTTGTATAATGTCATAAAATGATTCCAAAAAATGGATGGACAGAGTGGATATAAAATACGTACATTAAGGTGGGCCTCACAGTAAGTGTCGCACTGTCTTAGGTGAGTCTGCGGTCTGGCATGGCACACCACATAACTCACTCCCTCAAATACGGGAGCAGATTAGGTGATACCTCGGACCCCGATTGTGGGGTTCACAATGATGTGTGCACCTTAAATTCACATCGTCCAACCATTTTGAATGTTCGTTTTAAGGCCCTATTTAAAAAATTGAAGCTGACAGAAATTTTAGGCGGACCACACCATAGGAAACAATTGTGGTTCACAAGAAAATTTCAATGGTCAATCCCTATTGTTTCATGTACTATGGTCCATATAGGATTAGGAGCTGCTTTAAAAAAATAATAATAATAATAATAAATCATGCCCTAAAAATGACCTTTCAATATGAATGGACGGTGTGGATGTGGTCACATACATCACAGTGGGCTATAGTCAAGGGTCCCCCCCACCTTGGCGTCACGTGGTCTCACCAAATCCAAGTGGGCATTGTGTACAACCCTCAATGAGATCTAGTTAAAGACGGATGGTCCTGTCAAAGTACTCTTTGGGCACTATCGTAATATATATGTTTTATCTACAATATCCATCTATATTTCCATATCATTTTAAGGGATAATAATAAAAACTAAGAAAAATCTAAGGCTCAAGTGGGTCATACTACAAGAAACAGTGGTAATTAGGTGCTTATTGTTGAAAATTTCTTGAGGCCACAAAAGGCTCTGATCAGCTGATTTTTGCATTTTTCTTTCATCCAGGTTTTGTATCCTTATGAAAAGGTTAGATGATGAATAAACAAAACAGTGAATCCTAAAAATGTTTTAACATACTTTATATTTATATAAAAATGTCAATGGATAGTGTGGATCTAACACATAAATCATGGTGGGCCCAAAGAAGTGTCACACATTAAAGTGGGACTGTGTATTACGAAAAAGTGAAAATTTTGTCGCACGGGGCAATTTTAGATATTTTAAAAAATAGTTCACAGAGCGCATTTTGGATTTACCATTAAGCTACACCTCCGCCACCGAAAAAAATTCTGCAAAATTTACGGAGTGCTTCCCACATTCGGTGTTAACAAATAACACTAAATACCGAACACTTTAAATAAAAATAAAATAAAATTGGTATTAACAAACAGGCCCTTAGTCTTGCTATTTTCATCCATAAAAGATAACATATGTGTTTACAAGGTGGCTAGATGTTTGGAAGATAATTCGAATTCAAATTTTATACTCACGATATATTTTATTACAGTGTGTTCGGATGTATTCAAGTAAGTTGTAATGATATATATCTTTGAGGGATTATAGGCTGGCTTATTCACTCATGCATATATATATAAAATGCTGCATGAATCTTGTTTATCTTTCATGTTAACTATGCGACATTATAGCATGCTATTTTAGGAGTGCACCCTCGCCAACATTTGCCCATTTCTCATAAAACTCGTGTTACGATATAGTGCCTCGCTTACAAGACATGTTGTAACATTAGTTTGTATTGTCGTGTTGTTTTTATTCATAACAAAAGTTATGCATAAGTTTGACACCAGTCACTAACTCGACATAACCCTTATCCTTTATCCTGGCTGAGAAATTGCAACGACGCATATAAATTACGATAGACAATTGAATAATTTTACGCGATGTTTGATCAAACTTATTTTCATTACTCGTCGCTCATTTTTCACACTTATATAATTAAAATCGTTTGACAAACAAATAAGTAAGTGATTTAATTAAAATTCTATGAAAATATTAGTCTTTTTTCAACTCCATTCCATTTTTTAAGATTTGAGGGCTGAATGTTAAAAGTAATACTGCATTTCTTTTTTTCCTTTTTACTAAAATGTACCTAAAATTTTTTCAAAGTTATAATTCAATACTTAATTTTCAATTTATCAAGTAATGCCTTAATTTTAATTAATTGTATTTTAGATATGTAATTTTTAGGTATTTTCTAGATACTTATGCGTCATCAATTACATCGTTGAAGTATTAAAGTTTTTCTTCAAATCATACAAGGCTTATTGCGTACATCCAAATGACATATTGTATGAAGATATGTGGTGATACTAGTCATTAGATATGTGATCATTTTTCGTAATAATCCAAGCCGTTTGTATAATGGGCCTAACGGTTGATGCGAAAGTCTTTAAAATATTGTTTAGTAGATGGAAGTATTACAAATAGTTGATCACTTTGCTCATTTCTTTGGAACATAGACAGTCTCCATTGCCCTTATATATGGTGTCATTTTTCATAACGATTCAAGCCTTTTATATAATGGGTCTCACCTTTGGTGTGAAAGTCTTTAAAATAATGTATAGTAAATATGAGTATTCCAAAATGTTAATCACTTGGCTCATTTCTTTGGAACATAAACAGCCTTCATTAACTTTAAATAACTATATTGTAAGCTATTTTAATTCAATAGCTATTTTAATTCAATAGCTATTTTGGGTACTCATGTTCATGATGAAGTTCATTGCATAATATAAATAATTTAAGTATACAAAAAAAATCAACTCCAACAAATAAGGATACATTGTGACCTATTATAATAGATTCGATGTATTTATATAAATCTTTAAAACAAACAATTCTTATTAATCTTATTTGTGGCAAACTTTTGAAAAATAATTTTTTACAGTTGATTTGATGTTTTTTATGAAGAAAATAGTGAATTATCAATAGTGGGTATTATATGACTTAAAATATAAAGCGATTATTGTATAGTGAATATATCTTTCTTACACGATAAACACATACTCGTAAAATTAGAATCTATTTTTTAACAGGTTAAAGGGAATTATTACTTGATAATTATTATTTTTTCTCGTATCCACGTATTGAATTCCACTTATCTATATGTGCTCACATACTACGGTGTCTGTTTGCCATTATTAATGTAACGATAGCATGCATATAGTATGCTATGAATCATTTGTTGTGTACTCTTTACTTTGGAGATGTGTTAACAATAATACAAACAAAATGCATGGGTAAATGTGAATGAATTAAATTTAAATAAATTTTTTTCATTCACTATAGGCACAAATTGTAACCTATCATATTAATAGACTCAACTTATTTGATGGCAGTTAAGGGTAGCAACATGATATGAACAATTTCATATACAACTAACTTAGTCGATGGCGGGTGCAGGTGGTGATGTGCAATGAGCGATCTCATATATGACTTTCTTGGATGACGGCGTGTAAGGGTGGTGATGGGTTGAGTCACTTGCACAAATCGACTTTGGGTCGAACTTGAATCTATTAGTTTTGTTTGTGGAAGATAATCCAAATATTTGTGAGGTACTTGTATTTTCAAGATAACTTGGATTCGAAACTTAGATTTATGATATATTTTATTGTAATGTTTATATGTGAATTCAAGCAAATATGTGATGTAAATGTCTTTGGGGATTATGGATTAACTTCTTTACTCAAGCGTATCTAAAACTTCATGAAGATGTTTCAGCCAACCTTTACTTATTTTTCGCTATACTTGAGTTCCGATGCAGTGCTTCATCTAACATAAGTATAGAATTTTACTTTGTCTGGATTCATGATGAAAGTCATAATATATATTTCACACCATGCACCAATTGAACACAACATTCTTTATATAGGATAGAGAGTGACAATGAGAATACAAACCCCACAAATGCAATATAAATGACTACTGCATGACTTGATTACGATCATACATTATTTAATAGCCTATTACACATGTTGATTACAACCAATGAGTTACTTCTAAGTTAGTCTGGCACCCTTAAAAATGGTGGTGACAGTTAAACGCAGTACTTGACACAATTGTAGGAAAATCTTGATTGTTTGGATTATTGATTCAACCGTCGATGGCATATAGCAGCAAAATTACATTAAATAAATAATTTCAACCAGATGATTTCTCATTTGAACACCAGACCATTCACATTTTTTATCACTTGCAACAATACACTTATTAAACATTAATTGTATGGTTGTGATTGCTAGATCATTGTTATTCAGTGATACTCTTTTTCATAAGGAACCCAATTTTAATCAATTAGATAACCATGTAAGAAGGCTATGTAAGGAAAATTATGAATCTTTATCTTTTTTGTTTTATTGTACAAACCCAACATATGAGCGTATCCTATGATTTTATTACAGTGTCAATGCACTCTTAACTCGAAAACGCTCACCTACGAACCAGTTCGTACGTACTACATACGAACTTTTTTGAGAACTCATCATATCTGATGAGTCTCGCAAATTTGAACGGTCCATATGAAGCAAAACCTCATAAAACCCCCTGGTACGAATTTTTACTTTGATCCAAAACTTCGATGGGCCATGAAAAATGCAAACAGTTTCTTCCCTTGATTTGAATTTCTCTTTGCTATGGCCCACCAAAATCTTAGATCAGGGTGAAAATTCACCCCCTAAGGTTTCATGAGATTCCGCATCTTATGGACCGTTCGGATTCGACACCCATGACACGTGTGCAAAGGTGCGCACGTGCGTAGGTGCGTAGGTGAGCATGCGTCCTCTTAACTAATCATATACTGTCTTCATCCACATGTATCATAACACACTTATATCGGATCTATAAAATTTATCAATCCCTATTGATATATTGATCAAAAGTTGTATAGAACATGCAAGAAATTATATGTAATTTTGAGATTAGATTTTACTAATCCATTATTAGTACAATTTCTATCCTATTACAATAGAATTAGCTAAATATTTTCAAACCATACACTCGTAGTAAGACATGCGCAGTGAACAAACATGGCCTTCTAAATTATTTTACACAACGATATTTTAAGCTTACATGTGCATTATTGCATTTGTGTGCAACAGTTCGCACTATAAAAATTGAAGATTTTCTTCAAAGTTAGATGACTCAATGACTCGTACAATACACTTGGAGAGAGCGAGTGAAAGAAAAATAAGAGAGAAGTGAGAGAAAAAATATTCGGTTGTATGTATGAGCGCGCTATTCTTAGAGAGAGGGGGTGTGTGTGGAATGGTTTCAACAGTTGATAATCCATCATCACTTTTCTATTTTTCAATTTTGTGGCTCTGTCGAATTATATATTTGTTATTATTTAAGATCAGTGTCTTAAAATGAGCTAGAGTAACAAATGAATGGAGTGGATGCCAAATAGCCATCTTACTACCTCGTAGGTGTGAGCCACACAAAGCATTTTTTTAATTAGTGTTTCATATCGTTGCATGTATATGTAGGCTTCAAACGGATATGGCAAGGCATGAGAGCGAGATATTTGTACGAATGAACTTAAATGAGAAAAAGATGTATTTCATTAATGGTTAAATGTTTTTCATTTTCCTTTGAAAATCAAAAGTTCATGTCTTTAACTTGTTATTCATAAGTAAAGTCAGACAAACACCACCTGCACTATATATATAACACAGACATAGAAACGCCTTTTATATCATTTTAACAACCAAATGATTGAAATATTTTACTTTGAGTAGTTTTCTATTATTCGTTGGTTATCATTGAGCAAGTTCGATATTTGAATGGTTCGGATCGACAATAGATGATCTTAAATCATGGTTGAAGTTATAATAAATGGTTGAAGTCATAATAAATATTATTACAATGTGCAACAATATATGTTAGCAAATATTTTATTCGATAAGACTATAATTAATTGGATGCTTAAAAGATACTACAGGCTAGATGATTCCGACCTTTTAATTAATGGCTCTTGAGTATACCATTAAGTAAATGGTCTTTTCAAAGTAAAACAATTCAATGATCACGTGCTTACAAATACTTTTATTCACAATATTGTGAGGGTGCTATGTTAATCCCCCCATGTTAGTATACAAAATACACATGTATAGCTTATAAATAGCTATGTGGATGCATTCGTGTTATATATATATATATATATATATATATATATATTTGCAAACACTTCGTCCCAACAGAAAAATAAACTACTCTTCGAGCATCGGCTTGACTTCCATAAAACGAACTCCAATTGACATAAAAATTATTAAAAAATTAAACTAATTAAACATGAAATATCCTTGGCATGTCTTGAGAACAACTGACGAGTCAGATTAATAAATCAAGAACTCGACTAATTCGATATTGACTAAATAAACAAACCATTTAGAAACTTTAACAGTGCATATTTATAATAAAATTACTCTGGATCAACCGAAAAGCATTGAAATTTTAATTGATTGAAGTCGAAAGGGTCTTCGGCACATCCCGAAGACAACCATTAAACTCGATCGATCAACACCAGATTCAGTAAATGTCATATATCAATCACTCATTCGGACTCTAAAATCTTGAAAAAATTGTGTATGTGGCAACCGATATACGAAAAATGATAAAATAAACTCTTATTCCAAGGACTACTCTTTTTGCTATTTAGCATTCTCTGTATAACGTATGTGTTAAGGTATGAAATATTACATTTTAAAGTTGTGTCGAGATCAAAATTAGTACGGTTCTTCTCATACACAAAGTGATGCTGACATTATACAATATGGACTTCAAGTCAAATGATGATATGACAAACAATCTTTGATCAATTAACTTCATGATCAATTGAAAAAGATAGTCAAATTATCTTCCCAACGTTCATAAATATGCCCCCAATCTAGATTACGATGAGGAAGAGTTAACTCATTTACATAAACTATACATTATCAACTTCGCATATCGAAAGGTCGAAACTATAATAACTTTGGGCCCACTTTTGATATACAAAATGGTATCCAATTTAAGTGATTCTAGCCATGTTGGAAAGCTTATCAAATTATTTTCCTAATAGTTTCGAGATCACTGAAAATAGACATGTAACGATGAACATACCAACATTTGGTCAACTTTTTGCATTGCGAATTTGCACACCAAGTGATCACACATTTCTAACACATCAAATGGTATATGATTGAAGTGATTCTGATCCCATTGAAAAACTTATTGGATTATCTTTCCAATGAACCCGATATCATCGAAAACGGACATGTAATGATACGGGGATTCAGTTAAATATGCACATCGCGATTTCGCAAGCCAGACAATCACACTTTTGACATTTTAAATTGCCATCGATTGAAGTGATTTCAGTCTCATTTACAAACTTGTCTAGCAACTTTTCCAACGAGTCTAGGATCACTAAAAATTAATAGCTAATGAGAAAAATATGGGCATTTAATAAAAAAATTACTATGATGGAGAAAAACAAAAAATTAAAGTAACTTTAATGTAAGAAAATGATGCACTGTGGTTAATATTTATACTATTTTAATATAAAATATTACTTTAATTTTATATATATATATATATATATATATATATATATATATATATATATATATAAAAGTTACTTTTACTTTATATTATATTTTAATATATTGGGTTACTTTATATATCATTATAATTATAATATAATATGAATGATTACTTTGTATGAGTCAAGTACCAATCCCCTTGAATACATTATTTTAATATTACACTCATGCAACCACCTTATGTACTGTCATGCCCCAGACTCGGTAACCGAACTCATAAGGAATCCGATAGCCGGTTATGGCTGCAATAGCCTTCGCAGTACCACATTCTCGGCTCCTGAGGCAGGTTCCGAACTTGGGATCCTACAAGGAGAATTTTCATAATAGTATAACCATTTCCAATACGAGCATACCCAAGATCACAACAAGTACATCTGAGAATAACAAAGGTTCACATCACAAAATTCACTATGAATTTGAACTTTTACAAGTTTTCATAAGGTCCAAAAGGACATACATAAGATAATAGAAGAAGGAAAGAAAAGTCTACAACACCAGGGCCCTCAAGCTCAACTCTAATTCAAGCTCTGTCGCTACGACGCCTGCTTAGGATCACCTGCACGCATGAATCGTGCATAAGCTTATATAAGCTTAGAGGGTGATGGAAGTGTGTGACAACAGTGCGCAGAAGAATAATAGAGGGAGGGGAAACATGATCGATGATAATGTCGCTAGCCATATCGAGGTTTACCATAAATACAATGCAATGAGTACTGGGCGTCATACCAAGGCGTTGCATGAAGGGGCTTATACAGCCGATGTGAATGCTATGCAAAGTAATATCAGTGCTCATTACCAATCCCCGTATCAAGTACATTTTTAATCATAAGGAAATCACTGGGGTTTATTACACTACTGGACGACTGTCGCTCTACAGACCCCCGCATAGTCAACGAGCGTAAGAGACCTCACTACCCGCCCGTGAACAACCAATCACCAACAAGGCCTGACGGTAGTGGACCCATTTATGAGCTGATCAGACTCAGCCTAGCAATGCCTCCTTACATCAGGCGAGTAAGGCCACACCCCTACCCAACTGACTACATGACAATGAGAGTTGTGACCTAACGGTATAAGGCCCTCGTGCGCTCATAGTTTCCACTCGGTCACGGCGTTGGGGCAGATCCTCGATACCATGGAAGTTTTGAGAATTTCATCCATGGGCATCCTATGCACCCGGTATGCTCAAGTAATATTTTCGGTGTCCACACATACAGCCATCCACAAACAATCCTGTGGAGGCATGACCCTGATGAAGCAAGGGCGGTATCATCATGAAATGTAATGTCAATGCATGAGTCACACATACAGATCATGCACTAATTTCAGGCACTCAATGTGCATAAGGGGAGAAACTCCATTCCTCTATGACCACCACTTGATGCAATCAATTCACACAGATGATGTATATGGGTCACAATGATGTAAATGCGCTACCTGTAAAATATATTTCTCTTTCCCAATGAGGGACAATGTTTAGATACGTAGACAAGTACTCTAAGGAGAAGTGAAGTCCTCTAGTGGGGCCCCAATACTTTGGGATGACCCATAAGCTAAGAGAATCATAAAGCCTCAAGGAAGAAGCAGTCCTAATAAGGTCCAAGGTGGGCCTTCAACCACCTATGAGGACCCTATGGGTCTACCTTAGGGCTATCAAGGAGGACATCCAACCTCAACTGGGTCCTAAAAGGTAGCGCGCTACGCATATAAAGTAAGGTCCAAGGCCCAAGCAATCCACGACCTAGTGAGTCATGCACTAAGCCCAATACATAGGCAACATGGTGGGCCCTTAAGCAAGGTTTGGGCCTAACTATAAAGGTCATGAGTCCACTCATTGTGGTGGGCCTAATGGGCAGCCCATTATTCCAAAATATGAGTGATCCTTATATTAAGAACAAGTAAGTTGGACTTCACATCTCGGCCCAAGTATGGGTTTATTTTAATGGGCAAGTAAGGGCCCAACTATTTGAATATTTGGCCCATAAAGCCCATCACAATGACATGATAATATAGGCCCCAAGGGTCCAATGGGCCTATCAAAAAGTTTTAAGACAAAGGGCCTAGGAAAACCCAACAAATAACTAAGAAGACTAGTCCAGTAAAAGTTCGATTGGAATGGGCCTTAAATATACACTAATTAAGCCTAAAATCTAATTAAAAAATAGGGTAAGATATGTGTAACAATATCCACAAATTTGGTGGACCATGTTGCCCCAAAACATCCATTTATGGGCACAACCATGAGCCTATTGCTGAAATTCCAGTCCACCCACAATCTGACATTGTTGGAAATTCAAAAATTATTTAAATTATATGTTTTTTTAGTTCCCGGTGACCCATACATGTCACAGGGGGTCCACCAGATAAAGGGAGTGGATTAAACACATAAATCAAATGGGCCATGCTGTTGGACTGGACGTCCAGCAGCAACACAATGGTTGGGCGTCCCATGTGTAGGCAGCTCTATGACCCTGGGTATTTGGCCCAAAAAACTAATCAAATGGGCCCCAATTGGATGTTACTAAAGGGGAGGATGATTGATTCTCCCATGGACCCCATATGGATGAATGGTGGGATATACAATACATTTAGGTGGGTTCACAAAGTAGCCTGGACGGCCAACCAAGGCTGGATGCCCCAGCCTGGGCGTCCCATCCTAGTGGGCCACTCCAGGCCACACCACCGACAGTATAGGGGCCCGATGGCCCTAAACATTTGCAGGGTGATACTTTCATGGGTGGGCCACACCTCTACAAAATTCGTGATTTTTGGATAACTAGAAGTTTTTAATTAATTTAAAGAAAATAATCCGTCCAGAAAATTTGTCTAACCTAGACGTCCCAACGTGGTGGGCCGGTCCAGCCCTTACCACGGTATGCATAGGGGTCCGTTGGCCCCAAAATTTGGCAGGTGTGTCCTACCATGGGTGCACCTTCACAAATTTTCATGGTTTTTGGATACTAAAAAGTATTTTAATTAAATTTAGGAATATAATCTGTCCAAAAATTCTGTTAAGTGCAGAATTATGGATAGACCATGATTGAGCACCCAATGGGATGGGCCCTGGATGTTCAAAAATTGGAGAAATTAAATTTAAACCTTCTCACATATATATAGTAAAAGGAAGGGTCCAACAAAGTGGCCCACTTGATCAGAAACTATTTTAAAATTTTGATTTTTCAAATTGCAACCTTGCTGGAATTACAACAGAAATTTCAGCAAGGTACCCATATTGGCCCACTCTTTTGGAGACCCAAATCAGGTCAATTGAGATTGAAATTTGGCATGCTTATAGGTGAGACATGTACCTTTAAAAATTATATATTACTTGGTACAAAACTCCCCACCAAAAGTCTCAAATTCTGGCCTCAAGTTGGCCTAAAAATCTATCCAGACAGATTTGGACAGCAACATGTAATTGAAAGAAATTAAATATGCACATCATTTAAGATGGGATTTAACCCCCAAAAATCATGTTGTGGACCACCCCAGTGGGCCCCACAAATATCTAGAACTTCCCCATCATAAAAAACTCCTTGCGTGTGCCCTATGAAGGTGGATTTTGTGGCTACATGTCTAAGGATGAACCGCCATGAACATCCAACCTCCATGGATGGTCTGGATTTTTGTTGGTACACAAGGTGGGCCACTATTGAGGCCCTCCCCTTCATCAATTACACCACACATTTCATTGATTTACATGATATAACATAGATCAAACACAAGCATGTCATAGAATCAAGATCAATGGTTGAAATAGATACCATCCCAACCATAATTCTAAGGTCTAGATGACCTATCATGCAATGAAATCCAAATAATCCTCCATGATGGGGCCCATAAAGGGAAACCCCATGCATGGGATATGCATGCATGAAATAGGCCATTTGGCCACATCTAAGGAATGACGTAAGATCTCCACCATTGATTGGTGGGTCCTACACTTCCCATATGACAGAAAAAGATATCTAAGAACATAGAAATGGGAATCCTACATCCTAGAAGTACACCCACCTTAGATCTCTTCAAACTTGTATCTTCTAGCTCCTAGTGCCCCAAGGGAACCATATCAATGGGTGAGATGAGATATGAATGGTTAGATTGAGAGGAAATAGGGGAAGATGGGGCTAGAATGAGGTGGATGTCCCACCCTCTCCTGCTAAGGAGGAATGAGAAAGAGAAAGGGAGAAATGAGAGGGAGTGAAGAGAGAGAGAGAGAGAGAGAGAGAGAGAGAGAGAGAGAGAGAGTGTCCTTTAAGCTAGGTAATCATTTCTTTCTTGCCTTGGTTAGAGAAGAACGATGATTGCAATAGGGAATTACAACCAAAGTTGTAGGGTTAGTAGGTTTTCTAGGCTTGTGGGTGGTATTTAGAGGTAGGTAGTGTAGGAATAGGACTTAGGTAGTGTGTGTGTGATGTGTGTTAGAAATAGTACCAAGAGATGAGACCTACCAGAATTCCATACACACTATCCCTAAGTGGGCCACATGACCATGGTCAAGGGCTAGAAATGAAATGCACACAACTTATGATCTACACGTCAGATGGATGTAGAAGATGCGGCATCGGAACCACAACGACGATGCGAACAAGATGACAGAGGTTTCGGCTCGATCCGAGTCAGGTCTACGTGACCAGAGTTAAGGATGACCGCAAATATAATCTGAGGGTCACGGGTCGCCGGGATTCGACCGGTAGAACCGCAAGACCAAGATGAACGAAATGCATACTCACACACACACATGTACACATGCGAACTCAGGTCGGGTCTTACATGTACCTTTTATTTTAATATCACAACTCTTCAATCATCTTTAGTATATTTTCTTTTATATTAAAAATCCATTATACAAACTATTTCAGGGAAAAATATCGAGGGAATGCGAGAAATACGGAGAAATAAAGGAGACACAAGAGAAAAAGAGGGAAAAAAAAAGGAAAAGGGTGAGAGAAAGAAAAGGGGTGGAAAATTTTAAGAAAAAATGAGACAGAGAGACGACCAGAAGGGTGGGTAAGTGCGAAGAGAGTATGGGAAAGCTAGAGTACGTACTAAGGGTTTGCCCAGGGTGTTCTGAAAATTCTCGACATGTCGACATGTTACTTAATGTATAAGAAAAAAAAAATAAAAAATGTCATTGAACCCAATAGTATGATTGAGACCAGGTGTAACGCCCTACAAATTGGGGGTCGTGCATACACTCGACCTCCAAGTTCTCGGGGTCACTTATAACCGGTTTTCATTAATATGCGCTTGAATCAAGTTTAAATGCGCAGCCTGAAATTTTCTGGAACATGAAGCCCAACCACACAAGTCTATTGAAATGAAAAGATCAAATATATACAGGTCTAAAAGAATGTGAATGGGTCGCATAAGGCGTCGCCCATCAAAATCACAAAAAAGAATGCTATGTCCAAAAAGAATATAAGACTGAGTCCACGACTCAACGATCTAAATTCCACCCGTCAAGCCAATGGAGAGCCGCCCATCAACTGAAAGTAGGACAGCTCGTCCTCCTCGTCTAAGTTTGCGTCGACAGGCTCCTCGAACTCCTCGTCACCTGCAGCTATGGAAGAGTCTGGTTGGTGTTTTAAAACACCGTCCCAGAGTGGGAGTGAGTGATCAACTCAGTAGGTGCTATTAATCTTAAGTTGTACAAGCAACAGTTATATTAAGAATTTAATGAAAAACATTCATTCACAGTGACTAAACTAATCTTGTTAATGCATATGCATGATAGATGATATGATGCATGCCCTCGCCACAACGCTCCCTTGAGAGACTCCGTCTAACGATCGTGTATGACCAACACTCCCTCAAAGCGACCTCGATGACCGAGTCGCCACCCTAACTAATGCGATGCAATGTGGTTGTGTTAGCCGAGTTCTTAGTTAAGTCCATTCATCCAGCAGGTTGGAGAATCTGATACACCCCACGTATCAATACCCTGAACTGGTTGCGAGGCCAAGACCCCCCAACATGTGAGGCTGAGACCCCGCGATCTTTGATCCCGTCGGATTCTCCATTCTCGACTTTAAGCACATGGGGAGTGCCGAGAGAAAAGGATCGCTCACGGTCGTTACGGGGAGGCGCATCACCCCAGCGTAGGCCGACAGCTCGGACACAGTGTCCCATTCCACCATGCCCGGCTCACGAGACGGTGGATCGATATTCAATTCGTTATCGATGGGCTACAATGGTAGTAAGGTAGTCCAGATTTCATACATGTGTGAGCAAACAGGGTTAATAAAATAAGGTTGGTAAGCCAGTAAACTAGACCGAATGAGTTCAGGAAAGCACGTGGCGGAACGACAATGGGTACAAGCGACCCATGTAGTCTAACTACTGTTGCTCACACGCACTCGCCCAAATCCATGGATTTAACCTCAGGACAGTCCTACCAACGGGACCGCCTTCTCTCTCCTCGTATTCCTGACCAACCCAAGGGTTGGGTGGTGATTCATAACATGTCAAGTATCCAAGTTATCAACTAATCATAACAATATCATGTTCTCATGCATCTCAACATACGAATTGGATACTCCTAACAATCAATGCTAACATTGTCATGAGACAAGTGCATATGTATTGTGTGTGTTTGTGGGGAAGCTAAGCAATTCCTACGTCTCAAAGAATCAATCACACAAGAGAAACGAATCATACATGTTATGAAACAACACCATATGAGAGAAATCAAATAAAATATGAGCATGTAATCATTCATATACCAAATCATGTGAGAGGCAAGGTCAATCATCAAATGAGAACAAATCATGCAATTCTATACAATTCCAACAAACATACAATTCCTAGGTTTCGTCTAGATTATTCAATACAACATCTCAAACAAACAAAATCATTAAGCTCATACTATAATTGGTGCTAGGTCACCTAAGGGTAATAGTCCGCACCTATGGATCGTTGAAGACTTAGAAAATGACCTAGGAACGCCGAACTCGGTGTTGATCGGTCGAAATCTTAAGACAATGTACTTGCATGTTAGAATCCCATGTGAATCCACCCTCAACATAAGGGATTTCTAAGAGATGAGGGTTTTACCTACTCAATCGGTGGAGAGGGGCTCTTTCGGCTGTGGGTGAAGGATTTGTTGAGGAAGAGGTGAGGAGTTGCAAGAATCAGTCTCCTTTGGGCCCTACTAGAGCTATGGCCTACCTTCCCTCTTCTTCACTCTCCCTTCCTCTCTTCTTCCTTTCTTCTTTCTCCCTTTTCTCTCTTCTCTCTTTCTTTTTTTAGGGCAAAATCGTATGGGGAGAGGGGTGCCCAAAAGAAGCCCCTTTTATAATGCCAGATTTGGCACAAATGGCCTCAAGTGTTGGGTTTTTACTATACTAGCCCTATGGGAAGGTTTTTCTAGCCTCTAGGGCCCACTATGGGGTGTACAAGTCGATATACACCATAGGATAGTTAGCCCTAATAATGATCTACGTATGGATACGATCGGCCCGCCATTTAGATGTGTCAATCAACGGATACGATTAGAAGTCTGTTTAACGGTCACCGATGGTCAATCGGGGCCGCGGTTATACGGATATGAGCAGAGAAATATCCTTACTCCACGTGTGAAGTTTGGTCGCAAACCGACGGTCCAAAATTCTCAACTTTGCATAAGAGTGGACGACACAAATCACTTAAGTTTCGGCTTTTTCTTTAGGGTATTTGCACTTCTCATGCACTCGTCCTTTAGCTTAAGTTGAGCGGTTCTGGACCATTCCTAGGTCTGACTCCCACGATGGATGTCAAGCCCAGTAAGACAGACATTACTCTATAATTTGTAACTAGTGGCCCACCAACGAGCGGTCTAGAGCTTGTTCGGAAAATCGGAGCATTTATGGAATGAATTAGGTATTGAGATTTCTCATGGGCGATAATTAGAGTTTGGATTAACTATGTTCATAGTGTGGCCTATTTATAACTAGTGAAAGTGGAGATTTGGTCATGATTAATCTAAGCCATCGGTTTTATGCTGAAAGAGTAACGAGGTTCATTTGGTCTATTAGCCAAGATCCGAGCCTTGTCTGACTTGACTTCGGTTGAATCTTTAATTTAATTATGATTGTCTTGATTAGTTAGCGATGGGTCATTTAGATTTGGGTCCTATGTGAGTAAATCATGGGGCTACACCTGATGTTCAAGTGATCAGGCGGATTCATTGGCTTCCCACGGTTTATTAATTTAACTTGTGCGGTTCTTTACTGGTTTCACCGCTGTATATACTAACATTGAGTGTTAATAGTCATTAAGTGATATTATAAGTTAATTAAAAAAAAAATTAAGGATTTTTTTTTTTAGAAATCCAAAACAGTGAAAATCCAGGACGTTACAATCTACCCCACTTAAAAACAATTTCATCATCGAAATTGCCTAAGGGCAATAAGTAAATATATTATCATTTCATTTACTTAAGTTTTGTTGGTTTCAAGTTTATATACGTTTAAGGGTATATAATAAATATACTAGCCTAGCTCATTGTAATCTACCCCCCTTAAAAGTTTTCACCTTTGAGGTTTGGAAACAAATGTCAAAATCATTATTATTGCACAATCATTATTATCGCACTATGTGTTTGACAATAAAGTTTACCTAAGGTATATTATGCTCTTCATGATCAGGCTAATATGGAAAAATGGTTGTGGTAGGGTCAAATCCGATACGTCGATTGTCCGCTTGACCAGGGCAGACAACTCGTTGTATCCCTTCTTTTATCCTGATGGATCCTAGTCTTCTGCTCGGTCAAAGCAGTGAGTCCATTGGTAGTCGCACAGGATTGAGAATTGGGTCAAGCAACGAATGCTTCGCAGGTGTATACTTCCGTAATTCCGTAGTTCGATCAATCTAAATGTTTAAGGAAAAATCACACATCATTAAAATGTTAAAATCTCCTATTTATAAGGTCATCCTTTGAGTCTTGCTCCAAAAGAGTTCTCATTTTAATTATTGTCTAACTTAGTAATTTAAATCTCTCACAGTGCTTATGGTCAAACGATTATCCTAGGAAGGCTTCCTATGGCCTAAATGTATTTCTGTATATTGTCATCTTGATCTTATGGGTGTGGGTTATGAGCAAATTACGCTTTGGTTTCGTTGATTTCGGGTAAAGGAAGAATCAAAAGTTTTAAGATATCTCAGAGATTTGAAGGGCTGATGACGCTAAGAACAATGCAAAAAGAGAAAGAAGAAAAAGTTTTAGGAACTCATAATGTTTTAACGAAGTTTGCATCGAATATGAACTTAGAAAGTATTTAACAATCAAACTCAACCCTATTAAAGAGTCGAAGTTCAACCGTACTAGAAACTATTTGAAGTAGAAAAATGTATTAAAAATAATCTGATTTAATCATACAAGATGATTTCTATCATGGTTAGAAGTAATTTTTAAAAAGAAACAAAATACTAAAACTCCAATATGAAAAAAAATACACTTGGTTCATTGGCGACCCACAGGGCATCAATCTTCATTTGTTAACTGATGTTATGGATATACCAGAAATTTCAAGGAGGCTATTCCATGAAACTGGGCATTTTGACACATTTTGTAGGTTAAGAGGTTCCTACATGTATAAGAAATTCTAGAGTGGTAGAAGAATGTATTGTAGAGACTACGTATGATTATCTAGATGGTTTCTAAAGTTTTCTTAGCCGCAGGATGACATCGTAAGCCTTATCTTAGCTATCCATCTAAGGTAGCTAAAATGATCTTAGGTCTACATAAGGAAGATGGGTCCTCATTTGTAACTAACCACATAAACCTCATTCTTGAGTTCTAGTGTAACAAATTCGCTTACCTTGAAGGCTCTCTTATGATACTCTCCTCTCCAAAATAACGTGACTACACTATGGTGGTAGGCTGACTCATTCGCAACGAGGGTGTGTGTGAATGCTTCATAGCCTGCACTTAGGGAAGTACTCGAGATATGACACTAAGATCCAGGAGCCGGCCATGGCGGAGCCTCACATTGACTACCCTCGCATCTTGACATGGTCCCATCCAGTACTAGCCCAACACAACTATTACATGCACACCTCAAATGGTGAAGCCGAGCAAGCAAATTAGGTGATAAAGTCAAACGAGCTATATCATGTATATATATATATATATATATATATATATATATATATATATATATATATATATATATATATATATATATATATATATATTCAATCTCACTTTCTTTACAGTAGGCTTTAATCAACGAAGTATAATTAACCCCATTCGGCAAAATACCCTTCTCACCCATTAACAGCAAAATGTCTGATGCAACTTCTGTCTTACCCAACTCACACCATCCATCAATCAATGAATTACAAGTCACCACATTTGGTTCCATCTTATCAAATATTATAATGAACTCAACCTAGACAGGACCCAAATCAGACCTAAGAAAACTATTTATTAGTTAATATAGGAAGGTCTACAGGGTCTTTTAAAACAAGCATGCATGTATGATAAGTACCAACCTTTATAAAAAAAAAAAACTATGTGTGGCCCACCATGACATGTAAGTATCATCCAACTCGTCCATTAGATGCACCCAGTTGTTAGTCCTAGATCCCAATATTTAGCCTAATCCATCACATTTTAGAAGTAAATAAATAAATGAAAACTCGACTCAATGTCTAGTTGGGTTGGGTTGACTCGAGGCCTATGACTAGTCTTACTCAACTCTATTTAAATATAGTTGAAGTAATACTATTTATAATTTTCTAAAAAAAAAAACATATATATATCAGTAAAATATAAAAATAATGCAAGGACATGCAAGTGCATGTGCATGTTAATTGGCCTGTTGGTGGTGTTTCTACCCCTGTTAGAAGTCATGGATTCAAAACCCAAGCCAACTTGACCACGTAAGTAGTTGATTGGATGTGTCATGCCAAGTCAGGGCCGAGTTGGGCTCACAGACAAGTTTGATGGTGACTTGACTCAAAAAGTATGTGTTGGGATTTTAGGAAAGTCATAAACCCAAAAACTAATAATGATAATAATAAAAGACCGAAGAAAAAGGGAAAAAAAATCATAAATTTTGACGACATTTCTAGTGAAACTCTCAATTAAGCTACTGCGAAAACTCATTTCTAAAACCTTTGAATTTACTTAATATGGCTCAATTAACTCTTGAAATATAGTAATTTATATAACTAATATGATGAATATTTAGAAATGGAAGGGGGCTTTGATGTAGAAATGGAAGAAGGCTTTGGAAATGAGATTTGAGAAGAAGAAGAGGGCTTTGATGAAGATTTGAGAGGAATTGAAGGATTTGAGTAAGGGTTGCTGGGATGGGTTTCATGGATGAAGAGAGGGATTTGAGAGAAATGGGTTGTGGTTTTTGGAATGTGGAAGAGAAGGGCTGGGAGAGGGGTCTTCAAGTGACCCCACACATATTTAAAACACAAAAAGGGCCACCCATTGGCCGCCTGGGCGGGGGCCATTGTAACGTTTCTTATATATTTAGTAATAGAATTATTTTTTTTTCTAATATTTTATCATTAAGTTTAAACTCACTCTACAAAATTTTATTTCATTTCGAGTTGTAAAAAAATATATATTAAAATTTTAGAAGTGACATTTGTCTGAAACTAACAAATTTTTTTTTTCTATAAGATTGCACGATGTCTCTATTTCTTGTAAGGTTTCTTGTACTTTCGGTAACTAAATTATTTTTATAATACTTTTCATTGAGTTTAAAGCTAACTCACAAAATTTCATCTTATTTGGGGTTGTAAATAAAGTATTAAAATTCTAGGAGCAACAGCTGTCCGAAATCAATAATTTTTGGACAGTTGACAGAACATCTTAATTTTAACTATGTTATAATTTTTATTTTATTATTTTTATATAAAACTAGACTCATCAATCTTCAATCTGACTTTTGAATCACTCAAATCGGAGTTGTAACGAATGAGATATGAATTTTTGAAGTTGACCCAAAATTGCAGAAAATTCCGGCGGGGCAACTCGGGCTGGGCAGGGTCACGCGGGCTGGGCGGGGTCACGCCGGGCCCATGGAGGGTCCACTTTAGAATGCGATTTACCGAGCGCTGGTGAGGCCCCCCGGGACGTGGCATATATGAATTTGAGGTAGGAGAATCCGACCTACGTAATGGGCATAGTTATTTTGTGAAATTCTTCCTAGTTAGTGGCCAAAACCCAGTTTTTCTCCAGTTTCACTATTTTCGGTAAATTTTCATTCACCCCTAACTCTTTATCCCCAAATGGGTCAAATCTATCAAATTTGGCCCGATATTCGCTCGTTTAGTCTAGGATGATGGTTTCGACCATCAAATCGTTCAGTCTCCGGCTCGTTTCTGTCTATGGGCGAAGGTCTTGTAAGACTGCTGGACTCATTCTCTAGCTTCACTACTCCCTCTCGCTACCCATTCCTAATTCGTGGGAAGTCTTACCTTCCGTTCAAGGTTGCCGGTTTAGGGATCGGGATGGTTCCTAGCACTCTAAGTCTCTGTTGCGTTTCCTATCGTTTTAGTATCGTTATTGTGTTTCCTCTCAAGTCAGCGGACGCGTCAGTGAGTTCATGACCCACGACCCAATAAATTCCAAACCATTGCTCTGATACCATCTTGTAACGCCCTGAAAATCGGGGGTTGTGCATACACTCGACTCCCTAATTCCCAGGGTCACTTATAACCGGTTTTCATTAATATGGGATTAAATCAAGTTTAAATGCGCAGCCTGAAATTTCCTGAAACATGAAGCACAACCATACAAGTCTACTGAAATGAAAATATCAAATATATACAGGTCCAAAAGAATGTAAATGTATCACACAAGGCGTTGCCCATCAAAATCACAAAAAAGAATGCTATGTCCAAAAAGAATATAAGACTGAGTCCACGACTCAGCGATCTAAATTCCACCCGTCAAGCTGATGGAGAGCCGCCCATCAACTGAAAGTAGGACATCTCGTCCTCCTCATCTAAGCTCGCGTCGACAGGCTCCTCAAACTCCTTGTCACCTGCAGCTATGGAAGAGTCTGGTTGGTGTTTTAAAACACCGTCCCAGAGTAGGAGTGAGTGATTAACTCAGTGGGTGCTATTAATCTTAAGTTGTACAAGCAGTAGTTATATTAATAATTAAATAATGAAAAACATTCATTCACAGTGACTAAACTAATCTTGTTAATGCGTATGCATGATGGATGATATGATGCATGCCCTCGCCACAACGCTCCCTCGAGTGACTCCATCTAACGATCGCGTATGACCAACACTCCCTCAGAGCGACTTCGACTGCCCAGTCGCCACCCTAACTAATGCGATGCAATGTGGTCGTGTTAGTCGAGTTCTTAGTTAAGTCCATCCATCCAGCAGTTTGGGGAATCTAATACACCCCACGTATCAATACCCTGAACTGGTTGCGAGGCCAAGACCCCCCAACGTGTGAGGCCGAGACCTCGCGATCTTTGATCCCATCGGGTTCCCCATCCCCGACTTCAAGCACATAGGGAGTGCCGAGAGAAAGGGATCGCTCACAGTCACTATGGGGAGGCGCGTCACCCCAGCGTAGGCCGATAGCTCGGACACAGTGTCCCATTCCACCATGCCCGGCTCACGAGACGATGGATCGATATTCAATTCGTTATCGATGGGCTACAACGGTAGTAGGGTGGTCCAGATTCCATACATGTGTGAGCAAACAGGGTTAACAAAACAAGGTTGGTCAGCCAGTAGACCAGACCGCATGAGTTCAGGCAAGCACGTGGCAGAACGACATCGGGTAAAAGCGACCCATGTAGTCTAACTACTGTCGCCCACACGCACTTGCCCAAATCCATGGATTTAGCCTCAGGACGGTCCTACCACCGGGACCGCCTTCTCTTTCCTCGTATTCCTGACTAACCCAAGGGTTAGGTGGTGATTCATAACATGCCAAGTATCCAAGTTATCAACTAATCATAACAATATCATGTTCTCATGCATCTCAACATACGAATTGGATACTCCTAACAATCAATGCTGACATTATCATGAGACAAGTGCACGTGTGTTGTGTGTGTTTGTGGGGAAGCTAAGCAATTCCTACGTCTCAAAGAATCAATCACACAAGAGAAACGAATCATACATGTTATGAAACAACACCATATGAGAGAAATCAAACAAAATATGAGCATGTAATCATTCATGTACTAAATCATGTGAGAGGCAAGGTTAATCATCAAATGAGAACAAATAATGCAAATCTATATAATTCCAACAAACATATAATTCCTAGGTTTCCTCTAGATTATTCAATACAACATCCCAAACAAACGAAATCATTAAGCTCATACTATAATTGGTGCTAGGCCGCCCAAGGGTAATAGTTTGCACCTATGGATCGTTGAAGACTTGGAAAATGACATAGGAACGCCGAACTCGGTGTCGATCGACCGAAATCCTAAGACAATGTACTTGCATATTAGAATCTCATGTGAATCCACCCTCAACATAAGGGATTTCTAAGAGATGAGGGTTTTACTTACTTAATCGGTGGAGAGGGGCTCTTCCGGTTGTGGGTGAAGGATTTGTTGAGGAAGAGGTGAGGTGATGAATTGCAAGAATCTGTCTCCTTTGAGCCCTACTAGAACTATGGCCTACCTTCCCTCTTCTTCACTCTCCCTTCCTCTCTTCTTCCTTTCTTCTTTCTCCCTTTTCTCCCTTCTCTCTTTTCTTTTCTAGGGCAAAATCGTATGGGGAGAGGGGTGCCCAAAAAAAGCCCCTTTTATAATGACAGATTTGGCGCAAATGGCTCCAAGTGTTGGGTTTTACTATACTAGCCTTATGGGAGGATTTTTCTAGCCTCTAGGACCCACTATAGGGTGTACAAGTCGATATACACCATAGGATAGTTAGCCCTAATGATGATCTATGTATGGATATGATCGGCCTACCATTTGAATGTGTCAATTAACGGATACGATTAGAAGTTTGTTTAACGGTCACCGATGGTCAATCGGGGCCGCGGCTATACTGATATGAGCAGGGAAATATCCTTACTCTACGTGTGAAGTTTGGTCGCAAACCGACGGTCCAAAATCCTCAACTTTGCATAAGAGTGGACGACCCAAATCACTTAAGTTTCAGCTTCTTCTTTTAGGGTATTTGCACTTCTCATGCACTCATCCTTTAGCTCAAGTTAAGCGGTTCTAGACCGTTCCCAGGTCTGACTCCCGCGATGGATGTCAAGCCCAGTAAGACAAACATTACTCTATAATTTGTAACTAGTGGCTCACCAACGAGCGGTCTAGAGCTTGTTCGGGAAATCAGAGCATTTCTGGAATGAATTATGTATTGAGATTTCTCATGGGCGATGATTAGGGTTTGGATTAACTATGTTCATAGTGTGGCTTATTTATAACTAGTGAAAGTGGAGATTTGGTCATGATTACTCTAAGCCATCGGTTTTATACTAAAAGAGTAACGGGGTTCATTTGGTTTATTAGCCAAGATCTGGGCCTTGTCTGACTTGACTTCGGTTGGATCTTTAATTTAGTTATGATTGTCTTGATTAGTTAGTGATGAGCCAGTTAGATTTGGGTCCTATGTGAGTGAATCATAAGGCTACACACTGATGTTCAAGTGATCGGGTGGATTCATTGGCTTCCTGCGGTTGATTAATTTAACTTGTGCGGTGCTTTACTGGTTTCACCCCTGTATATACTAACATTGAGTGTTAATAGTCATTAAGTGATATTATAAGTTAATTAATAAAAAAAATTGAAGGATTTTTTTTTTAGAAATCCAAAACAGTGAAAATCCAGGACGTTATTCCAGGGCTATTCGTTCTTTAAAAATAGTGGTTGGTCTCCCTTTATTTTGCATACATCTTGATTGAAAACACATTTCACTCTATATGTTCTAAACACATCTAATATACACACTCACGTTTTCTTTTACTTAATTCTAAATTTTTCTATAGTGTCCTTTTAAAATTTATTTGCCTACACGAGGTCTTAAGTCCCATGAAGTAAATGTATGCATTATTTTTTTCTTTTCGTTTGTCCAGGGTCTTAAATGTCATGAAACAAGGCTACATGCTGCTTATTTTATTTTTGCTTGCTCAGGACCGTTGGCTCTGTAAGGTCAGGTTGTATTTCATTTTGTTTATATACTCGAAGCCACATAATTTTGCAAGTAGAACTATATAGATTTTTTTAATTTATTATTTTTTTATATATTTTTTTATTTTTAATGTATGTCAGACACATATGGATTATGTAAAGCACGGTCAAATATAAGTGTCAAAATTCTACTCAATCTCCCAGAAACTATAAAAATGTGTAAAATATATACCACACATTATTTAGGTAAAAAATGATGCATGATTCCTTCATTTTTCATCACTAAGGCCGTTGTTCTGAATCTATGATCGCATGCTAACCACACGAGTCATTTAAATTAAGGATTTAACACTTGAGTGATTTCATTGTTTATATATGGCTATATATTCTAAACTTCATTTGGCCAGTTGGGACTCCAAATTAGATGCATTTTCATACTTAAGCCAATATCACACTACAACTATACCAACACATCATAAAGCCGGGGAAATGAGGGCACTGTTCGTGGGGAGCGTTCGCGATACGTTAAGATCTCCTACACATACATTAGTTGTCCATCTTCTTCTATATATTTCTGTCATTCTCGATAAAATACACAAATATAATTTTCAAAATGTAATCATCCGTAACTAACACAACATCAAAGCGAATTGATCCCTATGTTTATCTCCACCATTTTCTATTGCCCATCTTCTAATGCCTAACAATCGGAGCTTGTCTTATAATTCCAACCAATAATGGCCAGCTAGCATTCTTCCCTCACAAATGATCTTCAAACAACAACTACTCACTACAATCTATCTGTCACCTCTATAAAAAAGCCAACCATACATAAGAAGTTGCTTTCCATTCATCATCACCAATCAACTATCGATTCGATCATTGTTGTTGCTTATTCTTTGTCATTAGCTGACATCTCAAGCATTATTAGCACTACTGTCACCCAACCCTCACCCAAGCTCTGTTCATCCATCATCATCTCCATCATCTATAAAAAAACGGCAACAACTACTATCATTCTCTGTGCATGCACCGCCTTATCGTCATCGTCTTCAACATAATGCACACCACAACCTATAAACCATCACTAGCCACATAATAATCACCGCCAACTATTCTCGACACCACCAACCACCATCATTGTCTCTACTTTTTCCCCACAAGTTGCCTATGAACTGTACCTTAAGACCCTTAGCTGAGCACATATATGGTTACTTTCGCAAACAAAAGGCTACGTAGGTGGAAATTTCAAGGGATTCACCATGTCTGGCATGTACATTCTGCCAATCTAACTATTGATACGAGGTCACAATAATTCAAAACTTAAGTAGGTCACACCAAATAAAATATTGTGAATTAATGCCCCACCGTTAGTTCCTTGTAGAACCTATCATGATGTTTACGTGGCATCCAATCCATTTATCGCCGTTGGACGGGTGGATTGGAAGGGATTGAATGGTATTAGGGTGGATGGCATGGATTTCAAGGCAATGATGGTGTTGTCAGTGGATTGTCTTAAGATCCATGGGATTGCTATATCCCGGGATTGCTATATCGAGTCTGTTTGGCACGCCCGGCTGATCCCGGGATTAGGGTGGATTGGATGGGATTTAAAGGTAATGATGGTGCTGTCAGTGGATTGTCTTAAGATCCATGGGATTGCTATATCCCGGGATTAGATCACCCAGTCTGTTTGGCCCGCCAAGCCAACCCCGGGATTTAACTTCCAATCCCTTCCAACACCATCCAATCCCTTCCAATCCGCCCAGCCAAACGGGCCCTAATGTCTCAAGATGGCAAAAGAATCACCCAAAAAAACATAGTATTCTAAGACTTATGTGGCCACATCATGTAAATTTATATGTTTCAAATATAAATTTATAGAGTAGCTTACTTGAGAGTTGAATCAATCTAATGTTAATAATCAAAGCCAACCAAGGTGTGGTTACTTGATGTATCTAGTGAAAAAAACTCTACTAAATAACTAGGTGGGGTACCGAAAACGATTTTCCACTTTCCCTTTGTACACACCATTTCTCTTCATTTTTATACTTAATGTTGCACACGCATCTAATCCATCTCGATGCATGCATTGTATACTGAGGTCGTCTATCCATTTTGTCAGTATATAGGGCATGGTCCCACAAAATGAAGTAGATAAAAATCTCAAGTGGACCACTTCGCATGAAATAATGGTCATTATATGCCCACCATTAACAACTTTCTAGGGTCCACTGTAATATGTTAATTTGGCATCAACTTGTTGATATGGCTACACAGACTTAGATGAAGGGAAAACATAAATATTTGCTTAATTGACAGCTTTTGTGGCCCATGAAAAAAATTAATAGTCAATGAATATTGTTTCCCGTGCTATGATCCACATAGTATTTTATCTACTTCAATTTTAAGACCATGTCCAAAACTAATTTTGCCAAAATAGATGGAGAGCGTGGATGTACAATGCATAAATTGAGGTGGGCCCCCCGTCAGTGTCCCACCCACATTGCTAGTTTCGGGTTGCAGCTAACTTGAATACTTCATTTAGCTTCATTTGAAGCTACATGGGTTTTTCTTATTTAAACACATATGCTGACCGATTGAGAAACGAACCGTATATGTTATATTCTTAATATACAAGAATACGACCATTCAAATCGTTAAACTAACACGAAAGGAAACAAATGTTCATATCATCTAAGCTGTTTACCAGCATCACCTACCACTGGCACCACATGGATACCTTTTGTGGCACCACGTTGCTCAAGCTTTATAGAGCCCACCATGACATATGTGTTTTATCCATGCCGTCCATCCATTGGGCAACTCATTTCAAGGCATCATCCCAAAAATGATGCAGATCAAAGCTCAAGTGGGCCCACCATGACATATGTGTTTTATCCATGCCATCTATCTGCTGTGCCAGCTCATTTCAGGCATCATGCAAAAAACGAGGCTGATCAAAAGCTCAAGTGGATCACACAACAGGAAATCTTGATGATTTTTTTTTACACAAGCACTCACACCTCCACACACGGATGCAGATTGCGTCCTACCCTGCCTGCTTATAGTCATGAGCAGGGCAGATTTGTGGTGGGCCCACAGTGATGTATCTGTATATTCATACTATCCATTCCTTTTCTCATATCATTTTAAGGCATGTGTACAAAAATGAGGCAGGACAATGAACCATACCAAATAATAAGCTTGGTTATATTAAATGCACAAAGCATTAAATAATAAGCTTGGCTATATTAAATGCACAAAGCAATAAATGTAAGTTGCATTAGCGGCCAGTTTGACTTTTCAATGCAAGTGCAAATACTGGTAAATGGCTAATCATGAAACTTTCACCTGTTTGGAATTTTTGGGAATTCTCGCCTTAAAACCCATTCAAAAGTGCTAGTTAAAATTTTTAAACCTAACAGTAATGTATATGACATATCTGTTCCGTCCATCCGTATTACCACAACATTTTGAGATATGAGTCAAAAAATCATGTAAATCCAATACTAAAGTGGCCCACACCAAAAGAAACAGTAGCCCTTGGAAGTTTTTAACGGTAAGTATATGATTTACTTTTTCTGTGGCGTGGTCCACTAGAGCTTTGGATATTCCTCATTGTTTGGTTCATACCATAAATTTAGCTGGCATAATGGACTAACGGTGTGGATAAGCGAAATGCATCACCGTGGGACCCACATATATCTTGCAATATTCTTGATTTCCGTGTTAAAAAAGTATGTAGCCAAATCAAGTATGGGTGAAATATGGTAAATGCACTGGGAAATAATTATTACTCCCTTTTGCAAGGTATTTACCCGATGTCATGGATATCAAACAGGCTCTAAATGCAACGGACGTCTTTGTGTGGTGCACCTAAGCGTTCGATCTACCTCGTTTTTGTGCACATGCCTTGAAATGATGTGAGAAAAGGGAGGTAGGATGTAATCCACCTCCTCCATACACACGCACTCACATCACAGTGGGATTTCACCACAATAGTACTCTAACCCATGACCTCATGTTGAAACTCGTTACCACTGAGGCATGAGTAAGGACTCAGGAAACAATGAGGATTGAAGTCCCACTAACCATCCAAAACTCATTGGAGCCACAAAAGTTTTGGATCAAATAAAACATGACCGTGGATCTCAAGAAGTTTTCAACGTGGGGTACAATCCCCACTCTTTCAAGTGCTATGGTCTGGTCTGCTTGTGCTTGGGTCTGCATTATTGCTGGGCTCATTTCTGACAAAATAGTGGAAAAGGGTGGCTAAAACATTCGTCAAGTGGCCCTACAAATATGGGGCCACGTTGGGAAGCGGATTGGCGGGTGTACCACACACCACCAATCTAGATGGTGTGTTGACGTCACTAAGTTATGTGGGTCCAATCATGAGGTATTAGATATATCCAAACCGTCAGTCCACTTGACGAGCTTGTCATAAGGCTTAAGCCAAAAAATAAGATAAATCCAATAATCAAGTGGACCACACTACAAAAGTAGTAGGGGATTGAACATCTACAATTGAAACCATTTTGGGATCAATATTTGTTTTTTTCTCATTATACAAGTCTGTGTGGCCTTACTAACGGATTGGATGGAAAATAAACATTATGATGAGCCCTACAAATATTTTAATGATGAGAATCATTGTCCCCACTGCTATGGTGTGTTACACTTGAGAATTAGATATTAGTAATTTTTTAGGATCAGTATCTAAAATGTTCTGGCCTAATAAAAAAACGGTGTTGATATATCATTGCGGGATCCAAGTAACTTTGATCTCCTTTCAACCATTCGTACAACTCCTTGCTCAGGAGCTTTAGTGTTCGTCTCGGAGGATGCGGATTTCTTGCCCAAAGCCTTTCACCCGGCCTGAGTCTTAGGTGAGGCCCACTGTAATGTTTGTGAAAAATTTACCCACAGAAGTTTTGAATCATCTAATATTTGTATTTACAGTTATCCCAATAGGAATGACGTTATGAACAGGATCGATGGCAGGCAAATATAATTGTGGAGCCTAGGGAGGTTTCAACGGTAGAAATTTCCCAGCGTACCTTTTCCTTTAGTGCGGCCAACCTGATTCTTGTCAACTTTGATCTAAATTCTTAAATGAGTTCACACAACGGACAGACAATATAAATTTATAATAAACATCACTGTAGGCTCCGTATAGATTTTCAGGGCAGGAATTTGCTGCCAAAGCGTTTGGCAGGAAATCTGGTCCGTACCCACACTAGTTAGATTGGTTGGTGTGGGGGGCCAATTAGATACTGACAGGTTGACTTGCTACTGAAGTAACGTCACCAAGTTTGGGAGACTTCACCATGATGTATGTTTTGTATACCCACTATCTGTCTATTTGGAAAGATAATCTTAGAGCAAGATCCAAAAAGAATGAGTTAAATCCAAAGCTCCATTGGACCCAACACAAAAAGTAATGGGGACAATGACGCCTGCCATTCAAAACTTCTAAAGGCCACAAAAGTTTTAGATCGAGATGATATTTGCATTTCCCCATCTTTCATGTCTTAACTTTTGAACAAGTTGGATTTCAGATGAACATCATTGGTGGGCCTTAGGATAGTTTTAACGGTAGGAATTACTCTCCCCACTATTTTATGTGGTGGGGTCCACTATAGCTTTTTACTTGCCTAATTCTTTGGATCATGCCCTAAAATGATATCTCAAAATGGATGGATGGTGTGGCTACAACACATATATCATCATAATGGGGCCCATAGAACTTGGTGACATCACTTCAGTGGCGAGTGTCCCTACTCAACCTGTCAGTAGCTAATCCGCGTCCGGTGTCTAGTACACCTGCCAATCCACTTCTGGCCACGTTGTGCCACAGGGCATACTCGTGGTCGGTGTTGCAGGCACTCAATCCATAACCATCGGACATAGACCGCCTGTGCTGGGAAGGCTAGGTGTGGTCTATGGGGGTGTACATGAACTAAGCTAGCTCGGTTAGCTCACTCGAGTCGGCTCGAAAAAGCTTGATTCGACTTGGTTCGAAGTTGAGTTCGAGTCAAGTTAAGCTGATTTTTTGAGCTTGAAAATGAGTTCGAGTTGCCCCAGCTCAAATTGACTCGGATCGAATCTAGCTCGAATTCAACTCAAATTGAAATTGGATCGAACCAGTTCGGTGACTCGATTACTTTGCTATTGATGTTGCTCACCAAGTGTTTGATGAAATGACTTAGCGAAGTGTGGCTAGTGGCAAGGAAGGTATGTACATGAAACAAACATACCTATTTTTATTGGTTTTTATGTTGCTTATAAGGTGTTTGATAAAATACATGTAAAAACATTGATTTTGTTTTACATACAGTGAGATTTTGAAGCTTCAGTCTAAGTGTTTGTGAAAATGTTTCCATATCAAACTCGCCTCAATTTTGGCTCGAGCTAGCCCAAGCTGTTGACTAAACTGAGCCGAGCTTGCCCGGCCGAGCGAGCTAAGGAAGGAGATAATGGGAAATAGAAAAGTGAATAAACAAATGGCCACCGTTGAAACTTTCTTATTGTTTATATGCCATCCAAATTATTTATATGGCCATTCCCAACGAAATGAACTGAAAACACCGAAATATTAGCATGATAGAAACACCTGCATAAATGTTTCAATGGCGGTAATACAATCCTTAATGTTGCCTCTCGCGTGGCTTCTTCAGGATTTGGATCCACCTTATTTTTGGTCCTGTGAGCTAAAATTAGCTGTCACAACCGATGGACGGGGTGGATTCATCACAAACATCATGATGGGCCTCACCTACCTTCCCAGCGTAGGAAGCTGGCAATCCTTCCCTAACCATCTTAGCAGTGTATCTCCAGTCGATGGCGGCAACCGCTGGATCCTGATTCCCGAATGCCAACAGAGGCAAAACGAACTCAATGCGTCTACGCGCCCTTACATTTCACACGTGGAGATACACGTGCTAAGATGGCTAGGGACCCACCGTAAAAACAGATCAACGTCACTGATCCGCCGGGCCATTTAAACAATGCGGTCCACCAAACGAGCGGTTAGGATCCCGCACGTGCCGGAGTTCTGTCAGTACTTCAGTATACTACGTTACGAAGCCCTACTCAGCAACACTTCCCATTCCCTATTTCAGTGTCATCTCCGCGCCATCGCTTCGCCTCTCCTCTCTCTCTCTCTCTCTCTCTCTGTAAGTATTTCTCATTTCTCCTCTACGACTTCTCTCCTTCTCTCCTTCTCTCCTTGAAATTCCATCTCCCATCCTTCCGTATGCTAACTTAACATACAGCCCCATCATTCCCGCCAACGTGTCACTTTTCTAGGACATCCAAGCCATGAAAATGGTTGGCCCCACCTTGAAGATCACCTGGCGCAAAAGTCAGGTTGGTTCACTCATCAAGTGGGCCACACCGCTCAAATCAATGGTTGGCCTTACGTCTTTGTCAATAAAGAGGTTTGCCCCACCTATTGAATTGATTGGCCCGATATTCGGGACAGTTGATTTTCATGGCGGGTCCACCGTTTTGAACGGGCCAGATTTCCTGCACAAGTGACACGGGTTGGCGGGAAAATGATCAGTTTGGTTTGCTATATATAGGAAGATTTTAGGGTTTCATCTGTTCTATGTGCTTTCCTAAAGTCGCCTTCGTTTCAACTGCGCATTGCTGCTAGACGTGGAAATTTTGGTTGAGGGTACTCCCAAACGCAGCTTAACTTGTCATAATTGCTGCTTTTGTTTCAATGTTGCGCTGTTTAGGGTTTCTATGATTTGTATTTGGCTGAAATTCAAAGAGTCATTGATTGTATGGGTATTGGTGGGTTTTGAGTGTCTGGTTTCCCTGATTTCACTCATTGGGACGAGCATTTCAGTTGTTGAGTAGTGTAGTTGTAGGAAGAACAGAAGCAATGTGTGAAAATCAGCAAATTTCTCAAGAATGGGAATGGATTTTTAGGGGCAAAGGGTGTGTTATGTTTGATCGGGAATTTTCTGTTATTTATTTATGGTGTGAAGTATTTGTTGTAAGCACTTGGTGTTTCTTTCCCTGGATTTTGTCATTATTTTGGTATATTTATTTATTTATTTTGAGTCATTGCATTACTAAGATTTTCTATTCTGAGAAAGAAAACATGTTTGCTGAGATGTACTTTGATTGGTTTTTTTTTTTTTTGGTTCTTGCCTTCTTGTGTTACTAACCGTGGAGTTGTGTTGAACCCACATGTGACTGCATGTTCCAACCTGCCATGTATGTGGGGCTTCTAAGCCCTGCATTAGGTGGGACTGTGCTGCAGATGGCCTGGATTTGCTCTG
Source organism: Magnolia officinalis (assembly GCA_021015155.1). Lineage (NCBI taxonomy): Eukaryota > Viridiplantae > Streptophyta > Magnoliopsida > Magnoliales > Magnoliaceae > Magnolia > Magnolia officinalis. Next base: position 21,104,299 of record JAJHSJ010000005.1, on the reverse strand, counting down.
GTCCACTGATCTGGTGAGCCAAATGTGTTTGTTGAATGATCTTTCAAAAAAAAAAAAAAGTGTTTGTTGAACGATGACTGCTGACAAAATTTAAACCATCCACTGTATTATCTCTATCCTCTCTCTTTCTCTCTCTCTAAAAAGAAAAGTTCCACTGTATCAGTACATGTGTGACTCACTTGACAAGCTAACCTGCTTGATTTTCTGGGGCCAGGTCATCACACGGCAGGGTCCATCTGATCTGTAGCTTGGATGTCACCCACATTGGTTCAAAACATGATACAGCTCAGTTTCGCCTGAGTCGTATTGGTTTTGGTTGGGATTGGGATGAGTCACCAAGCTGAAAGAGACTGAAATGGGATGAGGTGGTGCGGGTTGTACCAGTGAGTCAACTCCAAAATTGCTATTTAAAAACATGGCGCACAAGCCAGAGATTGGCAGGCATGTGGTTGTGGGCTTATCAAAGCTCCAAATCCAGAATTTAATCTCATGGGAAGATTTATGAAAACTTATTCTTCACCCTGTGATATTTTTGGTGCCCATTGACCTATATTTTTTGCCCTTGACAAGAGTAAAAGGTGATAATATTGGGAAGAAAGTTCAGGACAACTTATATCCTTTTGTTTGTTTGTTTGTTTGTTTCTTTTTCTCATTTACAGAAATCATTTGCTCAAGTCCTATCAGTGTCACGATTTTTTTTTTTTTTTTTTGTCAAAACTTTATATTCTTGTGTAAGACTGAATAATTCACAATTCTTGGGATTTCTACCGCTAGTAGAATTTCCAAAAATCTTGGAATAGCATCCATGTGGACAAAAATTCTGTTTCTTTCCAATAGACCACTAAGGGCTCCATTTTGCGACTTTTGGAATTCTACTATGATCAGAGATTAAAAAATCATCACTCTTGAAATGACCATGAGAAGTCGAACTGTCAAAGTGCACCAAAGGCATAAGACAACCATGACCGCGCATTGCTTGCCATTTATAAGTCCTACTCAGACCGACAGAATGATAGTGCATTTTCTTTTACGCTCTTAATGTTTTTATCTTCCATTTTTTTTTTCTCACCAGGAGCTACCTTTGTCTCGAAGTTCAAAGAGATTATCCTTGACCTGCAAATTAACCGTTACGGCTCACATTTGCATTCATAAATAGAATGGGAGATAACGAACCTGCTGTTTCTCAAACATCAACTGTCACTGAGTACCCTTCCATGGACTATGCTCCCAATGACCACTGCGTGGTCGATTCAACTTCTATTCCTCATGGCGGTGCTCATGCTATTACTGGAGATTCAACTTTGTCAATTATGCTGCCGGGTGCAGATAGTGCCTTGCCAGATGGTTCTAGGTTAGGTGATGTGAATGTGGACAATATGGATCCGAATCTAGCAACAAAAGAAGCTCCCTCTGGCTCGACAATGGATGATGTTAATCCGTCTGTTGGAGCAGCCGATGCCAGCAAGAATGGCAATGATATTAATGATGCCAGTCAGGGAAGTGCAGTAGTGGACTCAACTCAAGTCATTGGTTATGATTCTACAAATGGCAATGGTGTCAGTGAAGTAAGAAATTTCACACCGGCAGGAAATGCAGAGAATGGAAGCATTTCAAATGAGGTTGGGGGAGCAGTTGTTGTTGTCGAGCAACAGTTTGCAGCGGGTCCTGGTATTTGTTTGTTCACAATCTTTAATTTGCAAAGTTTACTTAGAAATATTTCATTTTTTTCCCCTGATAACCCGTTTCATTCACCTATTTTTTTTCTTCATTTTATGTTGTTATGAACAAATATAGACATTAGTCACAATTTTTTGTTAGCTGCAGTTATCTATGTAGTAGAATTGATTGCATTCTTCTCTACTAAGATGTTCTCATTATTCTCAAAAAATGATATTCCCCATATTTGTACCTGATGATGACTAGATCCAGAAAAAAAAAAGATTTCTACCATGAAGTCTAAGTGAATGAAATTAATCCATGATGTTGGTGAAGGCACTGTTAATAAACTGGGCTGCATAATTAAATACTGATTGGGATGAGTAAATTTGTGCTTCTCGTCTCAATTGAAATATTCCAGCTGCATTTAGTTGAAACTCACCCATTTGGACTAACAACAGGACAACATAATTTATTGTTGTACGTGCATTTGTGAGTGTTTTTCCTCCTAGTATACTCCCTGTAAATGGAGCATGTCCATGTTTTGCATGTTTCTATTCTACTCCACTTAGAACCGCCTGTACTCTTCCCTTACCACTTTGGTAGATTCTGTTAGTCAAGCATGCTTAGAGGTCTATCCAAGCTGTAATTTTAGATTGTGGAGATGTTCGAATCCTTGCATATTGCTAGCGTCAAAGATTTCCCTTTTGTTCTCTTTGTTCTTTTTTTCTTCTTCTTTTCTTATCCTTTTCCCAATCATTTGAACTGAATATCATTTTGGGATTTGGTACTGTTTGGAATTAAGTAGACCTTTGATGGAACTTCTCGTCATTTTTTTACAGCAATCTCTACCGAAGAAGATCGGTTGTGGAGTATTGTGAGGGTTAATAGTTTGGACTTCAATGCTTGGACTGCGCTCATTCAAGAGACAGAGAAGGTGGCAGAGGTATCTTTACATTATTCTTCACAACAGAAATGATTTTCCTTTCTATTTTTGTTTTCTTTTTTCAGACTGGATTTGTGGAAATGAATCTCGGCTGCATTATAGTATTATATTAATTAATTTGTTCTGTATACTTTCTCTTATCTTGATTTCAGTTCTCTCCTAATAATTAATTTCAGTTATTACACTGATGTAAAATTTCACTGATTTTGCAATAGCTAGTTTATGTTTTCTTATCATTTTAAAACTGCGACTTGTTGAGAATAAGTTGTTTAAAGATCATAGGTGTTGAATTATGCAATATGTGATTGCCATACTATTATGATGCTGCAACTGCCCAACCATTAAAATGGATCCATATTTTTTTTTTTCTGGAAAAAAAATGCCTTGTTGGACATGTGTCAAACAAATTGGATAGCTTTTCAGGTGAAACCTTTATTTATCACATTTCATGTTTTTATCTATCATTTGTAATTTATTTATGTAGTATTGGTGTACTTCTTTATACCTTGTTATATTTATATGTTTCTAAACACAACCAGCAAGACAATACCGTTTGAATACTTGAGGCTTACCATTTTGAGGGTTATTGTAGCACTTGTAGGGGAACCTGGTTCTTGCAAGTTTTAAACTATATTATTTTAACCGCCCCCTGTTATTTGTACTTGATGATGATGGGAAACAATTTGATCCCACAAAACTCTTACAACATACATATTTATGCCTCAAAATTCTACTTGGTGTCAATAGCACCAGATGGTCCCCAACTTGGGTAAAGGAGGGTTGATGTTAGGTGGGCGGCCGGTCTTACCAAGCTATGGCAGGCCAGACTGATCCCAAATATCTGGGACAAGGTCATGATGATGATTTAGTACTAGTGTACTTCTGTTTGTGTACACAATACATATTTTCTGGATTTTCAACTCACATGAAGTAATACCTAGTTAATAGTAGTCTTTCAACATCATGATGTCCGTGAAATATGGTTGTGGACGTCAAATTTGTGGACCTAGGCCCACTCTGGTAGTTTTTTTCTACATTAAAATATTAGAATACTGATGTAGGACAATTAACCACTTGCTCTAAAAGCTCGAATTGATAGAGTATGACGAATTAATCTCTTTATCTCATAGCCCAGGCCTCACATTGCATGGGTTAGGACCTCGGCCGAACCCCCCTTCGTGGGCCCCAAATCATATGGGCCGCCCACCCTGAGTGTATCCCCGCATCCCACGGGCTACCCCACTCGAGCTCGATGTGAAATGCGCATTAATCATCCTCGGTGAGGAGTCTCGAACACGAGACCTCCGTGGGCCGCACCCACCCCGAGTGTGCCCTTGCATCCCACAAGCGACCCCACTCGAGCTCGGTGTGAAAATGCCCCTGCATTAATCACCCCTAGTGAGGAGTCTCGAACACGAACCTCCTGTTCTGATACCAATTTGATGTAGGACAATTAACTGCACTTGCTCTAAAAGCTCGAACTGTTAGAGTATGACGAATTAATCCCTTTATCTCATAGCCCAGGCCCCACATCGTATGAGTTAGGAACTCGGCCGAACCCCCCTTCGTGGGCTCCAAATCACATGGGCCACCCACCCCTACTGTGTCCCCGCATTCCACGGGCTACCCCACTCGAGCCCGGTGTGAAATGTGCATTAATCACCCCCAGTGAGGAATCTCGAACACGAGACCTCCTCTGTGGGCCGCACCCACCTCGAGTGTGCCCTCGCATCCCACAAGCGACCCCACTTGAGCCCAGTGTGAAAATGCCCCTGCATTAAATACCAAACAAATTTATATTGATGGTGTGGAACTTTGAAATTTTCTCATAGGTATGTGTCTGGAATATCCTAGGAAAAGCTTGTGGTTGTCATTTGTGGGAATTGATTTATGTAAAAATCCACAGTATTCCGGAAAGCAATAAATTATTCCTATTTTCTAAATGAATTCCGTAACTACTTTTTGGTTGCACTGATTTTCTAGTAGAATTTCTTTTGCATTTATTCAATGGCAGTGGTTCATGATATTTCTTAGTCGCATAAACTGTTTTTTCTCGTAGCAAAAGAAATTCAGCATTCTGAAGAACATAGCTTAACGAATAAGGTCTAAAACACCTTAGGTATTAGTTTGCTTTTCTGTGCACATGGGGATCGAAGCAGGGCAGGTGAAAGTTACAGATCGATAGATACATAATGGTCTATCTTATCACCTCCCATTTTTCCTACTTTCTTTCCCCTTCAAATCATCTCATATATGAAGCTTTGAACTAAATCCCTTCCAAAGAGCTTGACAAGCAGAATCAACATAAACATCGGCATTATGAAATTAGATCACTGTGGCAACCCATCATCATGAACAATTGCTTCCCTGCCAACCTGAGTACCTGCAGCTTCTCTTGTCAAATTTATTTTAAAGACTGAGCATCAGTCATTGTAACTTCCGAGCACCATTGTCATCATATCTTCTCTGTTCTTTTCTTTGGCAGTCAGAAATTTTGGTATCCCATTACTGGTGTCCGATTGTCATGATTTTGCCTAAAATGAGAGTTTTTTTTTAATCTATTTATTATTTACTTATTACTTAATGTCAATTGGAAGCATTGAAATGAGATTTACATTTTCTTCCTTGAGTTGGTTCCTCTTCCATACATTTGTTTACTCTTTTCATCTCCTTTTTTTTTTTCTCCCATCGTTATCATGATAGCTTTGTCAAACTTCTGAGCACCATATTCATCATAACTTCTCTGTTCTTTCTTTGGCTGTTAGAAATTTTGTATCCCATTACTATTGTCCAATTGTCAGGCCTAAAACGAGTGTTTTATTTTTTTTATTTTTTTTTTTATTTTCAACTTGTGAACTGGAAACATTGAAATGAGATTTGCAATTTTTTTCCTTGAGTTGGTTCCTCTTCTATACTTTGTTTGCTCTTTTCATCTCCTTGTTTGTTTCCCATCGTTCTCGTGCTAGCTTTGTCCCCAACTATTTGGAATCAGCTTATGAGTGCTGTTTCACCACCAGGATTGAATCCTTTATTCCTTCTAGGCTTTCTCCTCAACCTCTTTCCAGGCCTTCTAAACCTAATATGAGTTCATCTCATTGGCTTTCATTGTGCACGATGAACAATCTAGGTCTGCTCTCCATTACTTTTTTTTTTTTTTTTCAATAAATAAATAAATAATCATTCCCCCCTCTTCACCATTTCCATCTTTTTCCCTATATTGTATTTATGGTAAGCATTTTGAGAGTCATGATCTGGAGCTACCGGAGCACTATATTGTATGGTGCTCCTAATTTCATATAAACATGTGAACAGTCCAGTCAATTGATCTGGACTGTGCAATTGGTCAGACCCAAATGCATGGGCCACCATGCACAAATCACACTGATCGGATGATTCTATCCATCTGAAACATTGTCCTTTTTTTGTACTCACCTGTTTCCAAAGCCATGGATGGGGGTGTTTAGGTCGCCTGCTCAAAATGATTCTTTATAATTGTAAACATCCACATTGGGCCCCACCAAATGGATGGTTCATGCTGTTGTTTTGACCTTCTTCTCCGTAAACAATCTTTATCCCATTTTATAGGCTATTGATTGGATGGTTAGAATTGTCCGATCAGTGTGATTTTTGCTTAGCGGCCCATGAAACTGGACCAAATGTACTAGTCTAGGTCAGCTGATTGGACTACTCAGTAGTCCTTATGCAACTAGGAGCACTACAATTTCTAATGCTTTGGGAGTGCTTGATCCTGTCTCATTGTCTGTCTCTAATTTTCTCTATGTCAATTCTATTCCTTTTTGGCATAACTCTTGCTATTGTTCCCTATCCGAAACTCATGGAGCAAGAGCCTCCATTGGATTCATTCCCCACCGATGAATATTTCATGCTCCTATCTTGATAGATTCAAACACTCATCTCAACAGGTTCATAGTCCTATTCCAATTCGTTTTAAATTGGTTCTCTAGCACTAATGAATTGGTTTTGGGAATTGCAAATCTGTTCTTCCGAAGTCATGAATGTGTCAACCTTTGATAGTCTATAGCAATTATCTATGAATCTTATCTTCTTCGATAATCAAGTATCAGCCTCCAGATTTCTTAATTTTTTAAATATTATTTAAACATGCAGAAATTTATGCAGGCTGAACTGGTCCTATTAAAAGACATGTAGGTTTAGTTGGCCACTAAGATAACATTCATAGTTTAACTTTGTGAAACGAGTAGAGGGAGAAAGCAGAAAAAGTGAGAGATGAGAAAAAAGAGAAGGGAACGAGAAAGGAAGGAGAGATCTTTCATATCCTCCCTCTCCTTTATTTATAGAAGAGGAATTTTACAGGAAGATTACATTAGGAAACTAAGAGATAGAGGAGAGCAATTAGGAATTCTCTAAGCCTAATATGAAATATGGTACACTGCAAGCGCATGAGGAGTTATGTGCACTGCAGGCGCACACAATCTGTATGCACTAACACTCCCCCTCAAGCTGGTGCATGGATATCATTCATGCCGAGCTTGATACTGATGGTCTTGAGGCGCACTGTTGATGTAGCTTTGGTGAAGATACCTGCTAGCTGATTTTTTGAATGAATAAAGGGCGTATGTAGAAGCTTGGCGGCTAATTTTTTCCGAATGAAGTGACAATTGACTTCATTGTGCTTTGTGTGTTTGTGGAAGACCGGGTTGGATGCAATATGATGACTGCTTGATTATCGCATTGTAAGGGAATTGGGGAAGATGTTGTGAATCCCATAACGTAAAGGATGGCTTTCACTCATAGTAATTGATGCGTGCCCATGACCCGTCTAGGTCCACTGTAGGGCCTATCCCACTTAGGCCCATATAGACCCACTATATGGCCCAACAAGACATAGGCCCAACATGTGCTGATTTTTGGACAGTTTATTTACATATTTGAGGGCCTAAATCATGGGTTGTAATTTACTGGGGGGAGGGTGGATTTAAAGATGTGATTGAAGATGTGGTTTATGTGATTGAAGATGTGAAAGGGGTGCGATTGATATGATTGAAGATATGGTGCTGATTTAGAGTTATAATTACTTTCTATGTTTGCTTTTTATTATTAGGCTTTTACCATACCAAGGAAGATTATATTGGTTTGAAATAAATTGTGATTGATTTGAAATCAATCTCTTAGTTGGGGGATTTTAATTAAAGATTTATTTAGGATCTATAAAAGGGGATGGTGGTGTAGGAGTCATTTGAATATTTTTCTAAGTGTGAGTTTTCCTAAAGTTTTTGTTAGAGAAAAATGTGGATATCAATAAAGTTATCTCATTCTCTACTCCATTGTTCTTGTGGGATACTTTTAAATTTTAATTTTTTGCAATTTGGGTATCGAGATCTCATTGACTCGATAATTGGATTGCACCATTTTGGTATAAGAGCTGGTGATTGTTGGGGAATTGCCGACTCTACATCATCTCCTAATGGTTTCGAAGGAGGCGACACAAGAAGAGTGTGTGCAATTAATTCAATTGATCCACATACTCATAGAGCGGTTAGATCAACTCATGTATGCGGTAGGTAATCTCACTAATGAAGTGGAGGAGCTCTAGTGTGGAGGGAATTCAGAGACCGAAGTTGAAGCATGTGTACATGTAGGGGAAGGTCCCTACCAAATTCCTAACCAACATGCAGCCCCAGCTTATGAAGACACTAATGATCGAATCCTTCAATTGTTGAAATGTGACGGAGAACCCATAATTAAAGTAGAAATTTCGGAAGCGACGAAGAGATCCATGGAGACAAAGGAAAAGTTGGCATCTAAAGTGTTCGATGCATTGATGTTCGACCTACACTTGAATTAACAATGGATCAATTGATTGATCCAATGATAGTGACAATCAAGTGGGTCTCAATACTAAAAGTGAAACACCTTTGCAAAAGTTGACTGTGGCATGAAAAATGGGGCAAACGTTTCGAGTTCCACGAAGAACTTTAAAGTTACAAGAGACAAGTTGGCACCGACAAAAGCATAGGCGAAAAAGACATCGTTTACAGTGGACTCCAAAGGTTGTGCCGAGCTGATGCTTAGGCTTGCACCATCAACTTCCACCAAAGAAGAAGACGATTCGTCGTGGAGGTATTACAGGTCTAAAGGTTGAGATTGATTTCCAACTCGATGACTAGTTCTTTCGAAGCCGGGAGAATTTATGTAGGCCCATGGCCCATCTAGGCCTGCTATAAGGCCTTGCCCACTTAGGCTCATATAGGCCTACTGTATGGCCCAACAAGATGTTGGCCCAACGTGTGCTGATTTTTGAAATGTTTATTTAGAGATTTGGGGGCCTAAATCAAAGGTTGTAATTTACTATTTTTGGGAGATATAGGGGGCTGATTTAAAGATATGGTTGAATATGTGATTTATGTTATTGAAGATATGAAGGGGGTGTGATTGATATGATTGAAGATCTGGTGCTGATTTAGAAATATAATTACTTTCTATATTTGCTTTTTTAATTATTAGGCTTTTACATACTGAGGAAGATTAGATTGATTTGAAATAACTTGTGATTGATTTGAATTGATTTTAAATCAATCTCTTATTTGGGGGGATTTTAATTAAAGATTAATTTAAGATCTATAAAAGGGGGTGGTGGTGTAGGAGTTAGTCATTTGAATATTTTTCTAAGTGTGAGTTTTTTTTTTTTTTTTAAAGATTTTTTTAAGAGAAGAATGTTGATATCAATAAAGTTCTCTCCCTCTCTGCTCCATTGTTCTTGTGGGTTATACTGTTTATTATTTTTTTTTTTTTTGCAATTTGGGTATCAAGATCTCATTGACTCGATAACCGGATTGTACTATTAATTCACAAACCGCATGAGCCATTGCACGGTATTCAGCCTCGGGAGAGGAGCGAGCAACAACTTATTGCCTTTTACTTTCTAACTAGATTTCCTCCAACAAATGTGCAATACCCTACAATAGAGGGTCAATTAGAGAGAGCCAACTCAATCGGCATAACAGAAACCGCCGATGTTCAAATGACCATGATTTAAATAGAGAATACCACGATCGGATGTAACTTTTAAATATCGAAGGATCAAATAGACTGCTTCAAGATATCGGCGATATGGTCGTTGCAAAAATTGGCCCACAATTCCAATAGCATAAGAGATGTTTCGACGAGTAATGCTGAGATAAATTAGGCGACCTACTAGTTGACGATATGTGCTCAGATTATTAATTTCATCTGATTGTCTTTTATGCAATTTATGATTTACTTCACTAGGTATGTTAATAGGGCGAGCACCAAATTATTATTATTATTTTTTTAAAGTAACTGCATATATAATGAAGAGAAAGGAACAAACAAGAGGAAGAAGAAACAGCAAGACAAAAAGAAGCAAACTGCTGGGATAGCAGAACACTCCTAAGCACCCAGAAACGACAAATCAACCCTCTTTAAATCCTTAACATTAACAGCCCATTCGAAGATCAACTTTTTCGCTTTAGAACCAACTACCCTGCCCGAGGACACCCGGTCAATGAAACACCGATTATTCCTTTCTTCCCACACCACCCACCAGATGGCCAGGAGAGCCATACGCCAAACAGGGCGAGCACCAATTAAACCAACCTCGGACAGAAGATTTAGCACACATGTTGGGTTAAAGAGATTTCGTGTTTCTAACAAGCCACTGCAATTCGAAGGAAGTACTTTAGTAGCCCTAAATCCTTCATATCAAATGACAAGCCCAAGAATTTCGTAATATTGTCTATTGTAGTTGTGCTTGTGTCAGTTAGAATAATATCATCAACATATGCGACAAGAATTGTCGTGTTGCCATCGACATCTTTTACAAATACATAATAATTAAAGGTACTTCTTTTAGTATACACAGATTGTGTGCACCTAAGCTTATCTTTATCCATGTTTCCTCGTCCAGCTCTTTGCCATTAGCACTTTTAGAGGTTGTAGTCAAGGCTGATCGTTTTAGAAGGATGGCTTGGGAAGCATTCCATTGTCTAGCTTCTCTGCGTATGTAGTTATATACAGATATGAGAGTAGGAATAGATTCTTTCCTAAGGATCTGTATTCGTTGAGGTTCGAAGTCCAATTGAAGACAAGTGAGGAACTTAATAAGTTGTCTTATTTGATTTTTTAGATATTTCAATTCTAGAATGGTTGATTGACAATTATCCAATTCATCCCTTGTTTATTCAAGTTAGCAAAGTACTCGTCTTTGATTTCATCACCTTGTTCGAGATTGTTAATCTCTGTGTGGAGTTGGTAAAGGTGGGTTTAAGTCTTCCTAGTGAGAGTACGTTTTTGCTACTTTATCCCATACATCCTTCTCGGTTTTCAAGAGAAAGAGACCTCGACTAATGTTGGGTTGCATGCAATTTAGCAGGCAAGACATCACAAGCCAGTTTTCACTTTCTCACTCATCATAAGTGGGATAATCAGGATTTGGTTGTTTCTTGGTTCCTGCAATATATTCGTCCTTTTGTGCTTCAATATACATCTGGGCTGCTTGGGACCATTTTAAATAATTTGTGCCATCTAGTCTTATGGAAGTAATTGTAAGACAGGCTGTCAATTTGTACAGAAGGAATCTGAGTGTTTTTATTATCTCCCATTTAGGGAACATGACAAAAAAAAAAAAACCCTTTAGAGAGGCTGTCGAAAGTCCTGGAAGTAGATTCAGCGGCTTTTGGTGGTCTGCGAGTCAGATCTGGCAACAACAATTGGTCCAGAGGGCTGATATGTTGGTTGGTGGCAGTGAAAATGGTCCCAGGAGGCGGGTTTTGTGATGACTGAGGGCCGGCACTTCAGATCCAGCAGTAGTAGGCCCTGGAGGCAGATCAAGCGTTCTTTGAGGGTCTGCATGTCAGATCTAGTAGTAACAACTGGTCCAGAGAGCAAATATGACACCAATAGGTGGCCCACAACGCACTTTTGGCGACATTAGGGCCTGTTAGGTTCGAATTTGAGTCAGCACGTCAGATCAAGTAGTAACAACTGGTTCAGAGAGCAAATCTGACGCCAATAAGTGGCCCACAATGCACTTTCGGCGACAATAGGGGCTGCTGGGCTCGAATCCGGCACAGTAAAAGGCTTCAAAAGGAGAAACCGGCGACTCCGGAAGGTTCCCAGGGCAGACCCGGTTCCGGAAATTAGTTCTGGTGATGATAAAGGGGTTTCCGGTGCAGATCGGCAATGCAGGAAGATTTTTGTGCAGATTCAATGTCAGAAAATCAGCTGGAACTCGATTCTGACATTGTTCGATGACTGTCGAGGCTTCTCTGGTGAGATTTGCAGCCTAAGATGATGCGATTTCTTCTTTCAGAGAGAACAGCTGGTGGAGAGATCTCTTCCAGATGAATCAGTGATGCATTACAATCGCATCTGTAGGATGGTGATGGAGAAAACTTCTCACTTTCACCATCGGATGAACACAAAAAGAATGTCGGTAGACTTTCAAAATTGAGAAGAAAGAAGGAAAGGAAGGGGATTGGGATAAGTTGTGCTCACCGTATGAAACAAGTAGAGGGAGAAAGCAGAAAAGGGAAACTGAGAGAGAGGGAGGGAGGGAGGGAGAACTGTAATATCGAGTACTCCGCTTTTATTGTTGGATACATTGTGTATGCTTGCTAGACTCTTGCATATACTGCATTATTATTTTAACATGGATGAACTTGTTCTTTCATTTGGAGGGTTTTCATTTGCATCGAGTTTCTCCCAGGTCTTTGTTTTTGCTTTAGCACAACGATGTCACATTGTCATTCCAGGTTATATGGCTCATCATTTAATCAATGTGGCTATTAATTTTGTGAGCATAAGCAGTTCTTAATGCTGTTATTATTATATTATTATTATTATTATTATTTTAATAAAGCTAACCCACCTATTTTCCCCCTTTTGCAGGACAACATATTAAAAATCCGGAAAGTATACGATGCATTTTTAGTAGAGTTCCCCCTCTGTTACGGGTATTGGAAGAAGTATGCGGATAATGAGGCACGTTTGGGTGCTGTTGACAAAGTTGTGGAGGTGTATGAGCGAGCAGTTCAATCTGTGACCTATTCTGTGGACATTTGGTTGCACTATTGCATGTTTGCTATTTTAACATATGGAGATCCAGATACTGTTCGGAGGTAATACCATCCACTTCTCTCTTTGTATTGCTAGTTTTTCAGGTTGAAGACTCTCTTGGTTGACTGTCATTATGATGAAAATTGCTTGTGATTTTGAATTGCTTTCTAACCCTATTTTGGTATGCTTGCAACAGTGATACTTCACATGTATGGCGGAAGGTTTGCCGGGAATGCACTTTAGAAATATTTTTTTTCTAATGTGCAAACCCTTCATTTTGAGGCTACTAAGTTCAGTAGCTGTTTCTATTTTCTTTTAGGATCTAATTGCGTTGCTATGGCCTCATTGTACCCTTCCCCTCTTCTTTTCCGAAAGGCTTGTTTAGTAGTCATGTAGTACTGTGCGATTTGCTGCTGTCTTTAACTTTGACATTCTTGAGGCTATCATCGGTACATCAATATACAAAATGCTGCTGGGAAGATCACGTTCAGCTAAAGGCTGAGATGGCCTCTATGGTCTGCTCCTTTCACGGACATAGTATGGTTTTTTCAGGAAGGTAAATGTATTTGCAGCTAAGTGTCATATGCTGTTAGAGTGATTTGTCCCTTCTCATTCAACATTAGCGTCACTGTATCCCATTTATGGATGGCTTCTCATTGGTCAGGATGTTTATGCATGTACGATAACCAGATTACAAATTCTCATGGTGTTTCAGGCTGTTTGAACGAGGATTGGCATATGTTGGAACTGATTACTTATCCTATCCTCTCTGGGATAAATATATTGAATATGAATATTCACAGCAAGAGTGGAGTCACTTGGCCATGATCTACACAAGGATATTGGAGAATCCCATTCAACAACTTGATCGCTATTTTAACAGGCAATTCCTCATCTCAGTGATTTGCATTTGCATTTTTTGCTTAGTAGTGCTTGTAGTGGTCATGCTTCTTTCATTTCCTAATCCACACGTATGTCATGCCATCTGCATTCATTGTTTTGGGGCTGCAATGGAAAGAATGTGTGGAGTCGATTATGTTGGAGATCTTGGTTTGCTTTGGGGGACGCGACTGTAAGCAACTGTAATCAGTTTATCCTGTGGAAATCATTCCACAGCAGCAAGATTTGATGTTAGGAGCTTTCAGAAGAACTGCTGATTGTCTAATGGGTGTATTGTTTGGGTCAAGGAACCACAGTAAAGATGTGATGTGATTAATCTGTGGTTTCAAGATGTCTTGGAACTGTTTCATTTGTTGGTTTTCTCTTGATGGTTTGCACATGCCTGTGTTGTGTGACCATTCCCTTTTGCTCCGATTCTTCCCTGATATGTGTTTACATGTTGCTGTTCTGTTAAACAAAGCTGCAGAGGAATGCAGGTGCTGGCAGTTCTGCAATCCCCAAGATGATACAACTTTGGAAAAATGACAATCTGGGGACTTTGGCAACACCAATTATCTTTCCAAAGTATAATCCCATAACTGTTTCTTCCTTGAAACTGAATCTTCCTTGTAAAGGGACTCTCTGCCCTAGTAATAGCTTTGCCAGCACTGGAGACCACTCCTAAACACTAGGCCACATCTACAAATCCTCATTCATTGACCTGCAATATGCACCTACTGTTTACACCCTTATATTAATTCTATTCTGAATACCCTTTTTCTCATCTCCAAAGACCTTCAACCTACCTATATGAAGGCTTCAACCTCTGTCTGCTTTATAGATCCCTACCCTACTTACCAAATGATATTTATGCTATCATTGTTTTATAAGAAATCTCTTTTCAAATGCTCGAACCTTGCAACCACCATTGAGTGGCACTGGGAAAAGACTTTTAGTGTGCCACTGTGCATGTGCATTTCCATCAAATCTTTCAACCACCTCATCCGGTAACGATTTGGGTGGCTGATCAATACAATTGATGAAGGCCTAAATATGTTGAGGGAAAGGAATTGACTCTACATCCTATCTGGCGGGTACATCTCTATGAAGAATCTTGCCACCACTCCTAGTAACTCATTTCTCCACAAATTTCTGTAATTAAATCCGTTTGTCAGTGGCAGGCTGGGAGCTTAATTATGAACCAAAACTGATCTTTTTTTTTTTTTTTCCTCAAAAAGTATCGAACAATTTTATTGACACAATTATAACATAAATTTTTTATTTTTATTTTATTTATTTATTTATTATTATTATTTTGTGGGTGGGATATATGCTATATTTTACATCATTCCCTCTGATCAGTGTCTTGGTGCTGTTGGTGTGACAGCTTCAAGGAGTTGGCTGGAAGTCGGCCTTTATCAGAAATTCGGACTGCTGAGGAAGCTGCCGTGGTAGCTGCAAGCGTAGAGACTGTTGGTGAAGGAGATAAAGGCGAGGTTCAACCTGATGGTGTGGAACAATCTCCCAAACCTGTAAGTGCAGGCTTAACAGAAGCAGAGGAGTTGGAGAAGTATGTCGCCATTAGGGAAGAGATGTATAAGACAGCTAAAGAGTTCGATTCTAAGATCATTGATTTTGAAACAGCTATTAGGAGGCCTTACTTCCATGTAAGGCCCCTCGATGATGCACAGCTCAACAATTGGCACAACTATCTGGATTTCATTGAAGGAGGAGATGACTTTAACAAGGCAAGTCTCTATGGCTTCATGTCTTCTTGTTTGTTTTCTTATTCTGTCATAGGTTTTAGTCATCTTACTTGTGAAGAATGTGCTCAGCACTGCTTGAAATGGTCATGAGCTTACAGTTGAGTCATATTCGCTGCATTATATGCTTATTGGCTAAAGTGTTGGACGAAGTCACCTTTAGAACGGGAAATTGATCCAAGGCTAGAGCATGGGCTTATGAGGCTAAGTACTTCCATCTCTTATTTGTCAATGGACATTCAAGGTTCATGATGTGTTTGCATAGTAGATATGGTTCTTTTAAAATTCCAATCTCATACATGCAGGTCTCCTGTTATCTACTTAACCATCTATCTATCAGGCAAGGAGTGCCCCTTCTTTCGTATTTAGGGGACTCCCTGATCAGCCAACTGAGTACTCCTTGTGCATATCTCTTCATTGCCAGATTTCTATATGCAAACCACAGTGGACGAGACTTGTTAATTGTTTATGCCATTTCAGGTTGTCAAGTTATATGAAAGATGTCTAATCGCTTGCGCCAATTATCCTGAATACTGGATACGATATGTATTATGCATGGAAGCCAGTGGAAGCATGGAGCTTGCGAATAATGCTCTTGCTCGTGCTACCCAAGTCTTTGTTAAGGTATGGCATACCATTCTCAGTATCACCTCTTTGGACCATGTTAAACTCATCATGTTAACTGCAATTTCCAGGCTTTTGAGTTTTTTTTTTGGGTATATCTTATGATTCATAAATATAATTTAGATTCAATTGTTTGCTTGATAATTAGGGCCTGTTTGGTTTTACGTAATCACCTATAAATTAAGGTAAATTTGTAATGATTATTTACATTCGCATTTACGCCAGCAAGATTTGACAGGTGCAACATCCCAAAGGCACACTCGATTTATGTTTGCAATGTCTACATGGCCAAACTCTCTGGGCCCTACCATGATGTATGTGTTATATCCACGCCGTCCATTCATTTTGCCACATCATTTTGGAACATGAGCCAAAAAATGGGACGGAACCAAAGCTTAAGTGAACCGCACCAAAGGAAGCAGTGGGAACAATGACACCACCGTTTAACCCACTGTTTTCTGTGGTGTGGTTCACTTGATCATTGGATCTGCCTCGTTTTTGGGCTCTTGTCCTAAAATGATCTGAGAAAATGAATGGACGGCATAGATATAACACACATCATTGTGGGGCCCACATAGTTTTCGCTTCCACGAGAGTGAGCTTTGTGCAAAATTCGAGATACAATTCCGTTAATTTTTCAGACAACTGACCCTGCAAATTATTACGCTTTTACAATAGTTTACATGTATTTTCATCAAACCAAACAGGCCCTTAGGGAGGGAGAGTTGGGTGTGAATTGAGTGATTCATGAATGCTCAATCCTTTATCAGAGTTGAAAGTTGATTCTATTCAAAATTTGGGTGCAGGAAATAAAGCTTCATTATTATTTTTTCCTCGAGCAGGATTTTCCTTTTATTTTATTTTTAATGCCAGTCTGCTTATGGGCTATTGTCATTGCCATTGACAGAGACAACCAGAGATTCACCTTTTTGCTGCTAGATTCAAAGAGCAAAATGGGGATATTCCAGGAGCTCGTGCCGAGTATCAGCTGGTTTCTTCTGAACTTGCACCTGGTTTGCTAGAAGCCATAATCAAGCATGCAAATCTGGAACATCGACTGGTAAGATCATCCTTGTAGTTTGTTAGAGATCACACTAGGGTCACTGCATTTCCACATTAAGCTAGTTTACTCTGGTAATTTTTCAGGGGAACACGGAAGCCGCATTTTCCGTATATGAAGAGGCCATTGCTGTGGAAAGAGGAAAAGAGCAGTCTCTGGTATTACCAACACTCTTGATCCAGTACTCGCGATTTCTGTATTTGGTAAGTTGACCAAATCAAATTACTATTCAAATTTCAAATTGCTCGATAAAAACTATACTTTGACCTGTTTTGGAAAATCAGATATTCACTCGGAAAGATGTCTCAAGCGTTTCTGATTTTATTGCTATGGTGCAGTGTGGCCTGTTATTATTGTTGCAATAAACTCATTATTGAAACCTTTATCATTTTGATGAACCGTTTAATGTGCTGAAGGCTGAAAATTATTCTTACCCCTCGCCAAATAGTCTGACGAAGCACTATCGAAAGATTCATAGGAGCACCTTATCTCCTCAGACATGTAATAAGTATGATTTTCCAAGCACCCAAATTCAAAAGTAAAGATCTCCCTGCTAAGTGTAATATTCATCACTGGCAGGTTCAAATAACCTTTTTCATCCAAAATAAAAAAGGGAACACTTGGAGAGTTTTATCTTATTATTATTATTATTATTATTATTATTATTTTTAATCACACTTAAGTTATCGCTGCTTGTACCATTTGAACATCTCTATATTTGTGCTTTCATTCTCTATCTGCCATTTGATGACTCTGTAGCTGGATGTTTTATATGGTGTAATTCTATTGTAGGTTGCTGGCAATGCAGAAAAAGCGAGGGAGATTCTAGCTGGTGCATTTGAGCATGTGCAACTTTCAAAGCTGCTTTTAGAGGTCTCTTCTTTTCATCCTTCCTGTATTATTTTCTCAATAAGCTTACTGGTTTCTTCACTTCAGCGCACTTCTGTATTTGACATTGGTAAACTTGCGTATCTGAGTTGTGCAGGCTATTATACATCTAGAGTCAATTCAGTCATTTCCAAAGCGTGTCGATTACTTGGATTCACTGGTGGATAAGTTCGTAACACCAAACCCTGATAATGCTTCTATGACCAGTGTCGCTGAGAGGGAAGAGTTGTCTAGCATATTTTTGGAGGTAAATACTTGGCCGCCAGGTTCTGAGAGCCATAAAAGTTTGCCTTTCCTTTTGGTTGGAAATGAACAGTGCCCTTCTCCCACGTGCCAAGTGAAAAAAGGGAAAAAGAAAAAGAAAAATCACATGAAATTACAAGTAGAAAAGCATACTCTGTGACTGATAGATATTGGCTCGCCTTGTCTTAAATTAAAGATCAGCGGGGTTCATTTATGATATATACTGGAAATTGGAAAAATGCATTAGTAGTAATTTTATTTTTATGCATTGTAAGATGCTAAACCCCATAAAACCACAGAAGAAAATAATACCATATTCAGTGATTGATAAGAAAATGGAACCCTTCTTGGGTTTATTTCCTAAATTTGCAAACATTTCTTTCTTCTGGCAAAGCATGTGTCCATTCACTTTTGCTGTGTTGCTTAATGATCGGTCTCATCCTCCATTGCAGTTTTTGGATTTCTTTGGAGATGCACAGTCGATCAAGAAGGCCGAAAATCGGCATGCTAAGCTATTTTTGCACCAGAAGAGCACATCGGAGTCCAGAAAACGGCATGCTGAAGATTTTCTGGCTTCAGACAGGGCAAAACAAGCAAAGTCTTATGCAGGCGTTCCGACTCAATCGGTGATGGGTGCCTACCCAAATGCGCAGAACCAGTGGGGTGCAGCTTATGGACAACCTCAAGCTTGGCCACAGGCTCCCCAAACACAGGGACAACAGTGGAATCCTGGCTATGCTCAACAGGTAAATCTTGTTCTTTTTCCCCCCTCTCAGAAGGGAAAACTTTTGAAGACTGGTTGTTGTGTCATGTACGCGGACTTCACAATAAAAAAAACTAACTTGAGTTGGCTGGGTTCATGTTTACACTGTTGTCATTATTTGTTAGACTGCTCAAGTCACAGCACTTTCCCATGTCCAGGTTATTTAAAGGGGAGCTATGGAAAGGCCAACCTGCAGGTCTTTGGGGAAGAAAATCATTCTTAATCTAGTTTTTAGTACTCTGTATTGCTGCCTGGCTCATTCATGACTGAAACCTACACCAAAACTGATATTTAATGGCCTAGTCAGTAGTGAATCATGACTCAGGTGTTGTCTAGGAAAAGGCAGGAAAATAAGGGGTGGTTTGGATGCTTGTAAAATCCTTAAGTTGTAGAGGGATTACAGGTAATCAAATTGCAGGGGCTGTTTTGGATACGTGCATTTGCCTGGCTTTACAGGCTGTAAACACATTACAGCTTCTAGCCGTAATCTGAAACCTGGCAAAAAGCCATGTTTCAGATTACAGGTGAAGTCTTTATAGCTAAAAAGACATTATACATAATAGAACACAATGGTCGATACATACTCCTGATGTGTACTGTACATCCAACCTGTCCATCATGTGCTTCCCTTGATGCTCCCCCCCACAAAAAAGAATAAAAAAGAAAGAAAAAAACAGTTTGATTGATCATCAAATGGACCACATGAGAAGGATGGGACATCCACCATTAAAAACTTCCAGATTGCATTTGGGGCCTACTACGATGGGTGGAGGACATCCAATCCGTCTGGGTGCATGCATGGTTTCATGCTCTCCTAGGGCTCTGAAAAAAATCCAAGTCTTTTTTATGTGATTTGCTGATTTTGGCAGGATTTACCACCCCAATCTCTACGTCGTGTGAATAGCTACTTTATACATTGTAAACACTCTACAAGTTCGCCAAACACAATCTGTTTACCTGTAAACGGATCACTTAAAAGCTAAACAGAATAGCATGTAAACAGTTTACACCTGAAACTCTTTTTAGGTGTAAAGTGTTTCGACTTAAAACTTTACAGGCTTCCAAACGACCCCTAAATGAAAAATATGAAAGCTTGGTACCTGCCTTTGTATGCGTGTTGGATACAAGTCACCGATAGCTAGGCAACTAGTACCACTAAACTCCGAAACTGAGTTACTTGACCGCGTCTTCAAACGATGTTCCAGATACCTGTAATTTCTTAACCCAAAGTTTAAAACATATAATGTGTTCTAAAGGATGCTGGAATTAGTGATTACTTGGTGGCAGAACATAAACCATGGGTATGACACTCCGAAGAGACCTAAACTTCTATAGGCTTAGGAACCATTACCTATTCAAGTATGTATCTATTCATCATGAATCAAAGAGACTATATTGTTGCCTAGTTTAGTCATGTTCTCTAAATTTTTATCTTCTAAGAGGACCAAAATATCATGTAACAAACTAGGAAAGATTTGAACTTATATGCAGACAAGTACCTTCTGAAAGCTTGGATCTTCTAAGCATGCGACATGATTGAAGATCACAATACCGATGGTAAATAATAAAGAGAAACAGAAGTATCACAAGTAGGAAAGAGAAGCAAACCATTATCAAGTATCACAAGTATGATATTCACAAGCCTAAAACTAGAAAAGAGAACTAGAAGCAAACCATGCTAAATGCCTAAACCTCAAATAGAATTGCATTCAATAAACAATTATCAAGCATCACAAGTATGACATGTAGGCCTATCTATAGGCTTAAATCCTCTACGAAGCTTCCAAATAAGTCTTTAGAGGATCCCTTTGTCTAATCTTCTATTGGCTTGTAGTTTCCAGAAAGTCTCCTATGTTAACCCAATTACATCTCTTCTATTAAAGGAAACCAACAAGCAAAGAAAGAAACTAGAGAATTCAAATCCAACTAGAACTCTACCTATACCAACCTTATGGTTCATATGCCACAGCATCGCGATATTATCAGTATTGCACCCTACCAATACAAAGCATAGGGGGAATGGCAAACTACGCAAAATATCAAGGATATTATTGATAATGTTGGCTGATTCATGTTGATATCTCGCAATATCGGAAGTATTGGGAGATATTGGCGTGTCCCCACTGTCTTGTTGATGCATGGGATATTATCTCATGTATAACAGCGTGAGTCCTATGGAAATAAAAATTCAAAAAGAACCTGTAAATCCTCTCGGGGGGGATTTTACAACTCCACTTGTTGCATGACATCAAAACACGATTTGCTGGAGAACGTCCTTAACTGAGAGAGAAGAAAACATGGAACTGAGGGTGTGATGTAATCTGGATTTAATGCTCTATTGATGTTTTACTTCTGTAGGTAACGAGTTATGTTTTCTTTATGTGGGGTAAAATTTTACCAATTTACGTACCCTTACGTTGATTCCTAGTTAGTCATTGGGGCAATTCAAAGTCCAAGGAAAACTAAAATTTATCTTTAGACTAGATGGCAAAGGCGAAGATTCAACTAGAACAATGTACTTTATATTTTACTCAGTTGCCTATAATCTCATTCTCTTCCCCTCAGATTCAGCTATTTATATTATTTGAGTTATTTGAAATGCATTTCTTTTAATTTTCAGGCTGGGTACAGTGGATATGCTGGTTACAGCAGCTACCCGCAGGTGCCAACATCTGCTCCACAAGCTGCTGCTTATGGTGCTTATCCTCAAGCGTATCCTCCTGTACAGGTACCACTTTTTCAATTGCTTTCACGCAATCATTCCTTTATAAACTAGCTATTTTATAGGAGGGGACTTCGCAGCTAGAGAACTTGAAGTTTACCAATTTTCTGAGAAACAGAACACATTGACCATCCACCATCTGTTCCTGAAAGGATCCCCCGATAATACATCTATTTGAGACCTGTGGCGTGATGATTGTGGAACATATTGATATCCTTTGGAAGTAAATGCTGGATGATCAATTATACAATGAATGATGATGTACATTTTACATTTTATACGCTTGTTTCTTTTCCTTTTTCATCTTTTTAAATGGTCCACTTGGAATGAACTTGTGCCCTCAACCTTATCCTACCATATAAACACGATCCCATTTGTATCCCACCTTGTCCAGAAATTTGGAAAATAGCAGCAGGAATTTTCTAACCAAGGTGCTAGTACCAGTTCTCTACCCATCACTCCCTTACCTGAGACTGCCCTTCCACAGTGCAACACCTTGCATTGCTTTGACATATTTTAATAAGATAACCGTGGAAGATTTTTTTTTTTGAGAGCAAAAAATTTCATTAAGAAGGCGCTGAGATAGCGCCCAAAGGGAGATACCAAGGCAAAAAGCAGAGGACTGAAAGCAGAAAAATTACAACTTGACCACTCAGCCCTTTCCCATACCCACCCTGCAACGAGATGCATAACGTTGCGAGCGATCCACTCGGTGCATCTACTTTCATTGCAGAAGCATCTGTTTCTACTCCCAACCAACGTGCAAAAATGATTTAGTAGCTGAGGGTACATGACAATGTATACCATAGTTCTACAACTCGGTGACTTGATTCGAAACTCAGCCAAGTCGAACGATGAAACTTGGTTGAGAGCATGACTGGGCCTGGGATAGGCATGACTCGTTGAGTCAACTCAATGACTCATTTGACTCAATTGAATCAACACGACTCAAAGTGAATCACTTTCTTGGTAAGCAATGTCATATAAAGTAAACAGTGGATCTTGCACATGAGACCTCTATCAGGGTCTGTAACGTCTCTAGCCAGGAACCCAAGCACCATATGCTTGCATTTTCAACCATTACTTGTATACTTAACTATATAGCACTATTTTAATTCAATATAAATATGATTTGAATCAAGTAAAGACTTGGATGGTGATTGCTGATGATGATTGATTCAAGTGAGGACTGAGGACTCATCAGTCTTCCAGTCAACCCCACCCGGCTAGACATTGTGTTGATTTTTCAAGTTTCTCAACCATGTTATATATAGATCTTGAGATAGTGCAAAGAACACATTAGAAGATGAAACTGTATATAGAGATCCTCCCCATTCATGGGCCATGCATTCTTTCATTTAAGCTCCATATTTTCCATAATTCATGGCATCTTCTCTCTGTAATGAACTCACTGTGGTTCTAATATTTGACCCATATCCCTCCCGAAAGGCAACATCATGTCTGAATTCTAGTTGCATGAGCTTCAGACTCTTCCGAACCGTAACTGTCTCAAGATGATTCAGTAGCTTGGAGCTTCATGTTGCCACTCTTGTTCTCCTTTCTGCATTCTAACCCACTTTTTGCAGCTACTGATCACTAAGATCTGACTGACGGGTAATGCAAATGCATGGCCAGTACCTAGGCATCATTGCTTAGCAAAGGACATCTTGCGGGATAGAAAATTCCAATTTTTTTTTTTTAACCCACATCCTTGGTGTTTCATTCTCTTTCTGATAATATGTTGGCAAATGGTCCAATGCATGCCACAAAAACTGAATAATTAGTGTATTTGCAAATTGGTTTTGTTGTACTGTATCAGTCACCACAAATATGAGGTCGTATCGCCCCATTATGGGGCTGTTTCAGGCTGACACATCCATATTTTTCATGGGTGATACCAATATGCATCGGGTGATATGCACTGTTCTTGGATGATATGTCAAACCATGATACATGTTGCTACCAGTTGTGGGTCTCATGGAATCTGGTCTCTACTTTGAGCAAGTGACACGTTACACTTAGTAACTGCACGATTGGGTGGTGGCAATGAGTGTACAAAACAGTTGTTTGGTGTGCATGCTACACACAGGAACAAATCCATGATGCTCTGTAGTTACTGATTCTGATGTTCTTGTTTTATGGAATTTTCAGCAGGCCTTCCCACAGCCGGCCCAGGCTTTTGCACCAGCACAGCAACAGACTGCAGTCACCCAACAGAGTTACTATGGCAGTTATTATTGAGCCTCCCACGATTACCATTACCAATTTTGCTTAACTGTAAACTAGGTTTTCTTCTTCACAGCGGCTGGTGCTATTTTGGACTTCCGGTGTAGTTTAAGCTGAGGTGAAGTGCTTTTGAGTTGTACTGAATTGAGAGAGAGAGAGAGAGAGAGAGAGAGAGAGAGAGAGAGAGAGAGAGAGAGAGAGTAACCCAATTGTGTTTTCTGGAATAGAATTTGTATTTTAAGGCTCTCTTTTAAGGAAACATGCATTATGTGTGAATCGGTATATGCATGTATGGTGCTGGGGCTTGCGTCATGCTGGCATGTATGCACCTTGTGATGAATGTGTACTTAGTAATGCACGACATGTATGCACATTGGGATGAAGGCATGCCCTGTGCATGGATGTACAGGAAAGCGTCCGTACAGAAGTGGGTGTTGAAATTCGCCTGAAGAGGCCACTAATGTGCAGCACATTTCCTTAGCAAGCCTAGGGCTGTCAATGGGCCAGGACAGGCTGTTTGTGCTGGTCTGTTTGGATGGGCGTATCACAAATTTGTGTTTTGTCCCATATACAGCCCTCAGCAAGCTCTAAAAGATACAAACCCTTTGGCCAGGCCACGCATACTTTCTTATTTTTAAAATGCAAGATAGAATGTGAATTTGAAGCCCCATTAAAACACAAAGAAATTGATGTCCTGTTGGGTGTGTGCCAAATGCACCTTGTTAAATGGCAGTAATGTGTGATGGGCCATGTTTGTCTCTCATAAGCATGCGACTGGAGCTATCCACATATTTTTTGTATTTTCTACTATTAAATCACCCTTCATTCATTTCATTGGATGGTTATTATTATTATTATTTTTGTTGTTGTTGTTGTTGTTGTTTTTTCCAAATGGCCAGGCAAAGGGATCCGAAGGTACAACCCCACATTGAAGCCAGATTCATGACATGCCTTACAATCCAGTAGGAGTCTTAACATTTGTGTGGGTCACAAAACTGACCATCTGCGTTGAGGGCAACCTTAGACCATAGTGAAAGCATGACTACTTGGACAAGCTGGAGTGGAACTGCCATGGTGGAAAGTGCTAACTGGAAAGGAGGCCAGAACGAGCATTGCTACAGATGTTGACTGTAGATATTGCAACCTAGACCATGGTGAAGCCACCACAAAATGGAAATGGCTACTTGGAATAGCAGAGTGCAACCGCCATTGTGGAAAGTGCTAAGGGAATACTAAGAGGATGTTGGAGTGTGGTGGTATGTTATGGTCTTGCATTAGGGTTTAGCTTCTGTTTTCCCATTAGTCCTTGGGCTTTTGGCATAGTGGTTAGTTTCTTAACAAGTAGTCTACCAACCATGCAAAAACTAACATGGAAGTCCATTTATAACCTTCACTTTTCAACATGTAACAAACTTAAAAACATAGCAGCTATTAGACCCTAAGCTGAGGGTGCTATTATTTTTGTAAGGAAGCTGCAGAGAGACAAGATCTCTTCATTATATCATACTACCAACAACTCATATTCTAATGAGTTGATGTTATTCTTCATGATCCAAACTCTATCTTAATTCCACCTATGACTATATCCTCCCCATTTCCAGCCCTTGGGATTATACTCACCACAATTTCCTTATCCCCATCAGCCTCAATATCTTCCAACAAGTCAGTTATTCCCAACCTAAGGGATGTCTTCATTTTCAATGGCTTTCCATCTCGATCCATCTTAGAATGATTGTGGGGCACATTGATAAAAGCCCCACAAAACTCATGTGACCCTGGGCCCCACAAATTCCCATCATCCTCACCATCCACATTAACATAAATATCAAACTTCACAAACATATCCCTCCTAATATCAATCCCATCTATGATCAGAATCTCTTCCTCTTCCTCTTTCTCCTTCTGAGTCCTAGACCACTTAGGTCTCTTAACCTTGGCTCTAATGGCTGAGGTCAGTGTTCGCGGGTTGGGTCCAAACTGGTTGGCGGTTTTCGAGCTCTCATGTTTCTTCGTCGAGCCCTTAGGCCTTGCAGTGAGCCATGGGACGCTGGTTTCTTCGTAGACGTATCGCAATTTTCTTGTGTCCAGACAATCTGCCACTTTCACTCTCACCAGCCCAGCGTCCTCGTCGTAGAATAGAAATCCTGCATTCAGCCAATCGGGATCATTGAAATCCTTTCGGTTCTTCCCTCCTAAGCCTTTCCAAAGTGTCCACATCCGATCAACATTCGCATGGTGGGCGAAGAAAATGGGGTCACGGGCAGCTGAGTAGAAAGTTCCCATATCCTCCAGATTGGGCTGAGTACGGTCCCCAACCCATCCGTGCACCGGATTATGCGGTACGGTCTCTACCGAGCCCGCCCCAGGGTTGGGATCATCGCCAGCCCGGTAGGGTGCGCCGAGGAAGAGGTCAGCTGTTTTGGCGTTGGACACAACTTGCCGGTACATGATAGTGAGGTTGTTGGTGATGAGCTGGTCATTAGTTAAATTTGAGTCGACGAGGTTGTAGTCAAAATCTACTAATGCTGGTGGCTGGTGTTTGGCGTCACGGAGCTGATCGTAGAGAGCTGGTTGGTTCACGTACATGTTGGGAATACTCATCCCATCAGGCGAATCCCAGTTCCAGTATGGGAGAGCGAAAGAGTCATCACCTATCAGCTTTCCGAGGATACGTTCATGGAAGTATACGTAGTATCGGTGCCAAGGGAAGAAGAGCCATGAATTGTGAATCTGAATCTCGACTGGGAAGCCCACCTGTTATTAAGTGAAATAATGTGATCAAGGAATGAGATCTTGCAAGAAATTGCTTGGGACAGGAACGGCCTACCATCACTACACCAAAATCCCAATTTAAAGAAGGGTTACTAAATGGACGCGGATTAGATACAGACATGTTGAGTAGCGAGACTGGCTACTGTAAGTGACGTCACCAAGTTATGTGGACCCCACCATGATGTATGTTTTGTATCCACAAAGTCCATCCATTTGGAGATATCATATTAGGGCATGATCCAAATAACGAGTAATATCTAAAGCTCTAGTGGACCCCACCACCGAAAATAGTAGGGAGAGAGACGGCCACCATTAAAAAGTTCCAAGGGCCACAAAAGTTTTTGATCAAGATAATATTTCTTTTTTCCCTTCTTTCATGTCTGCGTTAACACATGAACAAGTTGGATCTGAAATAAACATCATGGTGGACCTTCGGAAGGTTTCAACGGTGGGTGTCACTCTCCCCACTGTTTTCTGTGGTGGGGTCCACTCTAGCCTTGGATCTGCCTAATTCTTTAGATAATGCCCTAAAGTAATCTCTCAAAATGTATGGACGGTGTTGATACAACACATACATCATGGTGGGGCCCATAGAACACGTCACTTTAGTAGCGAGTTTGCTACTCAACCTGTGCAAGTGGCTAATCCGCGTCCTTCCTAAATAGAGCGTCGCAAAAAATTAGAAACGGTTCAAAACCGTCGCAATAAATGGTATTACCAATATATGCTATGAAATAGTAACAAATAAGTGTGGGGCCTACCATGATGTGTGCATGAGATACAATCCTTCCAATATTTGTGACCTCTCATTATCTCCTTGAAGATTAAAGATAATACTGACCCAAAACTCAGGTGGGCCGTAACACGGAGCAATTGGAATTGGGATGCATGTTAAAAACCTTCAAAGATTGTTTGTGTGGGCCAGCGTGTTTTGTATATGCCATGTAATAGATTCAGAAATTGGGGCCATTCTAGAACTCAGGTGTGTCACACCACATGATTTTACATGGTGTGGTCCACACGAGTTTGGATTTGCATGATTTTATGGGTCCCAGGGAGAACATGAGGGGCCGCACATGATGGAAGGCATGGATTTTCATGCACTCGTATCATGGTAGGCTCCACACATGGCGTTGTACATTAAGCTTAACATACACGACATTGTACTGGATCTGGCCTCCAGAGAGTCCGCACGCCCCTGTAATTACGAGGCACCTTTGCCAACTTGGTATGTGTGTAACATCCAAGCCTTGTATCAGATGGACCCATCATTAGGCTGAAAATAGGCTGTTCAACTATCAAGTAGGCCAGATATTTATAAAAGCAATGGACGGTCTAGATTTTTCTCTTAGATTGTTTACGATTTTCATACACGTATGGCCTACCCGATAATCTTATGAAGCTATCAAATAACAAAATTCAGTTATAAAACAAATCAGCGAAAGGGCCGTTAACCTGTATTTCTATAAACTGGTGGGCCAACTGTAAGATCACCATCAGATCATGATCTAACGATGACATACCATTTATAAATACTTACTTGAAAAAGTGGAGGAGCTTGAGATGGGCCACCTCCTGAATGGAAGTATAACCTACCCACCTCATTTTGGCCTCAGGTCCTAAAAGTAGCTAGCAAAACGGATGGACGGATTGGATTTTTTACAAACATCATGGTGGGTCCCACCTAGCTTCTAACTACAATAACTTCTCGAGAGCAAGTGTAGGCAATCCCGTTCATTTAGACATGAGGGAGAATTGATGTGGTCTACTTGAGTCTTTGATCTGTCTTGTTTTTAAGGTACTGTTATAACACGACACAAGCTGGTGTAACAAATATACTATATGAAAACTGATGCAATCTATTTATAGAAAAAAAATATTAATAGACATAAGCTACATGCGTTAAAAGAAGTGAATGAAATTAGCTGATACAATCTAATATATAATCTCTTGCGTTATAAAATCTCAGCTTTTTTTCGCCAAGCAGCTAAAATTTTAAGATGAGTTATCCTCTCATGTATGTCACGAAGACTAATTGTAATGGCAAAAATATCCAAAGCTATTCGCATATACAATGAAGATAAAAGGATCTAAAGTCATTAGAAAATAATCGTTCAATACCTGATCATAAGCTCCATCGCAATAGGCGCAATGGACATTAGCTTGTTGCGCGAAGCTCCGCGGGTCCGACCTGTCCAACTGTTTCATAAGGAACACGGCCTGGTTATACTTCTCGATGTAGCCATCATCAAGGAGGTGAGCCGGCCGCCTCCGCCGCATCGGCGAAAAGATAGATGGCTGCTTGAAATCAATGATTTTGGCTGCATAAGGTGGGCAGCAATTTGTCGGAGTGGCACTGGCCGGCAAGTCCGCCGGCCCACAATCTCTTAGGTCAGGTGGGGCCACTGGTTTGGCGTCGACCTTGTTAGATGAGCCAAGGGTTGCACCATACATTCCTCCTAGACCCAAGAGAACATTTCTCCTATGTAAGCTTTGTAGTCTTTTGTCTGGTGCAGCTGGTTTATGTTGGGGTGGTTCATCTCTTACACTACAAGTGCAACATGGGTCTAACTTAGCTGCGTTGGGTCCACGTCTGGGGCACTTGAATTGGAAGAAAGGGTTTGTAGGGAAGGTAGATATGGGTGTGGTGGTGAATAGATGAGAGAGAGACATGGTGTTGTTTTGAAAGTTGTAGATTGCATGGGAAAGCAATGTAGTGCAATGGGAGCTTCTTAAATAGAAGAATGGGCCATGGGCTATTTAAAGATAGAGCTTTGCTAAGTTCACACGCGTTTACAAAATAGATCCAGCATGGCATTCAGGTGCAAAATCCAAGCCATTCATTAAGTGGGTCTGCTCGTTTAGATATCATGGCCCGAAAATAAAGCTGGTAGACTTGGCGGGATGGCCACGACAATAGATGAGGTGGGCCAGGTTCTCTTTTGTTTCATAATGTAGATGACCAGACTAGTGGACCAAGCTGATTCTTGGGTCAGGGCATCTGCGTGATGGATGGATTGGATGGCACACGTGTGGGGTGTACATGAATTGCCTTGTATACGCGTGTGAGCTTAGCTAAGGTCTAAAAATGAATGGAATGTGAATCCATGCCATTGTGTTATCCTCCTAGGTAATGTCTTATTATGTATGATTTCATGCATGTCTAGATTTCAGAGTAGGTGCCGTTATAACAGTCGAAAGTAGTTAGAGCTTGCCATTTTTTTCTTCCTTTTTAGGTTTTATCGTCCAAAACGATTTCTCGCGAAACATATAACGGGCGTTATAACGGTGTTAAATTGTTTGACGTGTGGCGCATGAATTTCCCATGCTTTCGAGTTGTTTGGGGCCCACGGTGATTTTATTTGAAATCCAAACCGTGAATATGGTGGGTCACCTTGTGTACAGTGTAGATTCAAAGAATTACCCTGATCCAAAATTCAGGTGGAACCCACCACTAGGAGCGATGTACAATCACTCCCAAAGCCTATATATTCACGTTGTGTGGCCCACTTAAGTATTTGAATTGCCTGCGTTTTGGTATGTTCTTTAGTCCTGGTAGTGATCACCTGATGAATGGTTGGATGGTATATACAAAACATGGTGTATACTATATTCCATCTGGAGGTTTCTATGGTAGGCATCACCCTCTCCATGGTTCCTTTGGTAACTGAGCTTTTTCCGACTGTATGACTCATTTTTAAGCCACCTACCTTTTTCGTTACCTTCAAACTTACTTTATCAAACTAAGCCACTGCTGGATGGGGTGACTTTTCACCGGTCTAAAATACCCTGCTTCATCGAAAACGCAACTTCGAAAGCTGCTATTTTCCTCACATTGTTTCACCTTAGCAGTAAAACCACCATTTTCTGATTATTTTCTTCTCTTTGTGATTGTCCACCATAGTAGAAAACTTTCATTTTTTGATTTCTTCTCTCCTCATTGTGATTATCCACCCTAGCAGTAAAACCCACACTTTCCGATTTATTCTCTCCCCTTTGTGATTATCCACTCTAGCAGTAAAACCTTCATTTTCTGATTTCTTCTCTCCCGTTTGTGATTGTCCACCCTATCGGTAAAACTTTCATTTTTTTTTTTGTATATTTTTCTTTGGTCGAGAATACACTTGCCACATACGTCATTTTTGACTTTTTCCAACCCAAGATAGGATGAAAATGGCGCCCCCATCAAAGAAGCTACGAATGACAGGTATATTTCAAATCCATGACTTCATTATGTGGACCCCACCGTATTTTATATGATATATCTACACCGTCCACAATCCAGTTATTTTATTTAAATATTTTAGGGTATGTCCTGAAAAATAAGGCAAATTTAATGCTCAAATGGCCCACTTCAAGGTTTTTTTAAAAACAAATAATGAAGACCGAAGTGAAATTGAACGAAGATCGAGTGAAATAGACCGAGGACTGACTAAAGTTGATCGCAAACTGAATTAAATTGACCGCGAACTAAGTTTTAATGACCGCGAACAGAGTTAAATTGATCGCGAATTGAGTGAAATTGACCGAGGCCTAATTGAAATTGACCAATGACTGATTGAAATTAACATCTTGACCGAGAATTGTGTGAAATTGATCGAGAATTGAGTCCAATTGATCGATAACTGCTTGAAATTGACCGACAACTTCATGAGCGAGTTCTTGGTCAATTTCATTTACTTATCGGTCAATTTCATTCAGTTCGCAGTCAATTTAACTTAGTTCACAGTCAATTTAAATCAGTTCGCGGTCAATTTCACTCAGTCCTCAGTTAATTTCACCAAATTAAGCAAGTTCTCGATTAATTTCAATTAGTTATCGGTCAGTTTCACGATGTTTGCGGTCAATTTCATTAATTCTTGGTCATTTTCATTTGAGGCTCAATCAATTTAACTGAGTCCTCGGTCAATTTCACGATGTTCGTAGTCAATTTAACTCAGTTGAAGATGCCAATTTCAAGTAGTTATCAGTCAATTTCGCTTCGTCGTAGGTCAAATTTACGATGTTCATGGTCAATTTCACTCAGTTTGCGGTTAATGGCTTATGTTCGGCTTGGTCAACGTCACGATGTTCACGGTCAATGTCACTCATGTTCGGCTCGGTCATTTTCATGCTAAGCTCGGTCAATTTCATGTGAGGCTCGATGAATTTCATGTTAAGCACAGTCAATTTCATTTGAGGCTCGGTTAATTTCTTTCATGAAATTTACCGAGCCTCACTTGAAATTCACCGAGCTTCACATGTAATTGACCGAGGGTAACATGAAATTGACCAAGCCTCACACGAAATTGACCAAGAGTAGCATGAAATTGACCGAGCCTCAAATGAAAATGACCAAGCGGAACATGAATTTCATTGGGGAATATCGCCGACTAGCAATATTCTCATGAAGTTCTTGATCGACTTAAATATTTTCATGAAGTTCTTGATCGTCAATTTCAAGTTAGGCTCGATGAATTTGATGTGAAGCTCGATGAATTTCATGTTAAGCTCGGTGAATTTCAAGTTGGGCTCAGTCAATTTCATGTTAGGCTCGGTCAATTTCAAATTCGGCTCGGTGAATTTCATGTTAGCATCGATCAATTTCAAATTCGGCTCGGTGAATTTCATGTTAGCCTCGGTAAATTTTATGTTAGGCTCGGTAATAATCATATTAGGGTTGGTGAATTTCATGTTCGCCTTGTTCAATTTCATGTTAAGCTCGTTCAATTTCAATTTAGGCTCGGTGAATTTCATGTTAGGCTTGGTCAATTTCATGTTAGTCTCGGTGAATTTCATGTTCGCCTCAGTCAATTTCGTGCTAGGGTCGATGAATTTCAAGTTAGGCTCGGTCAATTTCATGTTGGGTCAGTGAATTTCATGTTCGCCTCGGTCAATTTCATGTTCGCCTTGATCAATTTCATGTTCGACTCGGTCAATTTCATGTTAGGTTCAGTGAATTTCAAGTTAGGCTCGGTCAATTTCATGTTGGGTCGGTGAATTTCATGTTAAGCTCGTTCAATTACATGTTAGGTTCGTTCAATTTCATTATAAGATTGGGTAACATGATTTCTCCAAATGGATGGACGGTCCGGATACGAAACATACATCATGATGGGGTTCACATAACTTGGACCCGAATGGGGTCAACCCCATCTGGACTCGGTCGACCCCGTTGGACTAATAGCAAGTCAGGGTCGACCGGGTCCAGATGGGGTCGACCCCGACTTGTTGCTAGTCTAACGGGGTCGACCGGGTCCGGATGGGGTCGACCTCGTTGTGGTCCAAGTTATTTGGGCCCCATCATGATGTATGTTTTGTATCCGCACCGTCCATCCATTTGGAGAGATTATGCAATCCTATCCTAACATGAATTCGAACGAGCATTTCATGAAATTCACCGAGCTTAACTTGAATTTCACTGACCCTAGCATGAAATTGACCGAGCTAAACTAGAAATTGACTGAGGTGAACCCGTACGAGGATAGTAACCCTTAAGCCCGGTCAATTTTATTTGAAGCTTAGTCAATTTGATTTGAAGTTTGGTGAATTTTATGTGAAACTTAGTCAATTTCAAGTATGGCTCGGTCAATTTCAAGTTAGGCTTAGTGAATTTCATGTAAGCTCGGTCAATTTCATGCAAGATAGTGGAATGAGAAAAGTTACAAATTTTCCATTAAACAAAGCGTACTCTCATTAACTGCTTAAAATAGATGTTAGCCAACCAGCCTATCAATGGCCGAAAGTCCATTTTATTTTCATTTTTACTATAAATATTAAGTTTTATTTCGATTAGGCTGCCCCGACATTCTTCTCAACTCAAACTTGAAAACTTTAAAGAAACTTAAGGTAGCGATTCACACGATGCATGGGTAGGAGGATGTGAATCATGGGTTCAAAGTTTTCAAGTTTGAGTTAAAGGAGAGGTTCCAATGTAAACCAAAGCAATTTAATAATACTCATAAACGCAAGAGATGCCAAAGAGGAGGTAAGTAGTCTCATGTTTGCCTCGCTCAATTTCGTGTTTGCCTCGTTGAATTTCATGTTAGGCTCACTCAATTTCATGGTAGGCTCGTTCAAATTCACGTTAGGCTCGGTCAATTTCATGTTCGGCTCAGTCAATTTCAAGTTAGGCTCCGTGAATTTTATGTTAGGCTCGGTCAATTTCATGTTCGGCTCGGTCAATTTCAAGTTAGGCTCGGTGAATTTTAAGTTAGGCTCGGTGAATTGCATGTTGGCTCAATAAATTTCAAGTCGGTCAATTTCAAGTTAGGCTCAGTGAATTTCACGTTAGGCTCGGTGAATTTCATGGTAGGCTTGTTCAATTTCATGTTAGGCTCGGTCAATTTCATGTTAGGCTCGGTGAATTGCATGTTAGGCTTGGTGAATTTCTGTAGCCATCGATCTC
Source organism: Magnolia officinalis (assembly GCA_021015155.1). NCBI lineage: Eukaryota > Viridiplantae > Streptophyta > Magnoliopsida > Magnoliales > Magnoliaceae > Magnolia > Magnolia officinalis. The sequence continues at coordinate 21,070,311 of JAJHSJ010000005.1, read as the reverse complement.
ACGTGAGGTACAACAGCTTTCAGAAATTGCGTTTCTGATAAAATAAGAGCATTTTTGTCTGGTAAAAATGCGCCCATATAGAACGGTCTTAATTTGGTAAAGTAAGTTTGGAAGGGCAGAGAGGACGGTGGCTTAAAAATAAAGCATACAATTGAAAAAACTCTCGGTAAATCTAGACTAAGATGGGATGTAAAGATCATCTCATAGCATATTGGGATGTATTTCCCGAATTAGAAATGATCATATGCAACTTTGTACTTTAACGTACACCTATTTTACTGCTGATGTGTCACTTGTGTATAACATAAGAGCCGTTCAAATGGTAGGCCACATTGTAAAGATCATCGGGATGAAAAGCAAGATAGTCCGTTCATCAGGCAGGCCGATTATTTGATTCATTGTATGTGGCCACTTGATGTGTAGATTATTCCAATTTTCCATTGGTCTATTTACACTCATTTTTGGTATACACTCGTTTTTGGTACATCCTAGTGGACCAATGAGATGTTGTCGTATGTTGGCACTACATGTCAATGTTAAATTAGGTACAAAATCCTACTCACGTACCAAGAATATTAATTATTTACAACTGGTTGCATGTGGAGAGGATTGATTCAAAAGGTGTCTTCATAAGTAAATAACCTCATTAAAGGAAGTTTTCCAAAGCATTAAATGCTAAAATTTCATCAAAACCATTGCATCCAGCCTTTCCTGATGCATGGGTTTTATCCATGCCTCATAAGGCTCCAGTCGGCCAAAAATGGGGATCAAACTCCCACCATTAAGTTTTTTTGGGAGCCGAGCTGAAGTTTTGGATCTAGCTGATATTTGTGTTTTTCTTTCGTTCCAGTCTACATGACCTTATGAACTGGTTGGATGGCAACATCATGGTGGCCAGCGTTTTTCCTTCATTCAAGTCTATATTACATTATGAACTGGTTGGATGGCAACATCATGGTGGCCAGCGTTTTTCCTTCATCCAAGTCTACATGACCTTATGACAAGGTCATGATGGCCAGCGTTTTTCCTTCATTCAAGTCTATATGACCTTATGAACTGGTTGGATGGCAACATCATGGTGGCCAACATTTTTCCTTCATTCAAGTCTATATGACATTATGAACTGGTTGGATGGCAACATCATGGTGGCCTGCATTTTTCCTTCATTCAAGTCTATATGACCTTATGAACTGGTTGGATGGCAACATCATGGTGGCCCAAGGGAAGGTTTCAATGGTGGGTATTGTTGCGGGAAAGATATGACAAGTCAATAAACCGGTTTATGGAATGGACCAACTCTACTGACATGACCCGAACTCACCATGCGCCAAGCTTGACCGAGGTCCACATGTCCAGAGTCATGAGATGAGATCTCCAAGGAGGCCGATACACCTTTATGGACACTCAGAGGGTCCTTCAGAAGTGACTTTATGCCGACTATGTACATAGATCGACTATAAACCAGGTGTAGGTCAGCCAGACCTTGGCCCTACCCCAGCCCGACCTATCCTCTAGGTCGGGCATGGGTCGGCCTTCAGTCGGTAGTAGGTCGATTATGGGTCGACCATACCCACGCTGGTCAAGGATCAACATTCACAATCCGCCATCCACCAACAGATTGGCCGAGCCGACGGTCAGCCAAGCCTCGTCAGTTCTCACCTACAGAACCAAAGCCGAGCCAAGAGATGACTTAATATCAAGATCTTTTCTCGAGATCCTCGGAGGATAAGCTCCAATTTTGAAAATTTAGAAGATCGAAGATCTCGGAATCCTCTAAGATAATGATCAATCCACTCCAGGGAAGATCCTTACGCTAAGGGATTACGCCACCTCTATAAATGGAGGACATACCCACGACGTGAAAGGTACACACAGATCTCGCCCCTAAACCCTTACTATTAGACCCAGATTCCAGGCCTGACTTAGGCATCGGAGGGTCCCCTGAACTAGCCAAGGTCTCCTTTGTCCTCTTCCTGTGCAGGTGCTCAAGTGCTAGAGGGGGTGAGCCAGAAATTGCATCAACAGATTGGCGCTGTCTGTGGGAACGACATTGCAAGTCATGTTCCGCACTATCAACGCACTACGAGTTGTCATGGCAAGAGGGAAGAAGAAAACTCAAACCCCTCTAGAAGCAGTTCCAATCGCAACCTTGCCGCCGGTGGAACGCAGACCACAAACCGTGGACCAGCCAGAACGACAAGAGAGCTGTCAAGGCTCTCCGGCTCGTCGAGCCACCTCTGGCCCATCCAGGTATGGACAGCGGGACACCAGAGGGAGCAGGCAACACGATTTAATGGAAAGAGAAGTCAGAGATATAAGGGCCGACATGAACTACATGAAACAGATGCTAGAACGGATGCAGCCTCCACAAATGCAGTAGACCAATCCGGGGGAAGAGCGGTCGGGTGACGTCCAACAGTTCGTCAATCCTCAACCGTCGACCCCCCGGGCTGCTCCCCAGTCGAGCCAACATCAAGGGCCTCCTGAGCCCGTTCCAACTCATGTCTCAGAAACGACTCTATTGCCCGCTTCCGACCGCTAGCACGAGATAGACCAGAGGAGATGCAACCGATCCCCGACCGAGGGGAACGACGGATAGCGAAGCACCCTGGAAGGTTGTGTTCCTAGCTTTGAAGAAGGAAATTACAGACATAAAGCAAAATCGAATGAGCAATGCGTCCAGGCTGAAAGAGAAAGAATCACCATTCGTGGCGGACATAATGTGTGCTCGGCTCCCAGGTCGGTTTTGCCTACCTCAAATTGCGTTATACAACGGGAAAGCCGACCCTACTGAACATATTGAGTCCTTCCGGACTTACATGGAATTACATGACGCCTCGGATGAGGTAATGTGTCGTGCTCACTCACCTTAACTGATGCCGCCCGACTCTGGTTCAAACAATTGAAACCAAGGTTCATTAGCTCATTCAATGAGCTCAGCGAAGCCTTCGTCGCAAACTTCATATGGGGTAAGAAAAGGCTCAAAGCCTCGGCCCATCTTAACAACGTGATCCAGAAAGACGGAGAGCTCCTCAAATATTACATTCAGCGTTTCACCCTCAAGTCATTACAGGTCCGAAAACATTCGGACGAAACGGCTCTGAATTCCATCATGCAAGGGGTTAGAGATAAACCATTTCTTTTTTCCCTCGATAAAAATCCTCCGTCTACTTTGGCCGAGTTCATGGCCCGATCACAGAAGTACTCCAATGCCGAAGAGACTAGAATCTTACAAGAAGCGGCTCAGAACGGAACTCCCTCGGCTAAGGGATCGGTAAAGAAGGAAGCTGACTCAGTCGATGCTGATAAAAAAGCGCAGGGAAGATCGGCCTCGAGACGAACGTAGGTCGAGCAAACGATCCGATAACAAGTTCACCAACTACACTCCTCTCAATAAACCTCACGAACAAGTCCTGATGGAGATAAAAGGTGAACGATTCGTCAACTGGCTGAGCAAGTTGCGGGGCAACCCTGACCGACGCAACAAGAACAAGTATTGTCACTTCCATAGTGATCATGGGCACAACAAGAGTGACTGCTACACTCTAAAATAGGAAATCGAGAGGCTCATTCGCGAAGGCCATCATGGTGAGCAGTCGAGCAGGGAGCCAATAGGGCTGTCGCACCAGAAGAACGCCCGAGTGAAAACCGACCATTGGAAGAAATCTGGACCATCGTCGGTGGTCACAAGGACAGAGGCAAGTCAAACAACGCTCGAAAAATCCATGTGAGGAATTTGAGTCGACCTGAGTTTGAGATCATGGTCCTGACTCGGCCCTCGAAAGAAAGGAAACTGGAAAACTATAGCGTGACTTTTACCGAGGCCGATGCCCGAGGCATCCATCATTCACATGACGATGCTTTGGTCGTCACCGTCATAATCGCTAATTGTAAACTCTTCAGGGTCCTCATCGATACAGGGTCGTCCGCTGACGTGCTATTCACCCAGGCATTCAACGAAATGAATATCGAACGATCCGCGTTGCGTCCCGTCCAAACTCCTCTGATTGGATTCTCAGGCGGACAAGTCCTACCCGAGGGAACCATTCAGCTCTCACTCACTGTTGGGGATGCGCCAAACCAAGCAACAACTATGGTCGACTTTTGGATAGTCGACCAATCTTTCGTCTACAATGGTATTCTCTGCCGTCCTTCACTTTGTCTTCTCCAAGCAGTAGTTTCGACATACCACCTTTCCATGAAGTTTTTGACTGAGTCAGGAGTTGGAGTCATCAAAGGAGATCAGCATGATGCTCGGCGTTGCTACGCCACCGCCTCAAAAGCTCCATACGAAGTAGCGACGATCGAGTCCCTGGACTTGAGCGACAAAGCTCCCGAACACGGCCAACCGGTGGAAGACCTTGTCCAGGTCCCTCTAGATGAGTCTGACCTCTCTAGAACCATTCGAGTTGGCTCATCCCTGACTCTGCTGCTGAAAGGGAAGTTGGTGACCTTGCTGCGCCGATATGCCGATGTCTTCGCATGGTCATATGAAGACATGCTTGGGATCCCTTCGATCATCACTCATCGCTTCAACATCGATCCGACCTACAAGCTGATTCGACAGAAGCGGCGTGCCCTCGGTCCCGAGAGGTATGCTGTCATCGAGGAAGAGGTCAGCAAGCTCCTCAAGGCTAAATTTGTCGAAGAAGTGTACTACCCCAACTGGGTAGCTAACATCGTGCTTGTCAAAAAAGCCAATGGGAAGTGGCGGGTTTGTGTGGATTATACCGACTCAAACAAAACCTGCCCGAAGGACAGTTTTCCTCTCTCAAGGATCGACTAGTTGGTCGACAGTACCGCGAGGCATGAATTACTTAGTTTTATTGATGCCTACTCAGGATATAACCAGATTGTAATGCACCCCTCTGATAAATCGAAAACTACCTTTGTCACTGACAAAAGTCTTTAATGTTATCGAGTGATGTCATTTGGTTTAAAGAATGGAGAAGCGACCTACCAAAGGTTGGTCAATAAAACGTTCGCCCAACAAATAGGGCAACGATGGAAGTATAAATTAACGACATGCTCGTCAAGAGCATCAAAGCAACTGAGCACATCGCCGACCTCGAAGAGATGTTCCTCATCCTCCAGAAATACCAGATGAAGCTGAACTCGAGCAAGTGCACGTTCGGCGTAGGCTTGGGTAAGTTTCTCGGATTTCTGGTCAGTCAGTGAGTAATCGAGACAAATCCAGATAAGATCCAGGCTCTGCTCGATATGGACTCGCCGAAGACGATCAAAAATATTTAGCGGCTGACCGAGAGAGTCATTGCACTCAATCGCTTCGTGTCTCGAGCCACAGATAAATGTCTTCCCTTCTTCAAACAGTTGAAGGGTCGGCAAATGGTAAACTAGACAGAGGAGTGTAAGACAGCCTTCCAACAGTTGAAAAAGTACTTGGGATCGCCACCGCTGCTCTCCAAGCCCGAGCCGGGTGAAACACTGCTTATCTACTTAGCAGTATCCGACATAGCTGTAAGCTCAGCTCTTATTCGTGAATATGAGGGGAAGCAGTTTCCAGTTTACTACGTCAGCAAAGCACTAGTCCTGGCAGAAACAAGATATCCAACCTTGGAAAAAGTGGCCCTAGCATTGGTTATCTCTTCCCGACGCTTACGGCCATACTTCCAAGCCCATTCGATTATTGCTTTGACTGACCAACCGTTACGGCAGATACTTCAGAAACCACAAGCTTCTATACGCCTCACTAAGTGGGAGATCGAACTAAGCGAATTTGACATCCAGTATAAGCCATGAGTCGCAATCAAAGGCCAAGCAATAGCCGACTTTATCGTTGAAGTCACACAACAGTCTGAGCCACTCGTGGTCGATCCTAACCAGGTCGATCCACCCGAAAGCTCGGCCGATGCTCCGAATTCAAAACAAGCCGATTCCGCTACCCTACCCGCCCTACCCCATTGGAGACTATATGTCGACGGTTCATCCAACTCCAAGGCAAGCGAGGCAGGGGTCGTCCTGAAAACTCCCGATCATACATGCATGCAGTATGCCTTGGGACTCGGATTTCAAGCTTCCAACAACATGGCGGAATACGAAGCATTGCTCTTCGGACTTCGTTTAGCGGCCAGCTTGGGGGTCACTCATCTCGACGTATACAGCGACTCACAGTTGGTCGTTAATCAAATAGCCGATGTCTACCAAACCAGGAAAAAGCAACTGAAGGCTTACCTCCAGAAAGCAAAGGAACTTATCGACGGTTTTCAACACAGTACCGTCATCCAGATCTCATGAGCAGAGAATGCCCAAGCTGACTTATTGGCTAAGCTCGCTACTGCTGACGAAGACGAGATCCCCAGGTCCATCGCCAAGCCAAGCATCGACAAGGCCGAGGCTGCAACCGTACTCTCGATCGATTCAGGACCCTCTTAGGTTGATCCAATCATTCGTTACCTCGAAACAGACGAGCTTCCTGAAGACCGAGCCAAAGCTCAACGACTGAAGATCCGATCCGCCCGTTACAGCTTGCTCGATGGGATACAATACAAGAAGAGATACTACGTGCCTCTGTTAAGGTGTTTGCGACCGGGCGAATCCGACTACGTCCTAAGGGAGATGCACGAAGGTATCTGTGGAAATCATTCTAGATAACGATCCTTGGCTCATAAGGTGATATGACAAGGGTATCATTGGCCAACCATCCAACATGATGCATGGAAGCTCGTCTAGAGCTGTGACAAATGCCAAAGGTTTTCAACCATCCCTCGACAATCACCTAAAGAGCACACCCCTATGGCCGGCCCATGGCCTTTCGCTCAGTGGGGGATCGACATCATTGGACCGTTTTCTACAGGAAAGGGTCAGACAAAGTTCGTTGTTGTTGCCGTAGATTACTTCACCAAATGGGCAGAAGCTGAAACATTAGCCAAGATAACCGAGCAAAAAATCACCGACTTCGTTTGAAAAAACATCATCTGTCGATTCGGCGTGCCTCGGACCATCATCTCCGACAACGGGAAACAGTTCGACAATAAACAGTATCGAGAGATGTGCGAGAACCTCAGAATCAGAAACATATATTCGTCTCCACGTCATCCTTAGGCAAACGGCCAGGTCGAAGCCATCAACAAGATCATCAAACAACATCTCTGAACTAAGCTCGACCTACCCAAGGGAGCTTGGGCCGAGGAACTTCCGAAAGTTTTGTGGGCCTACCGAACAACAACTCTGACCGCGACAGGGGAAACCCCATTCTCCTTGGCATATGGGTTAGAAGCCATTACCTCGGTTGAGATAGGACTGCCGACCGCTCGAGTTAGCTTGTTCGATAAACAAGACAACGAAGAACTCCTGCCGATCGGCCTCAACCTTCTGGACGAGCATAGAGAACAAGCTCGGCTCTGGACGATTGTCCGTCAACAGCAAGTGTCGCGATTCTATAATGCCCGAGTTAAACTAAGAAGATTCTGAGTTGGGGACTTAGTCATCCGAAAGACATTCCAAAACACTAAAGAGGTCGGCACAGGCACGTTACGGTCCAATTGGGAAGGACCTTATGTGATTGCAAACACCATTCGACCTACCACATATCGACTGGAAGACTTAACCGGCTAACTACTGCCTCACCTTTGGAATGTCGAGCATCTCAAGATCTACTATCCCTAAATCGATCAATAGGCAAAGCATCGCTCGACTTCTATTGATAAACATATAAAAATTCATAACCATGTAGATCAGACAATTGGATGCAAGGAAAAAGTGTATCCATTTATCAGAATAAGATTTACATTGGAAACACGTCATCATGTACATCGGTATTACATTAATAGAGAAGGAAAGGCACAAAAAGCATAAGTGTCGAGGGTCGGCGGTGCTCGGGGTTGCATATGCTCTCGAGCTCAGCGCTCGGCGTCCTTGAAGTGCTTGAAGCTTAAAAAGGGAGCATAAAGAAATTTTACTCCACAAATTTAACTTCAAGGCCTGGTTACCTCATTAGGAGCCAACTCAGGAGCAGCCTCGGGAGTTGCCTCAGGGTCAACTACAACCACCGAAGGACTAGCTGCGGCTGACTCAGCCTCGGGATAATAATTCCCCTCAGCGTACAGATCACCGGATCCCAACCCGCTCTCATCGAAGCCAGAGAGGTCGAGCTGAGGAAAGCTCTCCCTCATCAACTTCACACATTCGGCATAACCGTCTCGGTAGAGACGATCCCGCTCCTCCACGAAAGATTGGGACGAGAGAAAGGCTTCCACAGCCTCCGCCCGTCCCTCCTCCCACTGCTGATCTTGTGTAATGACAAGAGCGGCTTTGGTCTTCGTTCTGAGCCAGTACGCCACCTCGTAGATTCGGGCATACTCGGCGTGACATTTATCGTATGCCACCCTAGCCTCTTCCAATCGCGAGGCCAGGTGAGTGTTCTTCGTCACTGCCTCATCAAGGGACACCATTGCCGACACCAGATCAATCGTCACAGTGGCAACTCGAGCCTCGGTAGTCACCAGCCAAGCCTCTACATCATCAGCGTGCTTGTTGGCGTTGGACAGCTCAACGCAGGCCCTCAGCGTACACGGCGCGAACTACGAAAAAGAAAAGGAAGTTATTATCGGATAGAAAAGCCGAACGAATAATAGAAGATCTCGCTCTTACCTCGAGGAGCATCCTCATCATTTTGGCGAGCATCCGCTCCATGGAGGACTCAAAGAGGCCGGTGAAATCCTCCTCGGTCCTCTGGCGACTCGCCCAGTGGAGGATCCCTTCGACGCTCCAAAGGAAGCCCATCCTTTCTCCCTCGGCCACCTCTCCAGTCGGGGGCTCATCCCCTTCTTCTCTCCTCTCAAGGACCTGTTCTGCAACAGGTCTTGGCTCGGGAACCTCCCGATGCTCAGATGGTGCCGTCTCCACCACCTCCGTACCCTCGTCTGCGACTTCTATGACGGTCGGAGGGGGTTGAGCGACCTTCCCCTGACTCTTGGAGGCCGCCCTCTGCCTTTTCAAGGGCTAAGTATCGACCCGAGGCTCGCCCCGAGGAGGAGTCTTTATCATAGAAGGAGGACGAAGGTTCAGTTGGCCCTTAAACATCTCTGCATCAGAAGAAAGATATAAATAAATAAATAAAAAATTAAAAAAGGGGTGAAGAAGATTTTATGACAAGTACTACCACCCAGTTATGGGTCGTACCTGCCGGAGCCGAATCTACGCCCAACTAAAAAAGACGCTCTGGTTGGAGAAGCATCTTACAAGACCTCGTCTCTGGGTTCAGTGCTCTTAGATCCCTGATTCGAGCCTCCAAGCTCGATCCAATTCCCGGTTGGTGTGCGGGGAGGACTGAAGGAGCACAGACGGTCAGAGGACACATTAAAAAGATTCATCCAATCAAGAAGGAAAAGTAATAAACGCTAAGTCACCTGACTCGGTAAAAGCCTGGAGAATAAAAGGCACGAATGGCTCCGACCCATCCATCTCCAAGCGACCGCAAGCCCAGAACCATCTGTAACATCCCGAATTTTTGCCAACCCGGGATTAGACGTCCTTAAGCAACGGGTCGATCCTAACACCTTATTAACTTGTCAGAATTGAATCCCACAGTCTAAAATCGCTCCTTAACCCATTTCCTTCACAAATCCCACCCTTCACCACCTTGTTCTTTTAATTTTTCTAAGTACTTTCACCCTAAACGCTATCTTAAACTAGCTAAGTAATATAACTTGGATCACTTTATATATAAACTACAAAGGCCCATGTACCACCTCAGACGAAAATTACTCAGGACTAAATCCTTTAGAAATTAGGCGAGAATTAGCCAGTGTGAAACTAGAGTACCCGTGAAATTAGTACCAATCACTTTAAATACGATCTGCAAGACCCAAAACTTGTAGAATCATTGACGCTAAGGTACCCTAAAATCTAGGATCAATCTCATTACCCGGCTACTCTCGGGAGCATCTCGAAACTCCGTATCAGATCTGGACCGCACGTCGGAAGTCTAATTAATACGAAGTTAAGGAATTAGGACCGCCTTGCTGGGCTTGACAACCATCTCGGAAATCAAATCAAGATAGTGTCCCAGTGTAATTCACTTGAGTCCGGAGCGAGGAGTGTGAAAACACTTGATTTTCTTTACAAATAAATATCTCAAATAGTAATCTGGCACCTCTCACTTGCGGATCAGTTTTAAGTAACCAGACCATCAGAATCAGACCAAATTACACCCTCGGATTAGGGGAAATTTCATACACATGTCCATGTACTCGGAATCTCCGATCGAGATCCGTTGACCGTTGAACTGAAACTGGTCCGCCATGCGTGATCTGAGAACCCTACTGGAATGAGAACTTAATGGAATTTAGATCCATAGTCTGTGAGCTTAAGTCCGACCTTTGGCTCAAGGAGGCCCGCCAGAAGTGCTCCGTTGAGCTGAAACTGACCCACTTTGGTTATAACCTAAGTATACTTTGACCTGGAGTCTATTTCGGTGAGTTTTTAGGCTATATAAGGACCTTAAACCCTCTCTCATTGCAACCATACGAATTTGAGAGAAACCCTAGAGAGAGAAGAGAGAAAAGGGAGAGAAAGTAAGAGAGAAGTGGGAGAATCTCCCAACTGCTATTCCCTGCCACTACATAAGCTGCACCACCCCATTCTCATCGCTTTCCCGGTGATTCTGACTTCGTTTCTAGGTAAGAAACCCTAACCCTAAACTGATTTGGGGTTTTGATAGTTGTAGGTTATGAAATAACTAACCTATTTAATTCCATAGGTTGCCAAACTTCCATATACAAAAGCTTAGCAAACCTATCGACTTCGTTACGATTCTACGACAAAAGGTGCGGACTTTAGGTGTATAGGTTATGGTTTTCAATGCTTTCAATGTCAGATAATGATAGATTCATGATCTGCATGCAATTGCATATGTACAAAGTACTGTCTGTTTTCCGTTTCGATTAAAGATGAAAAATATGGAATTCTACATACTCTAGGTATTGGTAGAAAGTACTGTTTACGTATAAATTTTGGAAATGTGTTTGACATGATTATTTGTTGTATGAATATATTATACATGGATAAATTACTTGTTTGGCGAAAGGACTCGCCCTAATACATGTTTTGCTTATATACACTATGGATCTTGAAATTGTGTATTCTAGAAAGTACCGTATATGTATAAATTTTGGAGATGTGTTTGCCATGATTATTTGCTGTATGAATATATTATATATGGATAAAATACTTGCTTGGCGAAAGGATAGCCCTAATACATGTTTTGCTAACATACACCATGTATGTTGAAATAGTGTATTCTAAGTGTTTGTGAAAATGCTTGTGAGAGTAAGTGCTTGGATGATAGTGCCTTAGGTAAGTGTTAAGATGGGATTCTCAACTATCTTAGAGACGTATATAATTTCCTCCATATGGCTGTTTAATGTAACCGCTTACTTATGAAATATATGTGTTTGTATTCCTGTCTATATAGCGCTTTATAACATGCTTTATAACATGCTTGTTAACATGCTTTATAACATGCATGTTAACATGCTTGAATTACTTTGTTTAATATGTTTTGCTCTACATGCTCTAAATAAGGATCGATTGAGTTTGGGACTATGATTATAGTCCAGACAATCGGTACCAGACTTGAGTTCGTGATTGAGACTCATTTCGTCACGTAAGATGTGTTTGACGAACCCAAGTCGTACTTCGGTTGGCGACAGTGGTTAGGCCACACGAAGTGCTTATGCGCTTCATGTCGTTCAGCTGGTGGTGCGCTCGAGCTAGTCAGGCTCGTCAAGTAACCCGATATGTCTTATGTATGTTCACCATGTTTGGACGCTACTGTTTGAACCTAGGGTACCAAACTTACCAGTGTAATCCCTTTAACCATGGTACCTCGATCCGCTAAGACTCATGAGCCGGACATGGTTGTATGGGACACCGTGGTCGAGCTGTTGGCCTACGCTGGGGCCACTTGCCTCCCCGTAGTGACCATTGAGCAACCAAACTCGTGAGCCGAATACGGTGGTATGGGACACTATATTCGAGCTATCGACACCTACGGCGAGAGCCGAGTACGGTGAGACCTGTATTCGTGCTGACGGGCAACGAGTCCTTCGTAGTGTCTTCGAGTATACTCTAAAGTCTGTGAATGACGACGAGCCCTTCGCAGCAACTAGAGCATGAGTTGAGCCGAGTACGGTGAGACCTGTATTCGAGCTGACGGCCAGCGATTGAGCCGAGTATGGTGAGACCTGTATTCGAGATGAAGGCCATTAATTGAGCCGCATACGGTGAGATCTGTATTCGTGCTGACGGGTGACAAGCCCTTTGCGATGCCTTCGCGATGCCTCTCGAACCATAATATCGTATGAGAATATCTAGGTTTGACGACCCTAGAATGGATCATGTTTTGGGAATGATACAAGGGAGGTATCTTAGTTTCCCAATACTGCTGTTTGAAATGGACTAATAACAACTCGGTAATCATGCTCATCATGCATTGTATGTGCCTGGAAGATGTGGAGCACTGAGGAATGCAAGCATGCCGCGAACGTAAGATGGTGTCGCACGAGGGAGTGTGTGGTGAGGGCATACATCATGACTGCATTCATACTTGCATTAATAAGAGTAGTTAGGAGTGTTTGATTATACTGCTTTATCATTACTGCTTGACTGAGTCGATAACATGTTAACCTATGCTTTATTGTTCCATTGAGTTAGCTACTCACTCCCACGTTATGGGACGATGTTGTACACACCAACTAGACTTTGTCTCAATTATAAATGAGATGACGACTCAGGAGGCAGAGCCGGATTACGACGAGGACCAGGACGAGTTTTCATTTATGCAGTATTCTGGTGGCTTCGACTAGACTGTCAGGATCGACGGGTCTTGCAGGGATTACTTCTTAGTTGTACTTTTGACATTTTGATCATAAAACAGATATATGTATATGGTGACTCGGATGGATTCATACTCTGGAGATTGAGATAGTTTTGTTTCTTTTACATATATATATATATACGGTTTCAGTCTTCCGCTTGCCTTTATACAATTGATCTGGAGTATGAATTATTGTTTTAGTATAATCTCACTCATGTTTATTGCTCTAACACAGACAACATTTAATCATTATTATCTATGTTGCATAAGTGATGTTCTGGAACTCGAGAGTTGAGTTGCTACTCGACCCCCGAATTTCAGGGTGTTACACCATCGATCCCTCCAGTGTTTGTTAGAGGAAGGAGGGTCAGTTATCAACACTCCTCCTTTCTTCCGCCAAGAGTAGAAGTAATACCAACCAGGTTGCTGAGAATTCGACCACACTTAGTACAGATGGAGGAACTCGTTTATGGTCAGCGCTAGCTGATCCATCTCAACCCACAGGACTGCACGACTGAACAAGTCCTTCCACCCGTTCGGAACAATTTACCTCAGAGCCAAACTAAGAGAGCCGAGAAGACGCCGAACGACATCCTGAAGAAGTAAACGGAGGTCGTACTGTAGTGTGACCTGAAAAATCGCGACCGCCCCCTGAGGGGGTCGGTCGAGCAATTCATTCGGCCGAGGAAGGCTAAGGCCGATAGAGTCAGGGATATGATATCTGACCCGGATCCGAAGCAGGTCGTCCTCAGTCAAAATTGAGGGTACTGTCCCCCTCGGTCGTTCCTTGGCCGAAGCTTTTTCAGTCGCGGCTTCGTCGGCTTCATCGGCTTCATCGTCCTCATCCACATCAAGGGGGTTGGGCCTGCCTGGAGCAGTTTCTATCACTGCCCCCCGCCTAAGAGACGAATTAAACGTCCCAACAGATGCCACCGGCCTCTGCGCCGAGGACTCCATACCCTTTGCGAATGCCAGAATGTGGCATCAGCACCGACCACTATCTCCGCCAGAAGCGAGGGTGGTTCCGAAGCGGCTCAAAAGCTACTTGTTCCACCCTTGTCACTGTATACTCCCTCTCGAGGGCTTATAAAGCCTTACATTGTTCAAAATTAAATGAAAGGGAGGGAGAAAAACGCTCACAGGAGTTTGCAATGACGGTCGAAAAATGCAAAGAGGGCAGAGAAAGCGAAAGGACAGAGAACAGGAGGAAAAAGGTGCATAAATGGGGCCGATTCGGGGGTTAGGGCGATTTTTTTATAGCCGTGCCACGTGGCACCCGCATTAAAGGAGGAGCCAACTCGACGCCCTCTGGAGCTCCCCAGTTCGACATGTGGCGCCATGCCACATGCTGTATGGATTCGTCATCAATCGCCCTGCCACGCATCCACCGCTCATTTGCCCCAATCGCTAAAACGACGGCCTTTCGCTCGTGCGGCCTCGAGAACTGAACCGATGCGTGTTCAAGACGAGGTAGTCCGCTTCGGTATTTGAGCTAGCCATCATACCAGCAATAACTGCTCCATCATAAGTTTGGACCATGTGTAATCCGACCCAACACCGATCTACTCCTCGGCCTCTATAGGTAGGCACAAGGAGTAGGGGGCTCACTGTTGGGAGAAAGATATGACAAGTCAATAAACCAGCTTATGGAATGGACCAACTCTAATGACATGGCCCGAACTCACCAGGCGCCGAGCCTGACCGAGGTCCACATGTCCAAAGCCATGAGACGAGACCTCCAAGGAGGCCGATACACCTTTACGGACACTCAGAGGGTCCCTCAGAGGTGACTTTATGCCGACTATGTACATAGATCGACTATAAACTAGGCGTAGGTCGGCCAGACCTTGGCCCTACCCCAGCCCGACCTATCCTCTAGGTTAGCCATGGGTCGGCCTTTAGTCAGTTGTAGGTCGATTATGGGTCGACCATACCCACGTTGATCAAGGATTATCATTCACAGTCCGCTATCCACCAACAGATTGGCCAAGTCGACGGTCAGCCAAGCCTCGTTAGTTTTCACCTACAGAACCAAAGTCGAGCTAAGAGATGGCATAATATCAAGATCTTTTCCCGAGATCCTCGGAGGATAAGCTCTGATTCTGAAAATCTAGGAGATTGAAGATCTCGGAATCCTCTAAGATAATGATCAATCCACTTCAAGGAAAATCCTGACGCTACGGGATTACGTGTTGAGAAGTGGAGCCACATCTGGGGCCGCCCACGACCAGTCGAGGTTGCGCGGATTTCGTGTCGCAAGTCCTTTCGCAACTGGGATGCGAAAGGAGTTTCACGGATTTCGTGTCGCATGTCCTTTCGCAACTGGGATGCGAAAGGAGTTTCGCGGATTTCATGTCGCAAGTCCTTTCGCAACTGGGATGCGAAAAGGGAAGTTGCCAAAATATAAATTGGGGTCCCTAGGGCTATTCTAGGTTAAGGTGAATATTAGAAATTATTCTAAGGTGTGGGCAAGGGATTTTCTCTGTACTTCCAAGGGAGAGGTTAGTATATTGCCTTGTAATCTTCGTTTTTCTTCATAGTGGAATTTTGCATCCGTGGTTTTTTACCCTAGTTTGGGGTTTTTCCACGTATATCTTGTCTTGTGGTTTATTTTGGATTGCTTTGATCTATTTCTAGTTTATATTTCTTCTTGTCTATCGTTTGTGGGTGAGGCCTTAGATTGGATTTAGGCTCACTGCGTTGTTGGCGTGCTGCGCAACAACTGGTATCAAAGCTATTGGTTTAGTTCTATTGGGAGCGATGACAGAAGATGGGAAAACTAGAATTGAGAAGTTTGATGGTTCAAACTTTGCCTTCTGGAAGATGCAGATGGAGGATTATCTGTATCAGAATGACCTCTATATTCCTCTAGGAGGAAAAGAGAAGAAACCATAAAAGTTGACAGATGATGAATGGTTTTTACTGGATAGGAAGGCTTTAGGAACGTTCCGACTCTCTTTGTCTAAGAGCGTCGCCTTCAATATATCAAGGTAAAAACGATAAAAGAATTAATGAAAGCCCTAGCCACCATGTATAAAAAGCCCTCAGCATCCAACAAGGTTCATCTTATGAAACAACTATTCAACATGAAGATGTCAGATGGTGGGAGCGTGGCTGAACATCTAAACGAGTTCAATACAGTCACGAGCCAGTTGGAATCCATTGACATTGCTTTTGAGGATGAGGTCAGGGCGTTATTGATCTTATCTAATTTGCCAGACAGTTGGGATGGTTTGGTGATTGCTGTGAGCAACTCTTCAGGATCGACAAAGCTGAAATTTGATGATGTGGCCAGTCTAATTCTCAGCGAAGAATCTAGAAGGAAGGCATCAGGGGTTTCAGGGGATTCAGGGAATACTCTAAACGTTGAAGGAAGAGGAAGATCGCTGAACAAAGGAGGCAATAAACACGGGTGTTCTAAGTCAAGGAATAAGTCCAAGGAACCGAAAGACAAAGATGGGTGTTGACATTGCGGCAAGAAGGGGCACATGAAACGTGATTGCAGGGCACTCAAGAAACAAGAAGGAAGCTCTCAAGGTGGAAAAGATTCAGTGAATCTGTCTGAGGAGAGCGACACAGAGGCGTTGATCTTGTCTCTTGATGCGAGGAATTAGTCTTGGATATAGACTCGGGTGCTTCGTTTCATGCTACTTCGTGTAAGAAAGTTCTGCGTGATTATGTGTCAGGTGACTTTGAGAGAGTCTACCTGGGTGATGATGAGCCGTGCAATATTGTTGGAAAGGGAGATGTTCATGTAAATCAGAAAGACGGAACGGTCTTGAAATTGAAGGATGTCAGACATGTACCGAGTTTGAAACGTAATCTGATCTCAGTGGGACAGTTGGCTGATACCGGTTATGTGACGACATTCACCAGTGACTCCTGGAAGATCACAAAAGTTGCCTTGGTAATATCTCGAGGTAAAAAGGAAGGTACTTTGTACGTGACTTCAGGATCGTATAGTTCACTTGCAGTCGCATCAACTGGAGTGAATGGGCAGTTATGGCATCAGAGGCTGGGACATATGAGTGAGAAAGGGATGAAAGTGCTATCGTCAAAAGGGAAGCTACCAGGGTGAAGTCTATTGACTTGGAATTCCGCGAGGACTGCATGTATGGCAAGCATAAGAGGGTAAGCTTCAAGAAGACGGGACGCGCTCCAAAGGCACATCTGTTGGAGCTTGTACACACTAATGTGTGGGGACCGGCACAGGTATTATCTCTTGGTGGCTCACGTTATTTTGTTACCTTTATTGATGATGTTAGTAGAAAACTGTGGGTCTACTTCTTAAAACATAAATCTGATGTATTTGATGTATTTAAGAAGTGGAAAGTTATGGTAGAAATGAGACAGGTAAAACAGTAAAGTGTCTCAGATCTGACAATGGGGGAGAGTATTGTGATAAGAGTTTTGAGGAGTATTGTGCAGCAAATGGAATTAAACATCAGAAAACGATTCCAGGGACACTACAGCAGAATGGTGTGGCTGAGCGCATTAACAGGACCATCCTTGAGCGCGTCAGGAGCATGAGGTTACATGCAGGGTTGCCCAAGACCTTTTGGCAGAGCTGTGAATACTGCCGCATATCTCATCAATAGAAGTCCCTCAGCACCATTGGATGGTGGGCTACCAGAAGAAGCATGGACTGGGAAAGAAGTGAACCTTACACATCTCAGAGTGTTCGGTTGCACTTCATATGTTCACATTGATGCAAAGCACAGAAACAAGCTGGATGCGAAGTCCAGGAGGTGCACGTTTATAGGCTATGGGCAGCATGATTTTGGCTACAGGTTCTGGGATGCAGAAAACAGAAAAATCATCAGAAGCAAGGACGTAGTCTTAATGAAAAAGTGATGCATAAGGACAGTGTGCAGAAAATAAGGCCGAGAAAAAGGAATTCGGTAGAGTTGGAAGAGTTACCGGACATGGGTGTTACAGTGCCACAGGATGAGGCAGAGCCGCATACACCAGTTGTGAGGAGGTCTACTGGGAAAGGAGACCCACGGTCCGATACTCACCCTCCTTACATTATCTACTACTAACAGATAATGGTGAGCCAGAGTGTTTTGAAGAGGCGTTACGGTCAGATATACGGGTTAAGTGGGAGCAGGCCATGGATGATGAGATGGACTCTCTTGAGTCTAATCATACATGGGAGCTAGTCACTCTACCCAAGGGTAAGAAAGCTCTTCATAACAAGTGGGTTTACAGACTGAAGGAGGAGCACGATGGTTCGAAACGGTACAAGGACAGATTGGTTGTGAAAGGGTTTCAACAAAAGGCAGGTATCGATTTCACTGAAATATTTTCACCGGTAGTGAAAATGTCTACGATTTGCATGGTCTTGAGTATAGTGGCTTCAGAGGACTTACATCTAGAACAGCTAGATGTTAAGACAGCCTTTCTTCATGGGGACCTTGAAGAAGAGATATATATGCATCAGCCGACAGGATACGTGGCACCAGGTAATGAGAACAAGGTGTGCAGACTGAAGAAGAGTCTATATGTCCTGAAGCAGGCCCCGAGGCAGTGGTACAAGAAGTTCGATAGTTTCATGTCGGGAAACGGTTTTAGGAGATGTCATGCAGACCACTGTTGTTACTTGAAGAAGTTTGATACGTCATACATCATCCTTCTTCTGTACGTTGATGATATGCTTGTGGCTGGCTCAAGCATGGAGGACATCTCAGATCTCAAAAGACAATTGTCTAGAGAATTTGCCATGAAGGATTTAGGAGCTGCAAAACAAATCCTAGGCATGAGGATAAAGCGTGACAGGGAAAACGAAATTAGTTTTGTCACAAGCAGAGTACATAGCCAAGGTACTTGATCGATTCAATATGGGAGGTGCTAAGCCGGTTAGCACTCCATTAGCCAACCACTTCAAGCTATCTAAGGAGCAAGGTGCAAAGACGCAGGAGGAACATGACTACATGGCTAAAGTCCCATACGCGTCAGCTATTGGGAGTCTCATGTATGCTATGGTGAGCACGAGGCCAGACATTGCTCAAGCAGTGGGAGTTGTTAGCAGGTTCATGAACAACCCCGGGAAGGAATATTGGGAAGCTGTGAAGTGGATCCTTAGGTACTTGGTAGGTACTAAGGACGTAGGGCTGTGTTATGGTGGATCGAAAATCAAGTTACAAGGCTACGTGGATTCAGATTTGGCAGGAGATACAACAGCAGAAGAAGCACTACGGGTTATGTTTTTACTCTGGGTAGTGCTGCAGTCAGTTGGGTCTCTCAGTTACAAAAGATAGTATCTATCAGTACGACAGAAACATAATATGTTGCGGCTACAGAAGCATGCAAGGAGATGGTGTGGATGCAAGGTTTTATGGAAGAGTTGGGTAAGAAGCAAGCAGATTGCAAGCTATACAGTGACAGTCAGAGTGCAATACACTTGGCTAAGAATTCAGCCTTTCATTCAAGGACCAAGCATATTGCCATCAGATATCACTTCATACGTTCGTTACTGGAAGATGGATCGATTGCTCTGGAGAAGATTTATACAAGTGAGAATCCTGCGGATATGCTGACCAAGGCGATCACAAGGGAGAAGCTGAAGCTCTGTTCAGCTTTAATTGGTCTTCAGGCTTGAAGACGGGGAGGTGGTGCACTCCGGATGAAGAAGACAAAGGTTTATGGAGATGTGTCTCCAAGTGGGAGATTGTTGAGAAGTAGAGCCACATCTGGGGCCGCCCACGACCAGTCGAGGTTGCGTGGATTTCGTGTCGCAAGTCCTTTCGCAACTGGGATGCGAAAAGAGTTTCGCGGATTTCGTGTCGCAAGTCCTTTCGCAACTGGGATGCGAAAGGAGTTTCGCGGATTTCGTGTCGCAAGTCCTTTCGCAACTGGGATGCGGAAAGGGAAGTTGCCAAAACTATAAATTGGGGTCCTTAGGGCTATTCTAGGTTAAGGTGAATATTAGAAAATTATTCTAAGGTGTGGGCAAGGAATTTTCTCTGTACTTCTAAGGGAGAGGTTAGTATATTGCCTTGTAATCTTCGTTTCTCTTCATAGTGGAATTTTGCATCCATGGTTTTTTACCCTAGTTTGGGGTTTTTCCACGTATATCTTGTCTTGTGGTTTGTTTTGGATTGCTTTGATCTATTTCTAGTTTATATTTCTTCCTGTCTATCGTTTGTGGGTGAGGCCTTAGATTGGATCTAGGCTCACTGCGTTGTTGACATGCTGCGTAACATTACGCCACCTCTATAAATGGAGGACCTACCCATGGTGAAAGGTACACACAAATCTTGCCCCTAAACCCTTACTATTAGACCCAGATTCCAGGCCTAACTTAGGCATCAAAGGGTCTCCTGAACTAGCTAGGGTCTCCTTTGTCCTCTTCATGTGCAAGTGATCAAGTGCTAGAGGGGGTGAGCCAGAAACTGCATCAACAGGTATCATTATCATCGCTTCTTCTTGAGGTAAGGTCCACTTGATCTTTGGATCTACCTCATTTCTAGGCTCATACCATAAAACGATTTGGAAAAATGGATGGCCGGCGTAGATAAAACCCATATATTACGGTGAGGCCCACAAAGCCTCTGCTTAGATGGTAATTCGTCTAGGCAGGGCATGTAATACGTATAACAAAAAAAAGGGCATGCAATACGCAATTTTCTTGCCATTAAAACATATCTCTATCTAGCATTTTGTAACACCCAGGCCAAATGTTGCGACGTCCTGGGGCGTCCACCAGCAAATTTCCACAGGACCGCACTAGGTGATCACATGATATGCATATGCAAGGCCCTGAAAAGCTAGGGATAAATGACACAGAGAATCACTGTTGCCAAGAAAGGGTAGAACAAGTCACTAGCATGATCAGACCTGAATGTGATCAGTGTTGGGAATAGACCATGGTGCCAACCCTTCCAACAATGCACTGCGACAAACAAAAATGACTGTGTATCGCCCATAGAAAATCCGATAAATCTGAAACCATGGGAAACTGTGGACCTCACTGGGCTTGTGGTCCAACGCGGACAGAGGGCCCAAACGACACCTTAAAATGGACAACTTAGACTGTGAAATCGGCACTTATGAGACACGACTCTCCAAGTCAAAAACCTAAAAACTTGAAATTAAAACAATTGGCTCCGCCACTTAGGGCAGTAAATTATGATTTTCCAACCGTTAGATTTCATTCAAACTCGCGACATAGATCAGAGATAATTCCCTTCTCCTTCCCACCAAACTAGACCCCTGATCGAGTAATAGCGACTGTTGATCACAAATCGGATCCCTGCGATCAATTGCCGCATCCGTTTGCTACCAAACTTGGGACAACCCCTCATCAGACCATGGGACACATAGATGGGCCAAGGGGCCACTGGGACAGCCCCAAAGACAAAATGCACCCACCAAGGATATAAACATTAGGACCAGCCTTCCCAGGGCCAAATGAGCTGATTTTCAGGCTTTATAAATCCAAAAACCTCCCTCCCTCACTCTTATATGAATTTTCAGCAAAGGGAGAGAGAAGAGGGAGAGTGTGTGTAGAGGAGGAAGGGGCCCAAGGGAGCTGAAATCTTGAGAAATCTCCCTCTCCTACCACAACCACTCGCCGGGGATCGCGACTCCACCGCCATAGAAGCGGTTTGTCGTTGATTGGGAGGTAATCACCCAAACTCTCCTCATATTTTAGTATGATAGGCCACTTGCATGTGTCATAACATGCAAATTCAATTAACACAGGGCCCCGACACATCAATTCATGAGTTCGACACCCTTAAGGCGACTCCACAAGCCCTCAACGACCCCTAGGTGTGGACTATTATCTTTAGGTAGCCAATTATCGAACATAGGCTGAAGTTAATGATTGTGTTTGTCGAAATTACTGTGCATGAGTGATTTATAGGGAATTCGTTAATGATTACTCCTTGTAATTTGCCTAAACATGCTTAGAGAAATCAGTGCTCGATCCCATGCCAAATAGACTAAGCTAAATTGAACATTGCCTTCCTCCCTTGGTTTTCCTTCTTATTATGAGAAATTGAAGTTGGATCATCCCCAATTTGAAATAAATTGGGGGAATTGTGCTGCATGTTTTTCTATACCTTTAAATTTACTCGAATGTTCATTGTCGGTTTACGTGCATGTTTGAATTTCCTGTAAATAGGAGTAATTTATAATTCTTTTCTTTGTTATTAAGAAATTCAAACCTTGTATACATGCATGTTTAGTTACTGTAATTAGGAGTAGTTCATAATATTTTTTAATGATGTCATACAGTCTGAACCTTGATTATATGCATGCTTAAATTCTTTTGTAACTAAGAATAGTTCATGTTCATATTTAAATGTTAAGTAATTTAGCCCCTTGGACAATGAAATTACAAGGCCCGTGTAGGCAGCCCCGCCGGTTGGGCCGCCCTGTGGCCAAGCTGACCAATTTAAGTCGAACACGAACAGACGGTAGTAGTTGGACTACGTGGGATGCTTGCATCCAACACTGTGTGTTCCGCGGTTCGCCTGAATTGGACAGATTGGTCCACTAACTGACCAACTAGGTTCGTTAGCCATGTATGATCACACCTGTTTGAACCTGAGACGTCATACGCCCATGGAACGCCCACTGACAACAGTTAGAAAATGATCCAGAAGTCTCGTAAGCCAGGCATGGTGGAATGAGACGCTATGCTCGAGCTGTTGGCCTACGCTGGGGTGACGAGCCTCCCCATAGTGACCGCAAGCAATCCTGGGTACGAACCCTCCTCGTGAGCCAGGCATGGTAGAATGAGACACTATGCCCGAGTTGTCGGCCTATGCTGGGGTGACGAGCCTCCCCGTAGTGACCGTGAGTGAACTCACATTTTAAACATTTTTCGTATGCGTTCATTGGGAGTGACGAACCCAAAGGAATCAAGTCTTGCGATCGGATAAGGGCATTGACTTCTTTAGGGTGTTCCAGTTTCTCCAATCTACTGGATGAATGAACATAACTAAACACTCGGCAAACACGTTCATGATCGCATTGCATTAGCTAAGTTGGCGACTCGGCAGTTGAGGTCGCATTGAGGGACTGTTTATCATATGCGAACGTTAAATGATGTCGCTGGAGGGAGTGTTGATGGTGAGGGTATGCATCATTTTACAATACATGCATACGCACTAACAAGAGTAGTTAGGAGCTTGTGGTTATATGTTTTTTATTAATCTCACCTATAGAATTGATAACTTCTGTAACTCATTGCTAATGACACCCACTTAGTTGATCACTCACTCCCACTTTGGGATGGTGTTTTAAAACACCAACCAGACCCTTCTTTAGATGAGGTGTTACGGAATTCAACGAGCTGGCTGGGGCGAGCATAGACAAGGAAGTTGAGCTTTCCTATTTCCGACTTTTGGCCGGATCCCCATAGACCGCCTTAGGACTAGCGACGGGCCTTTGGGTGAGGGGATTGTTGCATGTTGTTTTAGACTTTAAATATGTATATTTTGCTGGGGCGTCACCTCATACATCCTGTATGACATTTCTTTTGTTGGATGCGCATCTGCTTAGTCGTACCTTATTTCAGTAACTTAGCAGTAGTTTACGCTTCATAATCCATTTGATCCCTCTATTGCTCGTTCTTAATTTGATTATACCTGAAAATTGTTAATCCTTAAGACATAAGTGACACCCAGGAATTTGGGAGTCGAGTATTACTCGGCCTCTGAATTTTAGGGCGTTACACATTTAATGTTAGAGGCCTATCATGATCGCTAAAGCCAAGTGACGTAAGGACTCCAATAACTTTTTTTTATATGTGCTGGAGTACAATGAAGTGATGACTCTAGTCGATGTACGATCTGAATAAGAGAGTTGATTGTTTACATCTCTCACGATATGAAAAGACACAGCCTCCCAAAAACCTATAAAAGCAACAATCGATCAATAACTCCAGCCTCATGCCATTACAACAAAACCTTGCTTTATTTACGTATATATTATTTTATTGTAGTTTAACCCCTTATCGTTGCTCATAGCATAGGTCATAGTTTTTAGTCCTTAGTTTTTTCCTCCACTATTCATCCACGACATCCCATTGGATTTCAAGGAAGATCGCTCAGTTTTAACGCAATGTTGCAGGAGTTGCTTGCTACATGCTAGACGATTCAGCCGTTCATCTCGTCATGAAGTTTGGTTCATATCAGACAATGAACGGATAGTCAAATCATGACCATCTAGCTATGTGATCGGTTTTCAATGAGACCACGAACAAACTGTCACTTTGCCGGCCATCTCGCCACAAAGTTTGGTTCTAACCGACCGACGAACAGATTGTCGAAGATCCACCCTCCATTAGTCTTCTCGTCATGAGGTCTAATTTTCAATTGAGCAACGAACGGATGACCACTCCGCACATCATAACCATTCCGTTATGAAGCTCAATTTACATTGGGCAACGAATGGATCATCGTTCCTCAAGACTAATATTGTAAAAATCATTACTAGAAGTATACTTTTCGCTTTTACTTTCTTTCTCTATTGTTTTCATTGTTGAACTAGTTGATGGGCTAAGTATATGAGAGTCTTCCATGCACTTCTTTGCATTCGTACTAGTTGATGTCCAAATCACCTTATCTGGACTATCCATCAATTCTAGCCCACTCTTGATAAGCTGTCTTGAAAAAGTGATGCTGATTGGCTGATCCAAACCGTAGTTAGTGTCATAAAAATCGATGGACAAGATTAATTTTAGATAATATGTCCAGTTTACAATCATGGATATTTCCATTTTCTCAAAGAAAAGGAAGGAGAGTGTGTTGGAAATGGACAGTCCAGATAGGCAATGTGAATTCATTGATTTGAAAATCCAAATGCAACTATGAGCATGGCGCAAAGGTTTACATACGCCCACTAGAACACCAGTTTTAATGGAATTTTACTGTAAAATGTTGAGGGTCAAATATTGCATATTAGACCCCATTTATCGCCTGGATTTACGAGCATGATATTGCCTAACGGTCGGTTTTAACCGTGTTTGTAATGTAGGTTGTATTTGAGAGCATAGACCGCAAAAAGGTGCTTAAAGCATAGATTTAACACTCTGATGATACCAAAGGCAAGGGATGGACTCCAGGGGACCAAGATCGACGGAATTACACGCCAGAGATCCGAGAAAATTGGGAAACTGAAGCTCAAGTGGCCGAAAAAATCATCCAGAATGCAAGATCACAAGGTTCCCACCATCCGTTAGGTTCGAAATTCCATATATGGCCTGAGGACCCTAAATTAACCGTACACGTTGAATTTCAACTATTGGATCCGTGTGGAAGTGGTCCAACGGTCAGATCAGCCCATTAATTATCGATTTGGTGCCCACCTGGTCTTTGGATATGCCTCGATTTTGGACTCATTGCCTTAAATGGGGAGACAGAACAAATGAATGGATTGGATTGCTCAGGAACATCACAGAGGACCCCACCTGAGTTGGATGTGCATCATGCACAAGTGCACTAGTCGTGCACGGCAACGAAGGGACGGTCAAACCATCCCTTGACCGAACCTTCTTCCTAAAAACGGAAGTTTCCGTTTTTCCTTCCAGCGTCCGCACAGGGACTTGCGGACGGATCTGTGTGGGCCACCACCATACATCAAGGGGCAGATCCGGACCGTCTATGAGACTCACACGTCCGCTCTCACTAGGACCTAGGTGGATCAATTTCAGAGAACATCAGAGATCGGCTCTTAACCGTTTAAAACGAAGGATTAATGGTGATAAGAAGAGTCCATGGGCCACACCAAATTCGATCCATAACGCGTCATACCTGAGCTGTTTTTCGAGAGGATGGCAATGGAAGGTGCAGATTTCCAAACCGACCTCAATCATGGGTCCCACTGAACACATCATCACGTCCCTGTTTACGCAAGAATAGAACAGAGCTTGCTTCTGCCTTCCGATTGGGAGGATACGTGGCCCACATTGATCATACGTATGGATGATCCGAACCATCCAATGTACTCGGGAGAAGAAATAGACCAAAACCTGATCCTTTCCATCCATCCACGCCCAAGAACAGGAGTGCACAGTCCAGATCTTTCGTCGTACGTTGAGCAACACCGTGGCCCACCAAAAGCTCAGATCCTCTTCAAATTTGGCATGATATCCTAACTCAACCTCACAGAGCCAATGGACGACTCTGATGAGACATGAAGTCACTGTAAGTGGGCCCCACAGACATCACCATCTTTAATAGCCAAGTGGGTCCGTTTCTGCTGCGAAAGGGAGTGCGTAACCACTTACGCACTCCCAGCCGACGTTCCTATTGTTATAAAAGGAAGGGAAACAAGAGAAAGGAGGGGAGATTGGCTTGACTGGGACGTGGAGCAGGAGAGTTGTTTTGTTTTTCTTTTATTTTTATTTATTTTATTTTGTTAAGAGATTAGCCTAATCATATTTATGGGCTAAACCTCTTAGCTAGGGCTAAGAGGTGAAGCTTGTAGCGTGATGGGGGACTTGTGGCTTGTGCAATTTGTTTAGACTGAATGATGTTGATTTTAATTTGATTTTAAGGGAATGTTTTTAGTTTTTTTAATGGTCTGTTGTGACTGAAATTACAATGGGTCTGCAATGGCTTTGAGCATGTTCCTTTCCTTTATGTTTATGACGTCAGGAAGCCCTGTTGTTCATCATCGTCCCCTGGGCATGGTCGGATGACGGTACCCTTCCTAACCTTCATGGCATGTTGATTGGTTGGTAATTAGTTTAATTCTGTTGTTTGCTTTGTCTCCTGGGCATGGTTTGGTGATGGAATCCATTCTAATTCATATACCTCTCATCTCTTGAAAACTATATCAACGGCAGTTCAGTTAATTTTCATGATTTTTTATACAGGCATAAGATCTCCCTAATCTCTACAAGTGGATCCTCTGAATCCCTAGTTTCTTCCTCTGAATTCTCTTAAGTTTAGTTAATTATTTCACCATTATTCCTCAAATCACACTCAATTTAGATTTCATCTTATTCTAGTTCTGGTTCTAGTTAGTTTCAGATAACGTACAAGTTTCAGTCCCTGTGGATTCGACCTCGGTCTCACCGAGTTTATTACTACATCACAACCCTATACTTGGGGAGTGAACATAAAACTCCTAAGAAATTAAAATTTTACCAAATAATGTACCTACGAACAGACCATAAAGCTAACTTTCACCACTCAAAACCATCCAGGTTCATCTATGGTCTACCTAGTTATTTAATCTGGTAGAGTTTTGTTGGTGAGATTGCCAAGCCGGGGTTTATATGCTTAGATGGTTTTGATGTTATGCACATACTATATGGTGTGAGACTTCTATTAAGTGGGCCTACAAGATCATTCACGATCAAATTGATCAAATCTATCTACCGTTGAAAATTTGGATTAAGTATACGGATGGTGCACTTGGCTGTATTATGCACGCGTAATATTCTAAAGAGATAAAAGAATCTTACAATATGCATAACTTTCAAGAACATTGACTCTTACACCGTGGATTGGAGTGGTTGTAATGGGTTAAACTATTTCAACTCTTAGTTTTAATAAAATTAGACTTTTAATTTCTCACATAAAATTATTTTAAAAATAAAAAATAAAAAAAATAAATAAACTTTCTGAAAGTGAAAAGCATGAAAGATCACATTTTATCTTCACCTGTAAATATAAATCATGACTAAAAAATAAAAATAAAAAAGAGAACTTTCCATTTTGGTATATAATTTAAATTAAGTATAACATATAATGGTATCGCAATGGAAATCCTTGGCTCAACATATTTAATTTGATTTATTTATTTATTTATTTTTATTTTTTACTGTTTTTGTTACGGTGAACCTAAAAGTCTAACGCATGTGCCTCACAAGAAATCTAATTCCACAATCGGTAGCATCATACACAATCCAACGTGGATTTCCTGCTAGAGCCTCTTGCAGGAGCTTTCTGTGTCCACCGCAACGTTTGTGGGAAATTCATTGGTTTATCCGTTTTGTGAGTTCATTTTAAGACATGAAACCAAAAATAAGATGGATCCAAAACTCAAGTGGGCGGCACTAATGGAAACAATGAGAATTGGGTGCCTATCATTGAAAACTTTCTTAGGGTCATAGAAGGCTCTGATGAAGCTGATAATTGTGTTTTCCCTTCATTTAGGTCTATCTAACCTTATGAAAAGGTTTGATGGTAAATAAACCCCACTGTAGACCTTTGGAAGGTTTCAACAGTAGTCGTTCAATTCCCGCTGCTTTCTATAGTGGGTGAGGTCCACTTTAGCTTTAGATGTGCCCCATTTTTGGGCTCATGCGCTAAAATGATATGGAAAAGTTGATGAATGGTGTGGATCTAACACAAAATCATGGTAGAGCCTAGAGAAGTTTCACACGTTAAAAGTTAGACTATGCAGTAGGAAGAGAGAAAATATGTGGCAATGTGCACATAGGCAATTTTAGAAGCTATTTTTATTCTTAATTTTTTAAAAATTTTCAAGTGCATTATGTATTCACCAATAAGTCAGACCTCTGTTACCAAAAAAAAAAGGAAAAACACAAAGCGCCTTATGTTTTCTGCATTAACAAACACTATTTTTTTTTAGTGTTAACAAACATACCCTAAATCAAATGTATTTTGGTACTTTCTCTTCATGAAAGCATCTCCCTGTAATTTCATGAAAATAAAACCCCAAGTATAAGAGTAGGGCATTGGGCCCCACGTTGGGTGATCACAACATGATCTTGATCGATTGGCCTGAATTTGCACTCAATGATCCGCAAGGTGGGGGCCACCTTTCAGCAGTTGGAATGTCTAATACACATGAAAAGCTGGCTATTTTGGCTCAACGGATAGTGACCTTGTAGACGGTTGAGATCGATAGGAAAAATCCTACTTGATTTATGCTACCGTTTGAAAAATCTCCCATGCTGATAAAACATGCCATTTTATGGAATGCTTAGTTGAGCTTCCTACTAAAAAATGGATTGAACATTTCAGTAGCATGCGACCTATTCAACACCTGTTTTAAAGTGGAAATTCTGATCGGAGTTTCTGGTGAGGAGTTGTTTTCCTAATGAAAGTGGAAGTATTTGGTTTCCTATATAAAATAAAAGTACTCCTATCTAATAGAAATTGGAGCTGTCAGCTGATTAGATAAGGGTTCCTTTCAACCTGATGGTTTTCAGTCCTGTGGTTGGTCAGTGGAGCTGACAAATACACCACTGTCATGCTCAGATTTGGATTGGCCTTTCTTTATTCCTGAGGATGGATTTGGTAGTCCATGGTACTACCTGAAATCATAGTCTGTGTGCCTCATCTAGGGCTGTTGATGGGCCGGGCTTAAAATTTGAGCCCATCTTATGATCGGGCTGTAATATTTTATGCGGAATTGCAAGGACCGTGCTATGCATTTGATATGGAGATTTGAAGGGCTAGATGACTTACCTTGTTGGGACGTCATTGCTGAAGATAGGATGTTGATGTCTTCCTCTCCAACTTCAGTTGACGGTGTTGGATTCAGGATCTAATCCTGTTCTTATAACTATAGAGGCACACGAATTTGATAATCACAGTCCCACTAGGATACTATTTGCGTATTATAGCATTCTACCCCTTACACTAATTCTAGAAACATCACAAGTTAGTGGGGTTCACTGGTGCACCCTATCACATTATCTAACCCTTAGGATAATCTAGACCGTTGATCAATAAGGCATACCTTATAGAATTCTTACACGGGCACGCCAGGGTGGGCTTTCTTTAAGAGCTTGTCAGCTTAGCTCGACTGCAGCCTGGTCCATCCCATTTTGGATTTTGAGGGCATTTTCATTATAAGTCATGCATGTTGGGGTTCACATAATGAACGGTCCAGATCTTGCGTCGTGAATCGGGCTCAGGCCTATGTCGCACTTTGTGGGTGGGCTTGGACAGACATTCGGACGGCCCAAGCCTGGCCCGTGGACAGCCCTAGTCATATCATGAGTCGTCCAAGGTGCAGAAGTTTCAGCGATTGGATGCTCCTTCCATCATGGTGGGATGTAGACTGTCCATGGTGGGCCCCACGGGTAGGACTGAGGGCACATGGACCGTCCATCTTTTTTCACTTTTCCTTTTCCAGTAGAAATACACTCGGCTACATTTCAAGGAAAGGAAGGCCGTATCGGCGTCCCAAATTATCTAAAATCAAGCAGGTGGAGGTGGCCCACCACTACTTTGCGACTATTCAGTATTCAACATTGCTGTGTGCGCTACTATTTTGAGAAAAGCTACTGTAGAAAGCAGCACTCTCTTAAAAGAGATTTGACATCAGATCTTCATGGGTTTCTAGTTCAAATAGCCATGGGTCATGCATGCCCGAGTCATGTATGCAAGATTTCTATTAGGTGAGCCACATATGATCATTGGCTTTAATCCGATCATTGAATCATTCATATTGAGCATACCAGTTGGCTTACTACAATTTTGATCAATACAAATAGGTTTAGGGTGGTGTAGTTCGATCGATAGTAATTCATGTTGGAATATTTGGTTGAATCAAATATACTATTAAAAAAAAATAATAATAAATAAAAAATAGATGACTAATAGAGTCGAGTCGAGGTGTGATGTTACTCGGCTTGAAATTGAATTTGTTCCTCCTGAACAACGTCCCAGGTGCAATAGGTTTCCAGAGCAATCAATACGACTATGACCCGATCTTAACAGTGCGTTTACTGTTCGCGGGCTCAAATCACTTGCAGTTTTATCTGAAAGTGCTGAGTTAACTCCATGATGAACTTAATAATCAAAACTTTAAAAGAGAAAATGAATAGATGAAGTTTTTTATAGGAAAGCAAAAAAAAATTCGTTGATTTTTTAAAATGAAATGGAAGTTCCTATATAAACTCTGAAATGGTGCATTAAGCATTATTTTGAAAGAGTTTAGTCCGTTTAATTTAAACCCAACAGGTGCGATCAACCGAACTACCCCATTTTTATTTTATTTTATTTTATAAAAAAAAAAGACACAAGTGCGAATACATTCTTACACAAAATAAAGTCCTACAAGTACACACACACTCGTGTGACTATATCCACACCCTGTATGCACGTGTGGTCAATGTCATAAGTTATAGCTATTAGCATAGCCCTCATGCATTACTAATTCACATGCCCCTAAATGTGACTCAAGCCTTGAGGCAAAGAGCCTATTTAATATATAAGAAAATTTTATTGGACAAATCTAATGTGAGACTAAACCAATAACTCAAAACCAATAAAATTTTCAAATTTAAAGGGAAATCGAAATATTTGAAATTCATTCTTTAAAAAAATAATAATTTTTGAAACAAAATACAAAAAATTCAAACGGATATAAAATCTTACTATATGAAGACTTTAAAGGGAGAAAAAGTGCGACGGATAAGGTACTCCAACCATTCTTTATATAAATATAAGTCTTAATCCTCTTACTTTTATATACCAAAAGCCTAGCTGTATTACTGGGTTTTCATAAGAACTAACATACAAAAGATTTAGAAGCTTTCCCATGCTCTTAATCAAAATTATATAGCCTCCTAATTAGATATGTTTTTTATATTAAAATTTTGTGATCTCCATTAGTAATCATGCATCGATTGATTTGTTATTCAATGATTAAGGCTTGTAATGCATGGTTTTGAGTTTAAGACCGTCCAATTCATAGGGAAGATTATGGATGGAACCGGCTGTCTTGAATCATAACAATGATCAAATCATCCAAACCATCTAATTGAGTGTTATGAAATGAATGGTTAAAAGTAAAATAGTCAATGGTGTAGATTGTAAGGGCAAGATAGACAGCTCGTGTTATCTATCCATTGTAACTTTCGGTTCATGCACAATCCACATTATCCACGAATAAGTGAAAGGAAAGGTTTCTCACTGTTTCAATTGATCCAAAAACAGGTAGATTTGCGTGGCCCACTCTTTTGGGACCGCTCAATCTTGCTTTTTGTGCTACTATTTTGAGAACACCTACCTTGCAAAGTAGCACGAGTCAATGTGGCACACATGTGGGATCTAATCCATTCATTAGGTGGGCCATGGAGGGCATCATCTGGCTCATAAATCAAGGTCCATTCATTTGTCAATATGTATGCATCAATGTAGACCGTTGGACTTTTATTTCATCTGTGATCAAGCTTTGGACCAGATTAAACCTGTGGCCTGGCTTGCGCATGGCGTGTATGGCCCGATCAATTTCCAGGCTGGTTTGGGCTCAAGTCTTTTTAACTGGACCCAACCTGACCCCACTTCAAATATACATGTGCTCTATCTTACAAATAAGTTTCATTCCTAAGCTAGGCAACACATGCATACATTAGTTTCATTTTTTATAAATGTATATTTCTTTTGTACACATGTGCCTGTTTGATTAATGAATGAATTAGAAGCATGGTTTTTAGGGTTGGCGACTTGGATTGACTTGTTCGGTCTTGAGTTGTGACTCGCCTTAGTTGAGGTATTGGCCCAACTCACCTGATTTAGGGGTGACTTCAAGTGGGATCGAATGGTACTGAATCTGAGTCAAGCAAGATGTCATGCCGGGCTAGTGATGTGGATGACTTGTGGTCTTTTTAACTTTTGAATAATCAAAGGATTTAAATATTTTAGTCTAAGAATCATTTTAAGTATCCCCACCTGCCATAAGGGTGAAGATTTTTAATAAGTCTACCTCGAACAGTTCAAAATCCCAACATGCTAAATAGCCCAACCATTGTAAAAATTGCTAAAGTCCAGACATATCTCATCCTAAAACATTGGGAGATATTCTAGCAAGCCTGAAAACCCTTCACACAATCCATCCATCAATGTCCCATCATTAGGAGGTATTCTAACAAACCTGATAACCCTTCGTATGGTTCATCCACAACAAGTCCCATCATTGATAGGTTTTCGCAAGGTCCATCCACAATGAATCCCATCATTGGGAGGTATTTTAGCAAACCTTAAAAACCCTTCGCACGGTCCATCTTTTAATAAACCTTAGAACCCTACACACGGTTCATCCACGACGAGTCTCATCATTGAAAGGTATCATGGCAAACCTAAAAACCTTTCCCACGGTCCCTCCACAATGAGTCCCATCAGGTTCATCCACGATGAGTCCCATCATTAAAAGGTATCCTAGCAAACCTAAAAACCCTTGGCAGGTCCTGTACAATGAGTCCCGTCATTGGGACGTATTCTAACAAACCTGAGAACCCTCCATCCATGATAAGTCCCATCATTGAAAGGTATTCCAGCAAAGGTATTCCATGATAAGTCCCATCATTGAAAGGTATTCCATGATAAGTCCCTGTTTGATTAATGAATGAATTAGAAGCATGGGTTTTAGGGTTGGCGACATGGATTGACTTGTTCGATCTTGAGTTGTGACTCGCCTTAGTTGAGGTATTGGCCCAACTCACCTGATTTAGGGGTGACTTCAAGTGGGATCGAATGGTACTGAATCTGAGTCAAGCAAGATGTCATGCCGGGCTAGTGATGTGGATGACTTATGGTCTTTTTAACTTTTGAATAATCAAAGGATTTAAATATTTTAGTCTAAAAATCATTTTAAGTATCCCCACCTGCCATAAGGGTGAAGATTTTTAATAAGCCTACCTCGAACAGTTCAAAATCCCAACTTGTTAATAGCCCAACCATTGTAAAAATTGCTAGTCTAGAAATATCTCATCCTAAAACATTGGGAGATATTCTAGCAAGCCTGAAAACCCTTCACACAGTCCATCCATCAAAGTCCCATCATTAGGAGGTATTCTAACAAACCTGATAACCCTTCGTATGGTTCATCCACAACAAGTCCCATCATTGATAGGTTTTCGCAAGGTCCATCCACAATGAATCCATCATTGGGAGGTATTTTAGCAAACCTTAAAAACCCTTCGCACGGTCTATCTTTTAATAAACCTTAGAACCCTACACACAGTTCATCCACGATGAGTCTCATCATTGAAAGGTATCATGGCAAACCTAAAAACCCTTCCCACTGTCCTCCACAATGAGTCCCAGGTTCATCCACGATGAGTCCCATCATTAAAAGGTATCCTAGCAGACCTAAAAACCCTTGGCAGGTCCAATACAATGAGTCCCGTCATTGGGACGTATTCTAACAAACCTGAGAACCCGCCATCCATGATAAGTCCCATCACTGAAAGGTATTCCAGCAAATTTGAAAATCCTATACACCTTTCATCCACAATGAATCCCATCATTCGGATGTATTCTAGCAAACCTATAAATCCTTCCCATCAATGACAAGTCCCATCACTTGATTGTTGGAACATAATTTAGATGTGAGGTTGCTTTTAAACACTGAAATGAAACGCTTACGAGTATCTTTAAACTGTAGTTCTTTTTCGTCTTCTTCTTTTTTATTTTTTTAACAGCGGAGATTTGATGATTAGACCAGGTCAATAGGCTAATTTGGGCCATTCATCTTCACCTGGGCCAGCCTGTCAACGTCCCAGCCATAGATTTCAAGCTTAGGCTGATCACTCAGGCAAATTTAGTACCCGAGCTGACAAGGCAGGGCCGTCTAGCCCACTGCACCCCTGGGAAGCCGGGTAGGTGCGCCTGGCCTTACCCAACATGGTGCAGCCCTGACCATGGCCCATGGGCCCATCCTGATGCATGTACTGTATATCTATGCCGTCCCTCTACTTTTCCGGCTCATTTAGATGACGATTCATAAAATGAAGTAGATCTAAATCTCAAGTGGACCACACCACAGGAAACAGTGGTGATTGACCATTAAAAACTTCTCATTGTCCACAAAAGTTTTGGATCAAGCTAATACTTCTTTTTGTTTTTTCCCTTCGTACAAGTCTATGTGACCTTATCAATAGGTTGGATGGATAGTAAACATTACGCTGGGCCTATGAAGTTTTCAACGGTGGGTGTTCAGTTGCCACTATTTCATATAGTGTAGTCCTTATGAGAATTGGATCCTCTTCATTTTTAGGTCCATACCTTAAAATTAGCTGGAAAAACAGATTGATAGCATAGATATACAATACATACATCAAGGTGGGCCCATAGTCAGGGCGTTACCTCATCAGGGTGAGGCTGCTTAGGGTCAATGGCTATAATTGCCTGTCGGCCAAGGCAGTTTTACTTTTTATAATCATAACTGGCAAGGTTCTGATCCAGTCGAACTGTGGTAGGGTTGGGAATAAGCTGAAGCCTGTCAAAATAGACCTGAGCCTCACAGAGTTGGCTGAGACCAGGTTCGACTAGACGGACGCCGATTTCGTGGAAAGCATTTAGCAGGAATTTCATGTGCTGGGAACCTAGGTGGGGCCCACTGTGATATTTGTTATAAATCGACCCGTCCATCCGTTTCGTGAGCTAATTTCATGACATGCAGCTAAAAATGAGGCCAATCTAATACTTAAGCCTGCCGAGGATTGAACTTCCACAGTTGAAATATTCCTGGGGCCACAGAACTTTTGAATCATGCTAATATCTGTGTTTTCGGTTCATTCCATTGTGAATGACATTACCAACGGTATGGATGGCATGTAAACATCACTGTCAACCTCAGCGAGGTTTCAACAGTAGGAATTTTCCTACCCACCTTTTTTCCTTTAGTGCGGCCCACTTGAGTCTTGGATCCTTGTAGCTTTTGGTTTCAAGTCCTAAAATGAGCTCACAAAACGGATGAACGGGTTGAATTTCTTATAAACATCATAGTGGGCCCCACTTAAGTTTCCGGTGCAGGAACTTAATATGCAAGGAAAGCGGCCAATTTAACCCCGAACTATAATTTATTAGACCTTTTATCTTGTCATGGAGAGATTCTAAATCTGAAAAATGGCTGCCCAAGAAGCTGAAAGAAAAGAAAGAAGGCGTAATATATATATAAGAGCAAAATGATATATATACATAAAAGAAAGGCTTTAGCAGGAAATCTGCGTCCCGACTAGACCCAGCTCAAAAAAATCATAAATCCATATTTCCCAAGTTCATAGTCTATCCGTTGATCAAGTGAGCCACACACGGATAAAGTTGGGTCAGCCGTAGCTGGACTAAAATGATTTGAGCCTAAAGCTGACTCGAAAATTGATTGGACCAGCATGTGAAGGCCAGAGCTGGGTTGGGCTCGTTGGGTCCGGTAGGCTACTCGGTCCACTGCCACCCCTAGCCTGTGGTCAGTGTTGGGAGCCATGGAAGCACAGGTAGCAGCCATCCAAGAGGAAAGAAAACCGATTAGCGGATTGGATCTCGCTCGACCAGGTGCACATGGTATCTGAGCCGCTGAAAAGCTAGGGCCCACCTTGTCTATGATTGGGCACAAAAATCAGGTAGATCCAACCTTCAGGTAGGCTGCGCCATAAAAAACCTCATGCTGAATTGACATTGAATGTGCAATGAGTGTTATCAACGTACTTTCCTTGTGGCCCACCTGAAACATGTGTTGTACATTATTTTTTACCATTTATGGAAGAGCTAATTAGAAAAGATCACTGTCATTGCACGAGAAATATATATCACATGTAAAATCTGTGAAGATATTTAGAGCGCATGATGTGGAATTAATAACTAGCACCAGTTAGGTAATATATGTCATGGAACGTGGTTGAGTAGTCAAAGATGTGAAAGTAGTGCTGAAGTGGTTAACAAGACATGTCAAGAAGGAAAAGAAGAATCCGGGAGGCCAAAGCGGTATTGAAGCAATTGTTGTAACCGTTGAACCTGAAAAGATATATTCAATTTGTTATCTCAAAGAAGTCTATAAATAGCGAAAGATCTCAACGAAACAAAATGTTTCATACAAACTCAATTAAGCAAACAAATTCAATCAAATAAATCCTATCAATTATTTTTTATGTTTCTTAGCATAATCAGTTCTTTACATTCCTTAGCATAACTAGTAGCTTAATCTTACATTACGTCTAGGAGTAAATTAGTAGTTGTAATCCATAACGGTAATCCAAGTCTACGCTTATATACTGAACGAATTCTATTTTAATATAAGTAGTTCTTCTTGAACAAAGGTGCTCTGCAGTTACTACCTGCAGTTGACTATAAGTATTTCATTTTTCTTTACCTTTGAATCCAAGTCATTTCGTACTAAAGACAAGGTGTAACCCATTTTCGGAAGACAAACCCTACCATTCGATAATTGCCTAATTATGAATGGCTAAATAGACAACCGATCTTCTTAGGTTTCGGTTATATACAGTCAAATTTGACGTATATGCTTATCTTGGCGCTTGGGGTCAAAAGTTGTTTGGTTGGAATCGAGCCGCATAGTCGGTTGTGGCACGCCCCCACATATCACATGTGACCAAATTTTAAAACCAAGAGACAACAATTTCTGACATGCTCGGTGGAACAACTAATTTGGTAAACATACCGGTGTAACCTTATTAATTAATCCAACTTCAGAAATATGAGTCGAAAGGTTACCCAAAATTCTTTTGGGACAAATGAGCCCACAACACCTTCTGTAATACCTCCACTCTATGAAATGCAGGTGCATCCAACACCTAAAATCATGGGTTCTCCATCGAACCCAATGCTTGATCCTCCAAACAAGTATATGGCATCCTCATCTTGGAGCGATTCTCTTAAGGTGGTATTAGTTGGGGGGTTGTGCGATATGCAAATGATGATCCAACATATTGCAGAGTAAGGGAGGGCTCAAGCAGAGAAATCGCGAGCTCGGCTAGAGCAATCGCGAACTCAGCAGGTATCTTCAACATGTGAATGGCTAGTCAAACTGAGAACTTGAACCGAATTGTTGTTATCCTTGCCAATAGGACACCTAGTGCACCTCAACAAAATGTCGAGGTCAATTCTATTGGGAACTTGGCGCCAGTACTACTAGTAGGTCTGTATCCACCACCAATGGTTGAACCTCAATGTCTAGATTACAATTATGTATATGCAACTCGTCTCGGAAGTGGCAGGCTAAGTTCGCGGCCACACCACTACCCCCATATACCACAAGCCTTATCCTGAATGGATTGACTAGCAGTATCTGTTGCCTAAGAATTATCGACCAGACTTTGTGCTTTTTCATAGGTGACACTAGTCTATCGACCATAGAGTACATAGGTTGATTTACTATACAATGTGGTGAATTGGATAACAATGATTATCATAAGTTATAACTATTTGGTCATTCCTTCACCACAGTGGCCTTTACTTGGCATTCTAATTTGTTGCCAAATTCCTTCTAAACCTGACAAGCAATGAAGGAAAAGTTCTATGCCCACTTCTTTTAGAAGGTTAGGAAAATTTCTATGGCCAATCTTGTACGTTTACAGCAATTGTCAGGTGAATTGTGCGAAAACTATATTGCCTAGCTTAAGAGAGTAAAGAGATGATGCAAGATAGTTACGACTGAGGCCAAGTTTGTACAATTTTTCCAGGATGGTTTGAAATACAAACTCACGTAAAAAGTTTATCTAAACAGATTTTGTGGATCTATATGGTTTGACAAGAAAAGTATTCTGATATGAAGCCTTCCTTCAGGAAGGAGCAACGCAAAAGAAGTCATCAATTGGAACATATTATTATAATCCTAACTACGAGGTGGTTGCAATCGAGGTAGTGGCCAAGAAGTCGTTTGTGTGTTTGGCGTTGGTTAGAACAGAAGCAATTGCGTCAACCATACAGAAACTCGTAGGGCATATATGTTCAATATTACTCAGGATGACGAGATCTTTGAAATAATATTGGCTGAAATTTTCATGAACCAAAAAAAAAAAAAAAAAACCTTACGATTAATGAATTAAAAAAGACCAAGTATTGTAACTAGCATCGAACCCATTCCCGCTCAACTTACAATTGTGTAGTTTTAAGGAATATCATCCAGGACAACATTGACTGGAGATTACTAAAATTCCGTAAGAAAGAAAAGAAAGCAATACTTATCGATACTGATATGTTTCCATCTAACTTGGAGATCAACATGGCCACGATTAATCTTTAGAAGTTGAGTTGACCATAACAGAAGATTGACATTGAGCCTTGTGATCACTAGGTTGTGATACGATAATCCGTCAAGAGACACTACAGATCTTAGCAAATGGCCACAAGTGTATAAGTGTGGTCGAGAGCAGCACCACACATCTACTGTGAACCACATCTGTGTAGTCTATGCACAAGGGCGATCCGGCCAACCAAGCTGTCACTTCATCAAGCTAGTCAGATCAAACCTTGGTTTTAACAAAAGATCAAAGGAGTTGACTCATATTGGCAGCAGAGAACGTATCAACCTCACATTGACCAGTCTCGTCCAGCTCCATCGTCGAGATGGAGAATGGTTAAACCTATCCCTACCTAAGAGGAATTCTGGAGGAGGGTGAGTCATCTCAAATTTCTAGCTACACCTGAAGGGATGACTCACTCAGAAGAGGCATTGGTAAAGATGACAGGTTACTAAGCGATGAGAATTGGCTTACGTAAAGAATGAGCCTCAACTAGTGGTCATGCGACCACGCCAGACACTAAGGATTCCCTAGTCAGTGGATGAGTAGTTGTCTGTGAATGTGATCGATTTGGTTATGAAACCTATTCTAAATGATCCAGTTAAAGAAAGCCAACGACACGCTCGTGATTGCCAGCAAATTAATACGAAAGACAAAAAAGATACCGAAAATTTCAAGGGCTTAGTCGAGTATCTTAGTGATGAATGCTTCTCGGACGATGATTCGTTGATCAGAGAGTTTCTTGTTATAGCTAAGTTATTTAAAGAAACCCCACCTAATCCTTAAGAGGTAGGGGTGGCTCCGATGGCTAATTGCTTAAGTATTGTATCTGTTGTCCAGAGTGCTGAAGGACAACAGAATTTGGAAACACCTGGGGGATAATGTCCAAATTCTGAAATAGTGTTTTGATTGCTTCCACCAGTCGTGATGGACTGCAACATAGATCTCACGCTCCCATCGAGTTTTCAGGCTAAGTCATCCCAGCCTAACGAGATTATAGGAGATGTAAAGGAGCTTGGTCATTTGGTGATAATACAACATGATTCCTTCTACCTGAAGGAGGAGACCAATAACTTATCGATTGTCACCGTCGAGCCAGGCACATCCTCTGAGAAAGTGATTGTAGAAAGACCCGCCATTACTATAACCCAACACTTAAAGCCATTGTATATAGCAATCCATTTAGAGGGATGTCCAGTTACCAGAGTCTTGGTCTATAATGGAGCAACCGTGAACATCCTCCCAGACAGAATGATGATAAAATTAAGCAAAACTGAGGCTGTGCTAATTGCAACCAAAGTCACGATTAAAAATTTTGCCGAGGGAATAACAAAAACACATGGAGCCCTGCCTATCGAGTTGATGGTGAGAACTAAGAAAGTGTTGGCCACTTTTTTCGTGGTCGACACCCCATCCAATTACAATGTCTTGCTAAGGATAGATTGGATACACTCTTTCTCATGCATCCCGTCATCTTTGCACCAATTCATAATTTTCTAGAACCAAGACAAGATTGAATAGTGTTGGGCGATAATAAACCATTCTTAGTTACATCAAGCGTGACCGATGCTTATTTCTAAGGAGATGAAGTTGGGCCGTTACGTTTCACTGGGAGAAATAAACATGGGCGCTCAACTGGAATATCTACTCCAATTAATTTAGACAACATAGTGTAAGATATTGTTGTTGTGATATACTCAGATAATGATCTATCAAAGACTATAGTATCCTGCTGGACAGTTCCGCATTGCACTATAGAAGAGATCCCATGACAAGTGCATAATTAGTCAATGGACGACCGAGTTCACAAATATAATAAAGAAGCTCGAGGAGAGCTTGAGAGAATATTGCAATGGTTGTTTTGTCAACCTAACTGAAACTGTAATATCGGCCGATGAAATGGTCGAAGATGACATATATCTAAAGGAACTAAAGGGTCCCCTCAAGAAAAGCTATATGATTTTCAAACCCAAATCTTGGATCCCCTGATCGAAATAAATATGGGGACAGAGCAAAATCCCAAGCCAACCTTCATCAGCGATTTGTTGGAACTACGAGTCCAAGACAATCTTACTAACTTACTCAGGGAGTTTGTTGGTTATTTCATATGGGATTAGCAAGAGATGCATGAGTTAGATCGAAATCTAGTCAAGCATAAGTTGTCGATAAAGGAGGGGTATCGACCACACAAACAGCCACCCAAGAGGATGCCAGGGGAGGTGCAACGTCCTGAATTTTCGCTATTTTGGATTTCCAAAAATCCTTAAAAATTTTTATTATAATTAGCTTACGTTGTTACTTACTGACCCTTAACACTCAATGTGAGCCTATACGTGAGTGGTACCAGTAAAGAACCACACAAATATGATTAATCAACAGTGGGAAGCCAATGAATCCGCCTGATCACTGACTAGTCAAAACAAGCACAACTAAATAAAGACCTACCAAAAGCTGAAACAACTAGGAGTCGGATCTTAATTAACAAACCAAACTGACTCAGTTATTCCTTTAGCCTAAGAACCAACAGTTTAGGGTGATTAGGATCAAATCATCGTACCCGCCAATTGTGAATATTTCACACTATAAACTTAGGTAATTCAAATATTAATCATCGGGCATAAGAAATCTCGTTATCCAATTTATTCCAAAAATGCCTCAATTTTTCAAACAAGCTCTACATTGCTCGTTAGTGGGCCACTAAGCTTAAGATTGTAAAAAGACATTCGTCTTAGCGGGCTTGAGGTCCATCATGGGACGTCGAACCGAGATCACGAATCAAATCACTCAACTTGGACTCACAAGGTTAATGCATGAGATATGTGAATGTTCATGAAATTAATCAAGAACTTAGGGCCTGTTTGTTTTATCAAAGCCAGTGTAAATACACTGGAAATAGGTAATTATTACGGTTTACCGTGTTTGAAAATTCATAGGTATTTGTGCCATTGAAACTAGTTCAAAAGAGATAATTTTAATTTTTGAATCGTACGGCAATGTATATGATATATCCGTTCCGTCCATCTATTTTACTACAATATTTTGAAGCATGAGACAAAAAATGAAGTAGATACAACACTCAGGTGGCCCACACCAAAAGAAACAGTGGCCCCACAAAGTTTTTAACGGTAAGTATTCGATTTACTTTTTCGTATGGTGTGGTCCACTTGAGTTTTGGATATACCTCATTTTTTTGCTCATACTATAAATTCAAATGGCATAATGGATGAACGGTGTGAATAAGCGAAATGCATCACAGTGGGACCCATATATATTTTGCAATGTTTTCGGTTTTCGTGTGAAAAAAGTAAGTAGTCAAATCAGGTATGTTGTAAATACACGTGGAAATAATCATTACTCTTTTACCAGGTATTTACCAATGCACTGAAAAATCAAACAAGCCCTTAAGCCAATTTTCTATATCTAGTCTTTACCAAAGCTTTGAAGGCTTTCACTAGATCTGTAAAATGGATCGAAGTAATAGTTTTTACTTGGATAGCTTGGGAAGAATAGTATATCATTAAAAATTCTTAGTGAGTAATTTCAGGATTAAATGCTAGTCCAAGTGAGCGAGATGTTCTGTTCTAAGTGACAGGGGTGTCAAAGATGATACTGTTTATAATCTTGAAAGAGATAGTGTCTCGTTCTCTGATGAAATCTTCCTGCTAAAAGGTTGGAAGAGTAGAAGATGAAGAAGTAGCCATGTCAATTATAGGAATTTTGGAAGAAGAAAAAGGATAAGAAAGTAAAAGGTGTCGAAAATTAAAAATGAATTTACAATGTGTGTATATATATAATATTAATATATATATATATATATATATATATATATATATATATATATATATATATATATATCGATTAAGGATGGGCACATTAATGAGAGGATAATCATGACTCCATATGATTCAACTATTCGAAGAGGATTGCTACGTGTAACCATGACTGTCATGGGAAAAGTAAGACCATCATTCGAGTTTTCGTCTCGATCAAGATTATCAATAAGGAGTTGATGCATGGAAAGAAAAGTCAATAATATTTATTGTATTGAACAATGAACCATTGTCAGTTTTTACCTTTTTGCCCAAAGACGAAGCAACATAAGGTCTAATATTGTACCCTTATTTTTAAAAATCATTTATGAAAAAGTCAATTAGGAAAGGGCACGTGTCATTGCACAATACGTATATATCACACAAATCTGTGAGGATATTTAGAGTGTGGGTAATACACATAATCCAAAGATGGAATGTGGCCGAGCGGTCGAAGACGGAACGTGATCAATCGAAAAGCAATGTTGAAGCGATTACCAGGGTATGTGTTAAGAAGGTAAAGAAGAATCTGGAAGGCCAGAGTGGTGCTGAAGCAATTGTCGTAACCATTGAACATGGAAAAATGCATTCAAATGGTTATCTCAAGGAAGTGTATAAATAGCGAAGGAGCTCAATGAAGTAAAACATCTCATACCAACCCAATCAAACAAATCAATTCACTCAAATATATCATATCAATTATATTTTATGTTTCTTAATTTAATCAATCCTTTACATTTATTAGCGTAACTAGTAGCTTAATCTTACATTATGAGTAACAATAAACTAGTAGCTATAATCTTTAGTGGTAATACAAGTCTACGCTCATATACTGGACGAATCCTATTTTAATATAAACAGTTATTCTTATAAAAAGGTGCTTTGCAGTTATTTCCGCTATAAGTGTTTCATTTTTGTTTATCTTTTGAATCCGAAAGTTCTTTCGTATGAAAGACAATGTGTAACTCATTTTTTGAGGACAAACCTTACCTTCCAATAATCGCTTGATTATTTAAAAGCATATACTAATAAGCGGTCTGCCTATCTTGATACTTAGGGCCTGTTTGTTAACACTGAATTTTTGCACTTAACGCATATTTGGGAAAATGTTTCATGT
The DNA here is from genome assembly GCA_021015155.1 of Magnolia officinalis. Classification (NCBI taxonomy): domain Eukaryota; kingdom Viridiplantae; phylum Streptophyta; class Magnoliopsida; order Magnoliales; family Magnoliaceae; genus Magnolia; species Magnolia officinalis. The sequence goes on along the minus strand of JAJHSJ010000005.1, from coordinate 21,026,623 downwards.
TTAGTGGTGTTTGTTAATGCATTGTTAATGCGGAAGATGGAAAGCGCTAAATGGTTTTTCACTGAATTCTTTCCGTGATAAGAGTCTAGCTTAATGGTGAATGCAGAATGCGCTCAGTGAATTTTTCATTAAACAAAAATTTTTGCTTCTAAAATTACCCCTTTTCAAGTTACTATGACAATTTTTTATCTTTAAATTGTTTGCGCAATACAAAATCAACTTTTAACCTGTGAAACTTTTTTATGCCTCACCATGATGTATGTGTTTAATCCATTCCATTCATCCATTTTTAAAGATCATTTTAGGGCTTGAGCTAAAAAATGAGAGGAATATAAATCTAAGGTGGACCACACCACAGAAAACCAATACTGATTGGATATCCACCATTAAAATCAACCTAAGGCCCACTGTACTATTTATTTGACATCCAATCTGTTGATTAGGTCATATAGACCTAGATGAATGGAAAAAACAAAGATCAGCTTGATCCGAAACTTTTATGGCCCCTAAAAAGTTTTTAATGGTTGATGTTCATTCAACACTGTTTTCCTGTAATGTGGTCCACTTGAGATTGGTATATACCTCATTTTTGGTCTCATACCATAAAATGATCTAGAAACATAGATGTACGACATGGATGAAACACATACATCATGGTGGGCTCACATAGCACCGACCATCAGCCATTGGCTGGTGGCAGGGGAGTAGCCCATTTGTTTCCGCAGACGCGAATTGGATATTGACAGGTTGAGTAGCGAGACTCGCTATGTCACCAAGTTATGTGGGCCCATCATGATGTATCTTTTGTATCCACGCCGTCCATTCATTTGGAAATATAATTTTAAGTAAAGATCCAAACAATGAGTCAAATCCAAAGCTCCAGTGGACCTCACCACAGAAAACAGTGGGGAGAGTGACGCCCACCATTAAAAACTTAAATAGGCCACAAAAGTTTTTGATCAAGCTGATATTTGTTTTTTTCCCTTCTTTCATGCCTGTGTTAACTTGTGAACAGGTTGGATTTTAAATAAAAATCACGGTGAGCCTTAGGAAGGTTTCAACGGTAGGCATCAATCTCGCCACTGTTTTTTGTGGTGGGGTCAACTACATATTTGGATCTACCTCATTCTTTAACGCGTGCTCTAAAATTAAATCTCCAAATAGATGGACGGTGTAGATAAAGCACATACATCATAGTAGGCCCATGGAACTTGATGACATCACTTCGGTAGCGAATCTCGCTATTCAGTTGAAGTGGATTGGCTGGTGTACCTCACATCAGCTATATAGCTGTTGTAGGTACGTGTCGTGCGAAGACGACCACTGACACTCCTTGAGCTCCGAGTTGTACAAACGGTTCAAAGGAGATCAAAGATAGACGCCCCACAGTGATGTATTTATTATATCTACACAGTTAATCTATTTTTAGAGATCATTTTAGAGCATTATTCAAAAAACCTATCATATCCAAATATCATTTGGACCACACCACAAATAGCAGCAGAGATAATGATTTTCACCCTTAAAACATTAGTAGAGCCCACCATAATGTTTATTTTCCATCCAATCTGTTCATAAGGTCACAAAGACCTGAATGAAGAGGAAAAACAAATTTCATATTGATCCAAAACTTCTCTGACCCCAAAAAGGTTTTCAATGGTATGTGTTCAATCCTCACTGCTTTTTGTAGTGGTCCACTTGATAGCTATATCTATCTTATTTTTTTTGTCTCAAGCCTTAAGACTATCTCACAAAATGAATGGACGGTTTGGATATAACACATACCCCATGATTAGACCAACAGAACTTGTTACCGTCAATCCAACAGCTATATAGCTGATGTGAGGTACGCCGGCGGATCCGCTTCCCTATTCAACCTATCAGTAGCTAATCCGCCTACAAGTAGGATGCAGATTGATTGGTGTACCTCACACCACTTATATAGATGCTGTATTGACGTCAGTAAGTACTGTGAGTCCCATTACGAGGTATGTGTTATATCTAAACCATCCATCCATTTGGCGGGCTTGTATTAAAGCTTGAGACGAAAAATAAACTGCAAAAAACAGCAGGAGATTTAACGTCTATCATTGAAACCCTTTTTGAGGTTACAGAAGTTTCGGAACAATATGATTTATTTATTTATTTTTCCTCTTCATACAGGTATTTGTGACCTTATGAACATATTGGATGGAAAATAAACTTAAATAGGCCACGGAATTTTTGGATCAATATGTTTTCACTTTATCCAATTTGGAATAACTTATAAATGGTTTGGATAGCATATAAATATAAGGTGGGCCTTATTTGAAGGTTTTGTTGCTATTGTGTTCAATCCTATACAACACATAGTGACAATCTTCCCGCTAAGAGGAATTGGGGACCTTATAAGGACATTTTAGTTTTTTATCAAGTATTTTAGTTTATTTGAATTAAATATGATAATATTTTAGTTTTTTATTAAATATTTTAGTTTATTTGAATTAAATATAATGATTTTATTTTCATTTAATAAAAAATAATTTCTTTATTAGTAAAACATTTCCAAATGAGTGATAAGGGCAAATGTGTCAAATTAACATATTTCAAACATTTAAGATGTTTGTTAACAAACGGTTGTTTTAAATTCAGTACTTAATTTTTAGACTTCAGCCATAATTAACTCCAACCATAATTATCAAATAAATTTTTTTACTTCAAATTTCATATTTAGGCTTTAAATTTCACATACAGGCTTCTTCATATTTCAGATTATGTCTTTTGACTTCAGATCTAACAAACGGGGCATTAGCCTCAAAGTTGTTCAATTGACAACCTGATCCGTAACTCAACTGGCTGACTGTGTGGATATACCTCGGTTCAACACTTGATGTCTTGGTATCGATCATAGTGGGGGTGGCTAACATGGGGTGCCATGGAGCGTGTGTACTTACATGGGTGTGTGCTAACAAGCTTACCCAAAAAAAAAACAGTTTGTTCAATTGGAATCAAGCCGGTCAGTTAGTTATGGCATGCCCGCACATAACACACGTGACTGGATTTTGGAACTTATAGGCAACGGGATGGATTCTCTCGTTTGTACCCTAATGCTCTTTAAACTGGGCCCCTTTTGGGCGGTTCAGATGTCGCGTGCACGCCTCAAATTTGCTTTGTATACGGTAAGCATTAAACAATGGTCAGAGTACTGTTTTTAAGTAGTGTTTCAGCTTTCAGTTTTTACGAGTGGGGCCTATAGTTCGGTCATTCAAACCGTTGATTTGATGGGCCTTACCGTAGATGGCGCATGTGCTTCAAATATTGCTGAGTGGAAAAAGTCCTGACCCGACAGTTTAAGAAAGAAAACACATTCAATCGAGAAAAGGCTAACATTATGTGGCCAGGATCTTTTAATTTCGAAGGTTTTTGTGCGAAAGGAATCCATGGTAGAACCCATCATACCAGTGGTTTGGATCACCGAACCATGGCCCACATCTATGGCTAGTCTACCACAGCAGTTCACCACCGGTTCCAAATGGTGGGCGGATTGATACTGACAGTCAGTAAAGAGTCCATCTACTTATACAGATCATTTTATTTTATGAGAGAAAAAATGAGGCAGATACACATCTCACGTGGACATTCGATCACCAATTTTTTTTTAACGGTAGGCATTCAATCACCACTGTTTCCTGTGGTGTGGTCCACCTGAGATTTGGAAATGATTTATTTTGGTTTCATGCCAGAAAATGACCTGGAAAATGGATGGAAGGGTGAGATAAAACACATACTTCATAGTGGGTCCCCAGAGCACCGTCCAGTAGCGTGCAGCATCAGTGGGCAATCCGTGTCCGTCTAAATGGTGGTGACTCACCAACTGCACGTGGGGCATACACGTACGGCAATCTGGATCGTGCAACTTTTGAGCAATGCCCAAGTATCTCATCATTTGAGAGATCCTAACCATCAAATCATCCATTCGGTTTGATTTTCATGCTGCCGTGTAAAAAAAGGGTTCCAGAATTTGGACGATCTGGATTCCCATGCATGCCGTGTGCTGATGAATCTGTCCCCACTCTTTCTTTAAAATGGTGGTGAAGCCGTGAACTAGAGTAGCAGGACGCGGAATTTCTTGCAGGGAGTCCAGGCGAAAAAAGAAAAGAAAAGATTAAAAAAAAGCTATGGGGCCCACTGCAATCTGCGTGTGAAATCGAATCCGTCCATCATTTGAGCGCGATCATGTCGGGATGGTACCACGACAATCCAAAACTCAAGTGGGCCACACTAAAGGAGAAATCGGGGATGGGAATGCAAACCACATGAGCGGTTTGGATGGCATATAAACATCATCGTAGGCCCCGGGAAGATTTCGATGGTGGGCATCTCGATCCCCACTTACTTATGGTGTGGCTCATTTCAGTTTTGGATTTTGGTCTTATGTAATAGCACGAGCTATCGCAGATGATGGACGGAGTGGATCTCACACACATACCACGGTGGGCCCCGCAGAGCCTGTTGTTGCACGGTCTGTCTACAACTCCCGTTGTAAGAATTGACATTAGAGAAATTTCCAACTGTACGACCCATATATGGCCCATCAACCTTTTGAAGCCCACTCGCTTTTCACTTCCCAAGAATACTCCCCAGCTGTACGGCCCTATTTCTCAGGTCGAAAATGCCCCTGCTTTTCCGCTCTTCAATGTGCGAGTGCTGGGGCTACCTTTTGCTACGGATTATAACCGTAGCTATACCCGTAGCTATAGCCCAACAGCAATGTACTTCGATATATCGAAGTTCATTCGATATATCGAAAAAGGTCCAAAACTGTCCAGCGAGTTTGCCTCAAAATTCCTTTAATTTTCGATATATCGAAGTTCATTCGATATATCGAAAAAGGTATTTTACCTTTAGCTACGGATTATAACCGTAGCCAAAACTGTATTCTGTGCCAATCTATGAAAATTTTATTTTTTTTTTTTTTTATTTTTATTTTTTACATGGAGAACTTTATTCTACCTACAATTTTCTCTAATACAAATTTATAAAAATACATATATATAAGCATATAAAAAAAATTTTCCTTTTTTTTTTCATTTATTTCTTTATTCATTTAACAAGAATATCTTCTAAACCAAAATTAGTTACTTGACGTACCATATATGATTTTGGGGTAGGAGAAGCTACTTTAGCCAACTAACCTAGTTATTTTTTAAGATTCCATCAGTTCGATGGTCGAAAATCCATTTCATTCACTTTGCGGTTAATTTCATTCACGAAAATTCACGGTCATTTCCGTGCATTTCACTTCACGGTCATTTTCGTGCATTTTGCGGTTCATTTCGCTTCACTTCACCCCCATTTTCATGCATATCACGGTCATCCCGCATGCATTTCCGTATTGATTAACGGTCATTTTGACGCATTTCGCGGTCATTTCCCTTCACTTCGCGGTCATTTTCATGCATTTAACGGTCATTTCGCTTCACTTCACAGTCATTTTCGTGTATTTCACGGTCTTTCTAAACAATTCCGTGTTGATTAACGGTCATTTCGACGCATTTCGCGGTCATTTCCCTTCACTTCGCAGTCATTTCCATGCATTTAACGGTCATTTCGCTTCACTTCACATTCAGTCATTTCCGTGCATTTCACGGTCTTTCCAAACAATTCCGTGTTGATTAACGGTCATTTCCACGCATTTCACGGTCATTTCCCTTCACTTCGCATGCATTCATTTCCATGCATTTAACTGTCATTTCCATGCATTTAACGGTCATTTCGCGAAGTGAATGGAAATGACCGTGAAATGCGTGGAAATGACCGTTAATCAACACGGAATTGTTTGGAAGACCGTGAAATGCTCGGAAATGACTGTGAAGTGAAGCGAAATGACCGTTAAATGCATGGAAATGACTGCGAAGTGAAGGAAAATGACCGCGAAATGCGTCGAAATGACCGCGAAATGCGTCGAAATGACCGTTAATCAACACGAAATTGTTTAAAAAGACCGTGAAATGCACGGAAATGATGGTGAAGTGAAGCGAAGCGAAATGACCGTTAAATGCATGAAAATGACCGCGAAGTGAAGGGAAATGACCGCGAAATGCGTCGAAATGACCGTGAATCAACACGGAATTGTTTGGAATGACCATGAAATGCACGGAAATGACTATAAAGTGAAGTGAAATGACCGTTAAATGCATGAAAATGACCGCGAAGTGAGGGAAATGACCGTCCGTGTTGATTAACGGTCATTTCGACGTATTTCGCGGTCATTTCCCTTCACTTCGCGGTCATTTTCATGCATTTAACAGTCATTTCGCTTCACTTCACAGTCATTTCCATGCATTTCACGGTCTTTCTAAACAATTCCGTGTTGATTAACGGTCATTTCGACGCATTTCGCGGTCATTTCCCTTCACTTTGCAGTCATTTCCATGCATTTAACGGTCATTTCGCTTCACTTCACAGTCATTTTCGTGCATTTCACGGTCTTTCCAAACAATTCCGTGTTGATTAACGGTCATTTCGACGCATTTCGCGGTCATTTCCCTTCACTTCGCAGTCATTTCCATGCATTTAACGGTCATTTCCATGCATTTAACGGTCATTTCGCGAAGTGAATGGAAATGACCGCGAAATGCGTGGAAATGACCGTTAATCAACACGGAATTGTTTGGAAATACCGTGAAATGCACGGAAATGACTGTGAAGTGAAGCGAAATGACCGTTAAATGCATGGAAATGACTGCGAAGTGAAGGAAAATGATCGCGAAATGTGTCGAAATGACCGTTAATCAACACGGAATTGTTTAGAAAGACCGTGAAATGAACGGAAATGACTGTGAAGTGAAGCGAAATGACCGTTAAATGCATGAAAATGACCACGAAGTGAAGGGAAATGACCGCGAAATGCGTCGAAATGACCGTAATCAACACGGACGGTCATTTCCCTTCACTTCGCGGTCATTTTCATGCATTTAACGGTCATTTCACTTCACTTTATAGTCATTTCCATGCATTTCACAGTCATTCCAAACAATTCCGTGTTGATTCACGGTCATTTCGACGCATTTCGCGGTCATTTTCCTTCACTTCGCGGTCATTTTCATGCATTTAACGGTCATTTCGCTTCACTTCACCGTCATTTCCGTGCATTTCACGGTCTTTCTAAACAATTCCGTGTTGATTAACGGTCATTTCGACGCATTTCGCGGTCATTTCCCTTCACTTCGCAGTCATTTTCATGCATTTAACGGTCATTTCCATGCATTTAACGGTCATTTCGCGAAGTGAATGGAAATGACCGCGAAATGCGTGGAAATGACCGTTAATCAACACGGAATTGTTTGGAAATACAGTGAAATGCACGGAAATGACTGTGAAATGAAGCGAAATGACCGTTAAATGCATGGAAATGACTGCGAAGTGAAGGAAAATGACCGCGAAATGTGTCGAAATGACCGTTAATCAACACGGAATTGTTTAGAAAGACCGTGAAATGAACGAAAATGACTGTGAAGTGAAGCGAAATGACCGTTAAATGCATGAAAATGACCACGAAGTGAAGGGAAATGACCGCGAAATGCGTCGAAATGACCGTTAATCAACACGGACGGTCATTTCCCTTCACTTCGCGGTCATTTTCATGCATTTAACGGTCATTTCACTTCACTTTATAGTCATTTTCATGCATTTCACGGTCATTCCAAACAATTCCGTGTTGATTAACGGTCATTTCGACGCATTTCGCGGTCATTTTCCTTCACTTCGCGGTCATTTTCATGCATTTAACGGTCATTTCGCTTCACTTCACCGTCATTTTCGTGCATTTCACGGTCTTTCTAAACAATTCCGTGTTGATTAACGGTCATTTCGACGCATTTCGCGGTCATTTCCCTTCACTTCGCAGTCATTTCCATGCATTTAACGGTCATTTCCATGCATTTAACGGTCATTTCGCGAAGTGAATGGAAATGACCGCGAAATGCATGGAAATGACCGTTAATCAACACGGAATTGTTTAGAAAGACCGTGAAATGCTCGGAAATGACTGTGAAGTGAAGCGAAATGACCGTTAAATGCATGGAAATGACTACGAAGTGAAGGGAAATGACCGCGAAATGCGTCGAAAAGACCGTTAATCAACACGGAATTGTTTGGAAAGACCGTGAAATGCACGGGGAATGACTGTGAAGTGAAGCGAAATGACCGTTAAATGCATAGAAATGACTGCGAAGTGAAGGGAAATGACCGCGAAATGCGTTGAAATGACCGTTAATCAACACGGAATTGTTTAGAAAGACCGTGAAATGCACGGAAATGACTGTGAAGTGAACCGAAATAACCGTTAAATGCATGAAAATGACTGCGAAGTGAAGGGAAATGACCGCGAAATGCATCGAAATGACCGTTAATCAACACGGACGGTCATTTCCCTTCACTTCGCGGTCATTTTCATGCATTTAACGGTCATTTCACTTCACTTTAGAGTCATTTCGTGCATTTCACGGTCATTCCAAACAATTCCGTGTTGATTCACGGTCATTCCAAACAATCCGTGTTGATTCACGGTCATTTCGACGCATTTCGCGGTCATTTTCCTTCACTTCGCAGTCATTTCTATGCATTTAATGGTCATTTCGCTTCACTTCACAGTCATTTCCGTGCATTTCACGGTCTTTCCAAACAATTTCGTGTTGATTAACGGTCTTTTCGACGCATTTCGCGGTCATTTCCCTTCACTTCGCAGTCATTTCCATGCATTTAACGGTCATTTCGCTTCACTTCACAGTCATTTCCGAGCATTTCACGGTCTTTCTAAACAATTCCGTGTTGATTAACGGTCATTTCCATGCATTTCGCGGTCATTTCCATTCACTTCGCGAAATGACCGTTAAATGCATGGAAATGACCGTTAAATGCATGGAAATGACTGCGAAGTGAAGGGAAATGACCGCAAAATGCGTCGAAATGACCGTTAATCAACACGGAATTGTTTGGAAAGACCGTGAAATGCACGGAAATGACTGTGAAGTGAAGCGAAATGACCGTTAAATGCATGAAAATGACCGCGAAGTGAAGGGAAATGACTGCGAAATGCGTCGAAATGACCGTTAATCAACACGGAATATGCGGGAATGACCGTGATATGCATGAAAATGGGAGAGAAGTGAAGCGAAATGAACCGCAAAATACACGAAAATGACCGTGAAGTGAAATGCACGGAAATGACCGTGAATTTTCGTGAATGAAATTAACCGCAAAGTGAATGAAATGGATTTTTGACCATCGAACTGATGGAATCTTAAAAAATAGCTTGGTTAGTTGGCTAAAGTAGCTTCTCCTACCCCAAAATCATATATGGTACGTCAAGTAACTAATTTTGGTTTAGAAGATATTCTTGTTAAATGAATAAAGAAATAAATGAAAAAAAAAAAGGAAAATTTTTTTTATATGCTTATATGTATGTATTTTTATAAATATGTATTAGAGAAAATTGTAGGTAGAATAAATATCTCCATGTAAAAAATAAAAAAAAAATAAAAAAAATAAAAAATTTCATAAACTAGCAAAGACTACAGTTTTGGCTACGGTTATAATCCGTAGCAAAAGGTAAACTACCTTTTCCGATATATCGAAGGTCTTTCGATATATCGAAAATTGTTGGATTTTTGAGAAAAACTCACTGGACAGTTCTGGACCATTTTCGATATATCGAAAGACGTTCGATATATCGACGGTGTTTTTTTTTTTTTTTTTTTTTTTTTTTTTTTTTTTTTTTGCTGTTGTAATCCCACCGCTTTTTGTGGGTCCTATTATGAGGTATGTGTTATATCCAAACCGTCCATATTTTTTGCAAACTTGTATTAGGGCTTGAGACGAAAAATAAGACGGATCTAGCTATCAAGTGGACCACACTGTTAAAGGCTGTGGATGATTGAACGTCTACCATTGAAACCCTTTTAGGGGTTACAGAAGTTTTGGATCATTATGAAATTTGTTTTTCCTCTTCATCTAGGTCTTTGTGACCTTATGAATAGATTGGATGGAATATAATGTTATGGTGGGCCCTACAAAGTTTCAACGGTGAAAATCAATTTTCTGCTGCTCTTTGTGGTGTGGTCCAGTTGATCTCTGGATATGAATTTTTTTTTTGTAATGCTCCGAAATGATCTCAAAATATGGATGAACGTTGTGGATATAATAAATACATAACTGTGGGCCATATAACGTTGATCTCTTTTGAACCGTTCGTTCAACTCGGAGTTCGAGGAGCATAAGCGCTCGTCTTCGAGCACCAGGCGATCCGCCTCAGGAAGGAAAGCAGGGGCATTTTCGACCAGAGAAATGGGGCCGTACGCCTGGGGAGTATTCTTGGCAACTAAAAAGAAATGGGCTTAAATATGTTGTTGGCCCATATACTGGTCGTACAGTTGGAAATTTCTCTTGACATTAATTGGCCATGATGTTCGGCCCATCCAATTCGGATATGCAATAGATATAAAATTTAAATCTGAGGTGTGGAATAACAAAGACAATTTTATAATGGGTGGGCCCCTGTCACCAACATGATTGTCAATGACTGGATGTGTGGCCCACCATATCTTATCGCATCCGTTAAAACAACATGATTGGCAATGACTGGGCCTCAGCTCTGATCATTATCATCCGGCATTCATCGACGGTATTCACCAACGGCAACCGAGTAGAAAAACAACGCCGTACTTGGTACCACGGGGCTGGACTGTACGTCGATTGCGTCCTAGCCTCGCTCGTCTCTAGCCCGAACGGGCAGTTCTATGGGCGGGCCCACCGTGATGTTTCAGTGCATCTAAGCCGTCCATCCCTTTTCTCAGGTCATTTCATGGCATGAAAACAAAAATGAGGCAGATCAAAAGCTCAAATAAACCACAGCAGGTAATAAGCTTGGTTGCATTAAATGCATAAAGAATTAAATGCAACAGTCATATGTATTATGGCCCATTTGCGCGTTGTATCTGCCTATTTTTGTGGTCATGACTTGAAATGATATGAGAAAAGGAATGGACGGCTTGGATGTAAAGATACATCATGGTGGGCCCGCCTACAGAACTGTCCGATCGAAGTCTGATACCGGCGCGTTAGTACGCAATCCGCGTCCGGCTGGACTGTCGGTCTTCGGGCCCTACCCTATAAAGATCTGCCTCGGGTATGAAATAGCCTGTGGATCGGGTCTGGGCTTGTGTTTAAAGCCCGATACAACGGGTTCCGATTCGGCCCAGATGTTATGAAGCGAGGACTATGACTGTTAATGGGCCGGGCCTGGGTAAGGCCAGCCCAGATTTTGAACTATTCAAAATTCTGATATTTCAGGCCCAAACCCGGCCAATTGACACTCGAGCGTGGACCGAGGGGCCGTATAATGCAAGTTGGGAGCGGATTAGGTGCGGCCCTCGCCTCACTCGAGACGGTGCGGCCTCTACGGTGGGGCCCACCTTAGTGTATCAATTCTATATCCACATCGTTCATCCATTTTTTAAGACCATTTTACGGCATGAGCACAAAAATGAAGTAGATCCAAATCTCAGGTGGACCATACTGTATGAAACAGTGGTAATTGATTGTTAAAATCTTCTTGTGGGCCAAAAAAGTTTTAGATCATGCTGATATTTATTTTTTCCTTTCATTCTTGTTTTTTTGACCTTATCAATACATTGGATGAAAAAAATAACTTACAGTGGGCCGTAGGAATTTTTTAATGGTGGGACATTCAATCACAACTTTTCTTACAATATGGTCCACTTGAGGTTTGTATGACTTCATTTTTTAACGCATGTCTTTAAATTGATCTGGAAAAATGGATGGATGGTGTGGATATAGAACCGATATATCGAAGTGGACCAATGGCTGCAGAGTCATGGGTGAGACCAGGGCCATGCAAGTTTCGCACACGTGGCAGCAATGATTACTGTTTAGCGCATGAAGAGGCAAACGGATTGGCTACTCCCCTGCCACCTGCGCGGTGGCTGATGGTCGGTGGCGTATGTGCCCAGATGATGTATGTGTTTCATTCATTTCGTTCACTCATCTTTACCTGACACACCTCAGGAAAACAACAGTGAGTGATTGGACACCATTCAAATCATCCTAACGTGCATTGTACTGTTTATTTGACTTTCAATCTTCTGATTAGGTCATATAGAGCTAGACGAAGAGAAAAAACAAAAACTAACTTGATCAAAAGCTTTTATTACCCCCAAAAGGTTTTCAATGGTTGACACTCATTTAACAGTGTTTCCTATAATGTAGTATACTTGAGATTCTCAATGGTTGATACTCATTTAACAGTGTTTCATTCGGATGTATCTCATTTTTAATTTGGTACCGTAAAATGATATGGAAAAATAAATGAATGGCCTGGTTGAAACACATACATCATTTTGGGGCGACCATTAGTCATTCCCTCGTGGTAGAGAAGTATCCCATCCGTTTCCATGAAGTCTACCTTCCCGGGGACGCGGATTGCGTCCCACCCCGGCCGGTCTCTGGCCACGGACGCCAACTTCTGTGGCTGGCCCACAGTGATGTGTCAGTCTATCCATGCTGTCCATCCCTTCTCACAAATCATACGAAGGAATGTGCACAAAATGAAGATTATCTGACACTCAAGTAGCCCGCACCAGGGTCCTTGCTCTTACTCCGGTGGTAGACTCTCAGGAGTTTCAACACCAGGTCGAGGGTTCAAGTATCCATGAAATTCCACTAGTGTGAGGGACGTGGATTGCGTCCTACTCCAGCCACGAACGTGCAGTTCTGTGAATGGGCTACCGTGATGTATCTATGCATCCATCCATACTCTCGTACCATTTTAAATTATAAGCACAAAAACGTGTCACATCCAACGGGCAAATGTACCACATCACAGGTAACTCTTGCATTTAATGCAACCTGAATTTAACGCTCCCTGCGTTTAATGCTACCAAGCTTATTATTTGGGAAACGGATTGGCTACTACCCCTCCACCATGATTGATGTGTTTAATTAATACCATTAATTCATTTTTAAATATCATTTTATTGCTTGATCTAGGGATATAAATTTAAGGTGGACCACACCACATGAAAATAATAATGACCCAATATCAATCATTAAAATCTTCTCATGGCTCACTATACTGTTTGTTTGACATTCAATCTTTTGATTAGGTTATACAGGCCCGATGACCAGAAAAAACAAATATCAGCTTGATCCCAAACTTTTATAACCCCCAAAATATTTTTAATAGTCGACCCTTATTCAACATTGTTTCCTATAATGTGGTTCACTTGAGATTTGGATATAACTCATTTTTAGAATTATAATGTAAAATGATCTGTAAAAACATATGGATGGCATGGATAAAACACATACATCGTGGTGTGGCCCACATAGTACCAACCAGCATAATGGGAGTAGCCAAACCGTTCCCATTTATTTGGTGCGGGCTTACTTTTCGTTTTTTTTACAACCCTCCCCACTCACACTAGGGACGCGGATTGCGTCCTACCCCCGCCCGGACGGTAATCCGTCCGGGCAGGGCTCTGTGGGGCCCACCGTAATGTAAGCGTTTCATCCATGCTGTTAATCGTTTTTCTCAAATCCTTTTAGGGTATGAGCCAAAAAATGACGCAGGTCCAGAGATTAAGTGGATCACAAAGTGGGGATTGAACGTCCACCATTAAAAACTTCTTGGGAGCTGAATAAGTTCTGGATCAAGCTGATATTTTTGTTTTCACTTCATCCACGTCTTCATGACATTATGAATAGGTTATATGGTAAAAAAAAGAAAAAAAAGCATCACAGTGGCCCTTAGAAAGGTTTTAACGGTGAGTGTCATAATCACTACAGCTTACTTTGATGTGGTCCATTGCAATTTTTTATATTCTTCAATTTTTGGTTCATTCCCTAAAATGATCTGACAAAAACGATTAACGGCGTGGATAAAATGCTTACATCACGGTGGGCCCACAGAGCCCTGCCCGGACGGATTACTGTCCGGGCGGAGGTAGGACGCAGTCCACGTCCGGGGCACTTGCTACTGAGGTTTAACTACGAGTAATTATACTACCTTGCATGCACCCTCAAACCCTTGGCTGGTGGCCTCTAACAGTGGATCCAGACCGTCAAACTAGTGGACCACCTACGGTTGATGGAAAAGGGCCCACAGATCTCGCCGCAATTTGACTTTTGGTCCATTAGTTACGTGACCTCTCAGTTGGTCGGTCTGATTGATCTCCATATGAGCCAATCTTGCAAGTGGACTGCTTGCCTTGGTGCTCAAGCTTTAAAAATGATACTCGAGCTCTATTTCTACTCGCGCTATGTTGCCTGTTCATATGCGATCGGCTGCCAATGGCGTGCAGTGTGGGACGCGGATTAGGTGCTGTTGCCGACACAAGCCCCAGCGGTGGTGCGTTGATGTGGTGGGCTATGTGGAGTCCAACGTTACGTACATGTTTTACATCGACGCCGTCCATCCGTTTTTACAGCTCATTTTAGGGTATAAACCAAAAAACGAATCAGATCCGAAGGTTAAGTGGACCACACAACATGAAACAGTAGGGATAATGACAGTCACCGTTGAAACCTTTCTAGTGCCCACCGTAATGTTCATTTATCATCCAACCTCTTGATAAAGTCACTCAGACCTGGATGAAAGGAAAACACAGATATCTGTTTGATCCAAATCTTTTGTGGCCCCAAGAGGTTTTTATGGTGGCCGTTAAATCACCAATGTTTCCCGTGGTGTGGACCATTTGAGCTTCGGATCTTCTTCATTTTAGGGGACATGAACTAAAATGATGGAGCAAAAAGGATAGACGGCGTAGATATAAAACACATATATCACGTGGGGCCCACAGCGCGGCAACACATCGACACACGACTGCCGGGGGTGGTTTTGACAATACCATCAGATCCACGTGCGTAATTTTGCGGATCTTAATCACATGCGTGGCACGTGTGTTGGCTACGCTCGGTTGTAGCCGTTTCCTTTCTAATGATAAATTGGACTCGGATTGCGTAATGTCGTACGCAGCACCCACGTCGGTACTGTGTAATGCTGGAAAAGCTCTGTTGCTCGACTGTGATGTCTATGTTTTATCCAACCGTTCATCCATTTCTCCAGCTCATGTTAGAGCATGATCCTAAAAATGAGTCAGATCCAAATCTTAAGTGGGCCACACGACGGAAACAGTATATTTTGGACATCCACCGTTGAAACATTCTTAAAGGCAGCAAAAGTTTTTAATCTGGCTAATATTTATGTGTTTTCAGTTCATCCCCGGTTGTGTTGAATATTAAAACATCACGGTGGATCCATTTCAACGGTAAGCATTTACCTCTACACTTTTTCATGTCCTGTGGCCCAATTGAGTTTTGGATTTTTCTTGTTTTGAGAATTTTACACTAACATGAGCTGGAAAATCGGATGGACGGATTGGATTTCTCACAAACATCATGGTGGGCCCCACCTAGCTTCTGACCGCCGGAGGTGGCAGGCAAGCCGCGGCCTGCTTAGGGCTTGACAAACCAAAGAAAAAGAGAAAGAAGAGCATTCAATACATCTCTTCTCAAAACCTCCAAATTCCATCCATTCCATGGATTTTCTTCATCTGCTCTTCTCATAACTTCCAATTCTCTGCAGAACGGAAAATTCCGAAACTGCCCTTCGTTCTCTGCAACTTTCCTTTACATCATCTTAAATTCCACGGCACCCCCTAAAAAAAAAGAAAAAAAAAAAAAATCCTTCTGCTCCTTTTCTTTCATAGAATCTGCATCTGATAGGCCATGAATCTCTCTCCTTCATGTCATTTTTCGCCATCTGAAACCGATTTCAATAACCAATCTCTCTTCCCGTTCTCTGAAAATCGATTTCCAAGGATATTTTCATTTCTGGGTCAGTCTCAAAATGGAGGAATTTTCAAGAAACCATCTCATTGTCGACAGGATTCCCACCAATTTAGAGGAATTTCTAGAATGGCCAAGTACGAAAGAACTGAAAAATCTAGGTCTTTTTAAGGCCTAGATCAGATTTTTGTGTTTTTGGTCATGAAAGGTGGATTTGTCAGCAAACTTAGATCAGTTTCTTCTTATTCTGCTTCTTAATCCAAGGATGTTTAAGGCCCATATCAGATTTTTAGGGTTTTGGGCCTGATATGTGAATTTCTTGCGGAATATAGATCAGTTTCTTCTGAATTTTCTTTCATTTCAGGCCTTTTAGTTGATATTTATAACTATGTGTTCGGAGCCGGCAGTTGTCGACATCAGTTCAGATGAAGAAGGTGAATGGAATGACAAAGTTGATGCTCCTATCGATTGGCTTTCCGAACTTTTCGATTGTGTTGACAACGAAGCTGAAGAATCTGATGATGTTGTGGTTGTGGATGAACTTTCTTGTGCTTCGATCCAGAAGCAGAATTATACGCCTTCAAACACAGTAAAAGGCATCGCAGGAGATGAATCAGATGATGAGTGCCTGATTTTGGATGGCGATCCTGATAATCCGGTTGCGGTTGTGGATGATGCTGGGAATGGATCGGATGATATTCTCATCGTAGGCGAAAAAGGGCAGGTAAAGATTCTCTTTGTTTCCTTTGTATTTGCATTTTTTTTTATTGGGTTTATGAGTGTGGTATATTTTAATTGATCCTTTGGATGGGTTGGATTTTGTTAAAGCATCGTCGACTTTGTTTCGAGTTTATGCCAATTGATCATCTGAGCAGGTTCTGATAGTGGTGTTGGTTTGTGTGTGTGAGAGAGGGAGGGAGGGAAGGAGCTTGTATTTCTTTTCTAACTATTTATTTGGGTTTTGATATTTCAATTCGAGATTTATGTTTGAATAAGGAGGTGAAGATCGGTTTTTCTTTTCTAACTATTGATTTGGGTTTTGATGTTTCAATGTGTAAATCTTGAATAAGGAGCTGAAGATTGGTTTTTCTTTTCTAACTATTGATTTGGGTTTTGATGTTTCAATGTGAGATTTATATTCGAATACAGAGACAAAGCTTGTGGCAAAAATGACCACTCTTTCGGCCCCTAAATTTTGGTGCCTCTGTTTTCCATGTTGTTAATCATTTGAAGCAAAGCTTAATCTAGACTCAATTAAGCTCACATAGACTATTTAATGACTTTTGAGATTCTCTTCTCGCTACTGAATTTCACAGATCCCTTTAGATTCCTTGCTCATCACTTGCTCATTTCTTAGGAGCTTTCTACATCTTTTAATATTCAATTTATGGATGGGATTGTCACTAAGGTAGCTGCTCAACGTCAATCCATGGTTTGTATCATAAGAGGAGTAAACAAGAGATGTAAATGTGCTATGGAGTAGAGGAGGTCCAAAGGCTTCATCGTAGGTGGCGTTTTTAGAAAAATTGCCACAGGGGCATGTGGGGTAGGATGTGAAGGTGGAGCTAATGTGGCTATTGGTTGTTCCTTTCCATTTGCATTGACGGATTTTTGTATATTTGTTGCTCTTCTGCTTGATTAGCCTGCTGCTCGTAAAATAGTAGCTATTGACAGTTGTACTAATGGACTTTTTAAGAATTAAAAACAAAGAGTGTTATGGATGGGTGCCTTTTAGAAAGTTCCATGTTTTTTTGCTACACCTTTGATGCAAACTAAGACTGGTGGGAAACTAACAGAAAATTATGCAAATTCATGCCACTGCCAGATTTTTGCATGCAATCACCATGATGTAGGATTTTTCTCACACAGGAAAACAACTGATTTTAAAGCCCTATGATCAGCTGACCGCTGGGAAGACTAGCAACATCACAAGTAGGAACATGTTTCGTTTCAGATTTGAACTGCTCTCCTAGATTATCTATAGGCTGGATTTTACAAAAATTAAATAACAAAACTGAAAGATGGGCTCTACTTCCTAAAATAAAATGACTATTTATAGGCTTCTCATACTATTGAACTGCCTAAAAGACTGATGCATACAGTTAGGGATTGCATATACAATCATTACGTCCAATGGAGAATTACTTCCTATAATATGACTAATGTCACCTAAATCGCCAACCTATAGGTATAAGTATAACTAGTGTTCGAAGTATCGGTATCGCTACAAGTTTCACTAGCTGGGGATACAGAAACAATATCGATATTGTCGATAATATCTCTGATAAACCAGAAATGCGGGAAAACATTGGAAAATGGTAGAAGTGAAACTTTAGGAGATGCTAAAATACACATATTTGCATATTTAGAAATAAAAAATTTGTAAAAAGAATGTATACACAATAAGTTTCCATTTAATGGGGGCTTAAAAGCATGTGTTGTCGTGAGAAATAGTCTAACCATCCTATTGATCCCATCTAACCATCCAATCATCCATCCAAACATCCATTGATATTGCATAATATCAACAACTCACAATATTTTGCCAAGAAATCATCAACAACTGGAAAGAAAACGAAAGATTATGGCCTTAATATCGAGCATGTTGCGATAACGATAATATTGAGATATTATCAATATTAGCAATGATAAATTGAAAACAGCATACAACAATGTGCTCGTAAAAAAATTTGAAATATATTTTTTTTTAACAAACAAACTTTATGTGATATCTCTATATTGATGATATTATTGAAATATCATCGATACACTTGTGATACAAGCGTCATTACACAGTCGAAAATATTGGCGATATCAATACATTGACAATACAAGCAACGCCTGGAATTTACACAATTGAAAATATTGGTGATATCGATATGCTGGCGATACTTAGGGATGCATTGCTGATGTCT
This sequence comes from Magnolia officinalis, assembly GCA_021015155.1. Classification (NCBI taxonomy): domain Eukaryota; kingdom Viridiplantae; phylum Streptophyta; class Magnoliopsida; order Magnoliales; family Magnoliaceae; genus Magnolia; species Magnolia officinalis. The sequence goes on along the minus strand of JAJHSJ010000005.1, from coordinate 21,007,862 downwards.
GGAATTTCTAATACTACTGGTGTTATCGGTATTGCTACCAATGTTATTGGTATCGCCAAGCTAGAGATAACGATAATATTGGAGATATTTCGATAATATCGGAGATAATTCAAACAATGGGTATAACTAATGTTACCTAACTGAATGACACAGTCTGATTTATGGGTCATTTGTGAACAAGATTGCTACTTTTACCGACCCAAATTTTTTTGTTCTATACTCTCATTGTTGATCAAGTTATAATGTAAATTTATATTTAGAATGTAGATATTTATACTTTGATTTATGCAATAGCATTTAATACAATGCTATGCATGTGTATATACAAGCATGGCATTCATTATTTCATATATAATTTTCATTATCAATTTGTATATTGAACTATATTACATATAACATTCATAACATTCTATAGGCTGGATTCTCTGAAAATTATGTAAGAAAACTGAAAGATGGGCTCTACTTTCCAAAATAAATGACCATTGGAAGGTTTCTTATAGCATTGAATTGCTGAAAAAACTGGCGCATACAGTTCATCGGGATTGCATATACAATCAAAATTACAGCCAATTGAGAACTACTCCTATAATATATAACTAATGTTACCTAAATCGTCTACCTATAGTTATAACTAATGTTACCTAACTGAGTCACACGATCTGATTTATGGGTCATTTGTGAACCGGATTGCTACTCGACTGTTCCAATTTTTTTGTCCTATACTCTTTTTTTTTTTTTTTTTTTGAAAGATGAAGCCAGATGTATTAGTCAGAGCCAAGAACAAAAACAGAACAGAAGAAAGAAAAAAGAAAAAAGAAACAAAAAGGAAATAAATAAATACAAAGGCCAGCCCCCGGCTGGACAGCACCCTCAAGGAAAAAGCCCAACAGAAAAGACCCTAAACTCAGGGCGCCCAACCCTTAAAAACAATGACACCCTACTAAACACCCTAGCATTGGATCCCTGAAGTTTTCTGAAGCACCGGCTATATTCCTTTCAGCCCAAACTGACCCTAAAACTCAGGGCACCCAATCCCTGAAAAACAATGACACCCTACTAAACACTCCAACAATGGATCCCTGAAGATTTCTGACGCACCGGCTATTCTTTTCAGCCCAAACTGCCCAAAGGATTGCAAGGAGAAGAATCCTCCACTTCTTGTGACCTAAGTTCCCCCACCTGAGGCATCGTGCCACGAACTGAAGAGAAGATCAACGGAGGAGGGCGTCTTTCTATCCTCTTATTGTTGATTAAGTTATAATGTAAATTTGTATTTAGAATGTAGATATTTATACTTTGATTTATGCAATAGCATTTTATATAATACCATGCGGGTGGGATCTATTATCATAACATTCATTATTTCATATATAATTTACATTATCAATTTTTATATAGAAATATATTACATGTACTTAGTGTTTGTACTGGAGGGACACACGTGATCTTACCTCTAGCATACCACATATTCGACGAAGTAGCGAACATGTGTGTGTGTGTGCGCGCGCGCTTGCGTGTGCATGTGTGTGTGTGTGCGTGTGTGTGCGCATTGTATACCATATGCATGTGAGGTTGCACCATGCAATCTGACGTGGTTAGATGGGCCTACTTTGTATCACTCAGGTGGGATTGGAACTGGTTTAACTGAATGCATCATCCTCTGGGGAAGAGGGATGAAGTTAGTGCTTTCGGCTGGATGAGGTGACAGAAGGGATATCCTACGTTTTTCTGATGCATGCAAAAAAATTGGGTTGAAGAGAAGTGGAGGCTGTCTTTGACACAACACAGTGATGTCTTAGAACATTTTGGCACATGATGCTATGCACGGCTATGGTTGATGCATGTTAGCCATCATTGAAGCTTGAGGTGTGGTTGATTCAGTTAAGATTGCTGACCTTATATAAATTGGTTCGCCTTTTAGGCAAAAATCAAGTTATTTCGCCTGGATTCCAAATCTGCTATCTGGGTTTTTGAATTCTGACCAGAAGTGCATTGTCACGTCAGGTTAATATTTAGATCTGCTTGAAGTAGCGTTAGTTTTCCAAACTCTGAGATATCTCTCTTCTTATTTGCACTTTCAATGCCAACGTTGATTTGAAAATGTTCTGCAGTATTACCCTTGGATATGGGAGGCTGTATGACCCCATACACCATCTCCTTCCTTGAAAGTTTCTAATATTAGCTTGATAATTGAAAGAACTCCATAGCGCATTACATCTGGAATATTGGTGTGCTTGTTTAGTTTGATCATATGTTTTTGAAACCAGACTGACTTTGATTGGAACTGACAGGTCAACCAGTCTGTTTGTCTGGTTTTGGCTTATCTCTAAACTGGCCAGTTCACCAGTTATATATATATATATATATATGATATATATATATATAACTAAGTGGTTTGTGTTGTTTTCTGATGGTTTTAAGCTAGAAGAAACACAAGCATCATTTGAATAACCATCATAAATTTCTTGATGTGGGTCTCCTTTTATTCAATGCCAAACGAATGTAGAAAAGCCTCTTTCCTCCAAATTGTATCTAGAACCTACAAAACATCAGAGATTACAGAGGAAACTTTCAAGTTGGAAGAGTTGTCAACTCAGCATCTCTCATTAGGAGGTCATCTAATGTTGCCGCTCTTTCAAAATTGTTCCTTTATTTCATGTCTTTGTTCATGTGTCCTCAGTTACTGTTGGACAGATTGGAGAAGTTAGGCGTGACATTTTGTGGAGAGGGGCAGAGCAAAAACACAAATTTCAGCTCCTAAAGTGGGAGAAGAAGATTTGCAAGTTTTTTGCCGAAGGGAGGGAAGGTATTAAGGTGTTGGACACAATGAACTTGGCTCTAATTGACAAATGGCTGCGGAGGTTTGGAATTGAAGAGGGGAGGCTGGGGAAAGAGGTAATTGCTTCTAAGTATGGGGTCTAGAATGGAGGTTTGGGGGGTGAGGGTATCTTCAAGGTATAGAGCCTTTGAAATATGGAAAACAGTCATTGAGATGATTCCTAAGTTTAACGAAGGGGTGTCCTTGGTGATTGGTGATGGGATATGTGTTTGCTTTTGGGAGGATGTGTGGTGTGGTAAAAGATACGCTTTAGGAAGACTTCCCAAGACTAGCCCGATTGAAGCCAGAGAGGAACGTAACAATAACTCGTTGTTATTCCATATGTGGGGATTTTGTGGTGTGGTCTCCTCCATGCCGAAGGGAATTATCGGATGGGGGAGTGCATGAGTTTGTCAGGCTTTTAGATCGGTTGCAGGGGTACCATCCTTCACTGACTAACAATGAAGCGATGATATGGAAATCTCACAAATCGGGGCGCTTCTTGGTCCCATCTTCTTGAAATTGAGCGTGGTGGGCTCACGGGCTGTGCGTGCGGAAGCTTGGCAGAGCTAAGGAATGATGTCTATGTCCTGTGGGGAGGGGGTGATTAGAACCAAATAAAAATTTTCCATTTTAAACACAATTGCTTACTTAGACTAATATGCAAATAGAACTAAGACAATTAACTCTAAGGCTTCTAAGCCAATAGAGGGTCCAATCACATAGACTACAAATGATATGCCAATGAAGCAACTAGTCTATATATGATAGTGTACATGTGTGTATGAGATGTGCTACCTATCAATTTCTAGCATTCATCTAATCATGCATACATATAATTAAACATTCAATCACATAAGCATAATCAAATAAGTGCTCAAAAATATCCCAAACACAAGCATGTATAGTGGTTCGGTTTCCGTACTCTACACTTGGCAGATGCACTCAACCCATGAGTGTACTGAATTTCACTATCGAAGGTTTTAAATCAGGTGTTGGGGAAAATTTTGACAAGTCGATAAGTTGGCTTATGCAATGGACCAACTCTACTTAACCAGCACGGGACCAGTGAAACCCGTGCCTGATAAGGTGTATACGTCCAGAAACAGGCCGACCTTCAAGAAGGTTGAGGCAACTGTAAGGACACTCAAAGAACACGATTACGAGCCCATTCGGATAAACTGTGTTTTGGTCTAATGGGTCAACTACGGATCGACTACAGATCAACCATAGGTCAGTCATAGGTCGACCATAGATCTACCCAAAATCGGTTATTATCCAGCTATAGCTCTGTTATAGCTCAGTCATTGGACGACCATGGATCGGCTAACGTCCAGTTACAGGTTTGGCAACGTCCCATGACAAGGTCAAGGACCATTAGTGCCCAACTAAAGGGAACACGGATCCTCCGACCCAATTATTGGTTGAAGACGGTGAATGTTGATCTGTTGAAGATGGTGAATGCTGATCTGTCAAGCTGATCGGTATCGCTTGTTCTCGAGTCGTCACCCACCTATAGGAGCCGACCTAAATGTGAGCTAGAGATATGAGGAATCTCCTAGCATCGCGAAGATCTCTCCCCAGATCTTCGGGGGATAAGATCCGATCCCAATGACTTCGGAAGCCAGTAAAATCGCAAAGATCCCGAATCCGAACGGATCTCTAAAATATCAAGAAGAGTCCTCGTGCATACAGTATGCCTTAAGATTTGGATTTCAAGCCTCCAACAATACAGCGGAATACGAGGCTTTGCTCGTCGGACTCAAATTAGCAGCAAACATGGGGGGCTCAACATCTCAAGGTCTTCAGCGACTCACAGTTGGTCGTCAACCAAATAACTGACGCCTATCAAGCCAAAAAAGAGCGCATGAAAGCGTACCTTCGAAGAGCCAAAGAATTGATCAATAATTTTCGGAAATGTAGCGTCGCCTTGATTCCACGGGCCGAGAATTCAAAAGCTGACATGTTAGCAAAGCTCGCTACAACAGATGAAGATCAGATCCCGAGGTCTATCCCGATCGAATTCCTACCCAGACCGAGCATCAATGAAGCCAAGCTCACGAACGTGCTTCCACTCAGCTCGAAATCAACCTGGATGAATCTGATCATCAACTACCTCGAGAGCGGCCAGTTACCCGAGAATCGAACGGAAGCACGGTGAATGAAGATCAAAGCTGACTGATATATCATACTTAACGGTATATTTTATAAGAAAGGATTCTACCTTCCTTACCTGAGGTGCGTCTGACCAAATAGAAGCAGAATACGTCCTACGGGAAATCCATGAAGGAATTTGCGGGAACCACTATGTGGGACGAGCGTTGGCACACAAAGTCTTTCAACAGGGTTATTATTAGCCGACTATCTAGCATGATGCACGGAAGCTCGTCCAGAGATGCAACAAATGTCAGAGATTCGCAAATATACCTCGGCAACCACCGGAAAAGCTCACCCCTATGGCCGAGCTGTGGCCGTTCACTTATAGGGGGGTTGATATTATCGGTCTGCTCCCCATGGGTAAAGGTCAGACAAAGTTCGTTGTCGTAGCTGTCGACTATTTCACCAAGTGGGCAGAAGCGGAACCGTTAGCAAAGATAACCAAGCAAAAGATCACGGACTTCGTTTGGAAGAATGTCATATGCAGGTTCAGGATCCCTCGGACTATCGTTTCTGATAACGGGAAGCAATTCGATAACAAACAGTATTAAGAAATGTGTAAGAACCTCGGAATTCGCAACGTTTACTCGTCACCACGACATCCACAGGCGAATGGACAGGTCGAAGCAGTCAACAAGATCATCAAGCATCATCTCCGTACCAAACTCAAGAATGCTAAAGGAGTGTGGGCCAAAGAACTCATTAAAGTTCTCTGGGCCTATCGAACTACTGCCCGAACAGCTACTGGGGAAATCCTTTTCGCCTTAACATATGGAGCAGAGGCAGTTACTCCCGTAAAGATCAGACTACATACAACCCGGACAGATTTATTCGATGAATAGGCCAATACCGAGCTTATGACCCTCAATCTCGACCTCCTCGAGGAGCAAAAGGAACAAGCTCGGACTCGGACCATCATTCGCCAACAACAAGTATCATGCTTCTACAATGCGCGGGTCAAGGTCAGAAGATTTCGAGTTGGAGACTTAGTTCTTCGGAAGACGTTCCAGAATACCAAGGAGATAGGGTCAGGGACTTTAGGTCCGAATTGGGAAGGACCCTATGTGATATCAAGCACAAGCCGACCTGGTTCGTATCGACTAGAAGACCTAACTGGATAGCTGCTCCCGCATCCATGGAACGCCGAGCATTTGAAGATCTACTACCCTTAAGTCGGTACAACGTTCATTATGTATTATTCAATTCTGAGCTACATTAATAAAGCATCAACACTTTATCCGATCAATTCCCGACCAAGATCTGACCAACCAATGATCTTGATCCGATCAATTCCTGATCAAGATCCGACCAACTAGTGATCTCGGTCCGATTAACGACTAAGCTATATCCGAACTAACAGGCTTACACAAGTTTCATCGATTCTCCGGGTAATATCGGACTGAAGCCAGAGTCACGACTTAAGCTCAGCCAACTCACTCACATGAAGCAAGCAACGATCTACTTAGCTCAAGAATTCAGAATTCAAGAAAAACAAGTATTTTCATTGATAAGGCCCAAAGGGCATGATTACATCAGTAAAAATCCCCCCCCCCCCCCACCCAAAAAAAAATAATAATAATAATAAAAATAAATAAATAAATAAAAAAAATAAAAAATAAAAATACATGTACACCGATCTACAAATAAGTATTAAAAAAAAAAGGCACGAGCGAGCAGTGCTTGAAGCCGAAAAGGCACGACCGAGCAACGCTTGAAGTGCTTGAAGCTTAAAAAGGGAAAGGTAGAGCAGGATGAAAGAAATACTACTCTGCAAAAGCCGAGCATCAAGCCTCGGAAGGTTGCTCCGGAGTCACCTCAGGAGTCGCCTCAGGAGCCGCTTCATTACCCGACCCATCGAAACTCGACTCTGGCTCATCAAAAGCGGAGAGATCGAGCTCTAGGAAGGTCTCTCTCATCGCCCTCACGCACTCAGCGTAGCTTTGACAGAAGAGGTTATCCCTCTCATTCAGGAACGCCTGAGACGATTCGAACTCTTGGACAGCCTCCTTCCGAGCTAGGGCGATCACAACCTTGGTCTCCTTCCTCAGCTGCTTCAGCTTCCCCTCGGTCTCGACGAGCCGAGCATGACACTCATCGTGCCAGCGCTTGGCTTCCTCCAGCTGCGCGACTACCTCGACCTTCTCAGTGAAAGACGCCTCAAGAGTCATCTTCGCAGCCTTCAGCTCGGCTTCAACCTGAGTCGCCCTTTGTTCGGCCTCCTTTGCTCGATCGCGCATCCGAGCAAACTCGGCGCCCGCCTTCAATACGCACAGGGTGAACTACAGAGAAAAAGAAAAAAGGGTAAAGACGAGCAACAAAAGAAAACAACTTCAAATCAACTTCGGATGATGTGCTTACTCCAAGCAGGCTCGTCGACACATGACCAAGAAGCGTGTCCATGGGAGATCCGAACAAGCTGGCGTACTCCTCTTCGACCGTATGACAGTCTACCCATGGGAGGATCTCCTCCACGGTTCGGCGAAGGGTCCCTCGCCGCCTCCACCCTCCCTGATGGTCGAGCCTCGGCAGGAAGCTCAAAAGCCCCTTGGACGTCGATGGGGGCGACGTTTTCTGGAATGACTATTCTAGCCGCTCCAAAGGTCTCTACCTCCATCGCCTCCCTCGACCTCGAAGACGATCGGGCAAGAAGGGTTGACCTTCCCCTTGGCCTTAGAGGAGGTCTTCCGTTTCTTCTTCTTTGGAGCCGTTGATTCATCTCGGGGAGGTGCGCGAACCTTGGAGGGAGGGTGGAGGAAGGGCCGAGCTTCAAGCATCTCTGTGTCACCGCACAAAAACGTTACGTCAAAAAGATTCCTGAAAAAAATTTCAGTTGTGGGGCTCGATTGAAGACCTTACCCAAGTTCTTACTAGTAAGTGTTGAGTCCAAGCCTGTTTTTAGAAGTAGCTTGGGCTAGAGAAGTACTCTCCAAGACCTCTTATCCCGTCAAGCGCCCGCAAGTCCTTGATTTGAGCGAGCGACCCGCTGCCGAGCAACGGAGGATGCTTGGGTATAGCTACAATTTTTATTTTTTTTTATTTAAAAAAAAAAAAAAAAAAAACGCAAGTAACGAAGGTCAGACATCAGTAAAAATCGATCGACTGAAGGACGACTACTACAACAAAAATACTGACCTGGGTCAGAGAAAGCTCGGGGGACAAGGGGTTGAGATGATTTTGGCTCGGCCATCTCCCAGCACCCAAAGGCCCAGAACCATTTGTCCCTCCAATTTTTATTGGAGGACAGAGGGTCGGTTATAAGGGCCCCGCCAGTGTTCCGCCGGGCTGAAGATTGTTTGGCTTTAACTGGTATAGGTGAAGGAACTCATCCACTGAGAGTTCAGGCTGGTCTTGCTCGCCCATAAGACTGCGCAGCCGAACAAACCCTCCACCCGTTCGGGATCATCTGTCCTGGGGCTAAGCCAAGGCGAGCTAGCACACGCCTGACTATTCCCTGCAAAAGAAGCCACAAGACGCATTGAAGCGCGACCTGGAAGATCGCGACGGCCCCCTTCGGAGGTTGGTCCGGTAGCTCATCCGGCGAAGGAAGCCGGAAAACTACAGACTCAAGGACATGATATCCAAGCCTAATCCGGACCAACTCATCCTCAGGCAGGGTCGAGGACACCGGCCCCCTCGGACCTTCTCGTCATCGAGCTCCTTCGGATCCACTTCGCCGGGAGGGTCGCGCCCCACAGCGACCGACTCCTTTGTCGGGGATGTACTTGGTGCCCTAACATAGGCGCTGGTCTCTGCGCTGGGGACAGATTCAACGCCCTAGCCATGGGGCGCCAACCTCTGTGCAAGAGACCGCTCCAACACCCGCGACAATGACGATTGGAAATCGGCGTATGCCATCATCACCAGCGGCGATGGTGGGTTCGACATTACCCTGAGGCGACTACTCGCCCCACCGTCGCCGCTAGAGACCCCCTCCCGCGAGCTCAATGAACTTGACATGTTATGTTTACGAGTGAAACCACTCGGAAATGGAAAAGCGAGGAAAGATAGCAGCTTGACGGGGGAAGGGAATGGACACTGAAATCGTCCAAGTAGGGAATGGAGGATGAAGAAGAGGAAGAAGCAGAAATGTGAAAGGAGCCCTAAGGGTTAGGGCTTCCCTTTCATAGTCGTGCCACGTGGCAGCCATTAAAAACCACTATCAACGCACGTCCGTACGGCGTCCCCTCGACTACGCTAACTCGACATGTGGCACGACCCCATGCGTTGCTCGACCCCAACATCGAATACGATGCCACGCGTCACGATCCCATTGGTCCGTCATCGAAAAGACGGCTTGGCGCCCCACGTGACCTCGAGCCATGAAACGACACGTCATAATTACGGACTGACAACGCTTCGACTACCGTGCTGGCCGCCATACCTGACATTTATGACATTACGACTCGACTTAGTCCATGCATAACCCGACCTAACTATGGCCAGCTTACTTTCCGAACCTTCGTAAATCGGCTTGAAAAATAAGGGGGGCTCACCGTTGGGGGAAAAATTGACAAGTCGATAAGTCGGCTTATGGAATGGACCAACTTTCCTTAACCAGCACGGGACCAGTGAAACCCGAGCCTGATCAGGCGTCTACATCCAGAAACAGGCTGACCTTCGAGAAGGTTGAGGCAACTGTAAGGACACTCAAAGAACATGGTTACGAGCTCATTCGGATAAACCGTGTTTTGGCCTAATGGGTCAACTACGGATTGACTACAGATCGACCATAGGTCGGTCATAGGTCGACCATAGATCTACCCCAAATCAGTTATTATCTGGCTATAGCTTAGTTATAGCTCGGTCATTGGACGGCCATAGATCGGCCAACGTCCGATTACAGGTCAGGCAACGTCCCACGGCAAGGTCAAGGACCATTAGCGCTCAGCTAAAGGGAACATGGATCCTCCGAACCAATTATTGGTCGAAGATGGTGAATGTTGATCTGTCGAAGATGGCGAATGCTGATCTGTCAAGGTGATTGGTATCGCTTGTTCCCGAGTTGTCACCCACCTATAGGAGCCGACCTAAATGCGAGCTAGAGATACGAGGAATCTCTTAACGTCCCAAAGATCTCTCCCCAGATCTTCGAGGGATAAGATCCGATCCCGATGACTTCGGAAGCCGGTAATCTCGCAAAGATCCCGGATCTGAACGGATCTCCAAAATATCAGAAAGTGTCCTCATGCAATTGCCTTCCCTATATATAGAGGTATCTCCAACCATCAAAGGTACGCTTATTCTTACCCTAGCACTCGACTGGTGTCTCTTTTTCGGAGACCCTGCCCTACAAAAAAGACCCCGTTCCTGACTGAGGCATTGGAGAGTCCCCTGCACTAGACAGGGTCTCCTTTGTTCTTCTTTCGTACCTATGTAGATTTAGAAGGGTCACCCGCGGAGGGTCTGTCGGAAATCTGCATCAACATCAGGTTTACCTCGAACCTTTACAATCCTACACAAGAACCGGCTCCTGCAAGAGACTTTACGTGATTTTTTATAGGCTCGCCACGAACCTCAGTCCTACATATGAACCTACTGACGTACACTCCCGTCGGAGGCTCCTGCAAGAGACTTGAGTTGGTTTTCTATCGGCTAACTAACAACCTTGGTCTTAGTTCAAGGACCTACGTTTACTCTCGTCGGAGGCTCCCACGAAGATTAACACATATACACCCGTGTTCGGTGAATTCGACCCTTCACAAGAACCTAGGTCCTACATAAGAACCTATTGAGTTTGGATCACAAACTTTTATCTTCAATCTTACACAAGGAAAGAGAGTATAGGGACTCTTACAAATGACAACTTGTCTGATTGAGCCTTTTTTGTAGCGTCATCTCAGGTTGCTAGATCGATGTTCTCCCATGCTTCAATCAGCTCCAATTTGCTCGCTGATCATGATGCCGATGCGTTGCCAATGCTTCAACTCCAAGATCAACCGCCTTGCATGTGATATTCCTTTGAGGTGACCAAGTTGATGGGAGGCTAGGTGAATCTCTTACAACTAATGGAATGCTATAATTCAAGGGGATTCACTAAGATGGGTCTTCTAGAGGATTTAGACAGATTTGAGTATAGGTTCAAGTCTATTCTCTAGAAAATGGTGGAATTCAAGCTCATCTTCGAGGTGGAGGTTAGAATCCTCATTAGAGTGTTAATCACAAGGAAGATAACTTGGAACACATAAGTTTAGAGGCTTGGAATGAGGGATATGATCATTAAATCACCTAAGCTTCTATTGTACCAAAAATCCCTTCAAATCCCCAAGAACCAAATGTCCTATATATGGAGTTCGAGCTCCAAAGATTAAAAAAAGGGCAAATAACGGCTTTGTCGATGGCATTGAGAAAATCGGATTTCCGGCTAAATTGTTGTTGGACAATTTTCACACTGCTATCCGATACGATCAACTGGTCTTCGATGGTATCGAGAAACTCGGATCAAAATATCACAACTCGTTGGACATATATGAGTTACCTACTCGATTCCATCAAGTGGTCTTCGATGCCATTGAAGACCCCTTGAGGTCTGCTCGATGAGATTGAGCACCACTCGAAAGTATGTTGTTTTGGGCATACGATTTCATAGCAGATTTACACCTCTTATAGCCATGTTCCAATTGGGCTCCTAAGGCTAATGGATGATCAACAAGGTTTACCTATTAGGTCAGGATCATCAAGAGGTTTAATGGGTGGTTTCGGGTCAAGGGTTAGGGTCACCATGGCACCTCATTTACCTATTCTTTGCTCCTTGATGCTCATGTCCTCTTGTGTCTTCGGTCTTTCGCTTCCAAGGGTTCAACCAACTACATGACACACGAACTCACGTGATTGACAAACAAGATGCACAAATCAGTGCACTAACACTTTTTACAAGATGCTTCTGAAACCAACGTATGAGGTGAGATCTGTGCACATTTACTATTTTTGGCACTACCAGTGTTTTAAATAGCTACGCTATGTAGCATGTAGCTTACACTGTAGCGTAGCTTAGCCTTAATGCTATGTAGCTCATGAAAATAGCTTAAGTCGCGTATAACCTACGCTACATAATAATTTGCATATGTTGCATGCTATAAAGACTATGCTACACACTACGTAGCTCACATTACAAGTTATTTTCACTATAACATTAAAATCAATTAGTTTTCTATGATTGGTTACATTTTTCTATTTTCAATAAAAATTACTTAATCTTTTCAATGCTTTTAGTGAAATAATATAAGTTACAATATTAAATCAGTTTTGTTGCTCCTTCTTTACCTTTATATTTAATCATTGCCATTTCCTATTACTTTAGGTTGCGTTTGGTTGCAATAAATATCATGAAATTTCTTTAAATTTCATTATCAATCAGTCTAATTTGGTGCAAAATATCATGAAAACGATGCAACCAAGCGCAACTTTGATTTAAAAATAATAATCTAGAAGTAGCGTGTAGCTTACGCCTCACGCTTTAGAGGGGTGAACGCTATGCTAAACGCTATTCGCTATTTAAAACAATGGGCACCACCGTGCCCCTTTTAAGGTGGTGCTGTGGCAGCCTTTCTGTGAGAGGGTGTGGGAGTGCTTCTTTCCGATTTTCAATGTTTTGCTAGGGTCGATTATTGGCCTATTGTGGGCTTGGCATGGTTGGGTTTGGAAAGGAAGGCACGATCATATGGTGTCTAACATTAATGGCTGCATTGTGGAACACTTGAGGGGAACACAATAGCTGTTGTTTCCAAAATAGGAGCGGATTGGTGGGAGAGAGAGTGCGTAAGGTTAATAGTGCAGTTGTGGGCTGAACGTCCGCCTTGAGAGCCATGGATGATTGTAACCTTTTGTCTATCTGTGGGTTGTTTTGTTAAGCTGTATTCTTATTCTTTTTCAGCCATGGCCTAGTTGGTTTTCTCAATAAAATTTCAGTTACCCTTCCAAAAAAAAAAAGTGAACATTTGGCAATTTGCCATGTTTTCCTTTCAAATCCTCCTATATGAACAACGGATGCAATTATTTGTTCAATCTCTAGGGCGAATTGATAGTTTTTCTGTTGGAAAATCTTCTGTTGTTTCACCAATAATAATAATAATAATAATAATAAATCTTGCGTTCTTTTGAGATTTGTAAGCGATTTGTATGCTTTTGGCTAATTCAGTAAAGGACGCGTTTATCTGAAAATTTTACCTTGATACCAAGATGGGATGGCAGTCCTAGGGGTTTGTCAGAGCTTAGGTTTATATGATTTGAGCAGTAGAGAGTGAGAGGGAGGGGCATTATTCGTGCGTGAGCTGGAGTTGGACTCAGAAAAGAAGTAAACCATAAGCTATTGGTGCAGGAGCCATGGGGAAAAGAGAGCTAAAATTCCTATTTACTTAACCTGATTCAATTGGTCTAAATTTTTTGTTGAACCTGTCCAGTTCAATCCGGTTCATTTTAGTTGGATTGGATCAGTCACGTTGATACTGAAGAGGCTGGTCTAGTTTTAAAATGTTGGTTTTGAGACAACAAATCGTGCTTGTATTGGGAATAGTTTCTAGAAGCTTGACTACTGATGTATGATTTCTGTCAATTCAGCAGTGGTTCTTGAATGGCTGGTTGCTTGAAGTATCCATATTCTTATGCACTTGCTAATACTTTCGCTTTCAACGCTGTAATTGGATTGGCTAGTGGAGAAGATGAAGGGGAAGAATAAATAATGATAAATGAGGGGCAGAATGGTTGAAACCCTAGTAGTTGAAGAGGATCACTGGCAAGATAATTGAAGAGTTTCTATTTCAGGAAAAATCCATGTGACAAAATTTCCTATCTGCAAAGGTGAATGTGTTTATAATTTTATATCCTGGTGATTGCCCCTCAATTTGACAGGGATCCCTCATTTCTTCCTTTCCAACTTATTGATCGACAGAGATTTTTATTCCAAGGGGGCTATAGGTTTTACATCTTGAGTTTAGTGTTTGAGATCTAAAATTTCAGGAAAAAAAAAAAGGTGGGATTGAAGAAAGATGAAAACAGAAATAACTCCAAAAGGAAGGAACTTCATCTGTGAGGCTGCTAACAGCACATTGCCTGATACCATAGTTTGGCATGTAAAAAGGAGAGCCACATCTTGAATCTTCAGTTCTGAATTTGTTTTTTTTTTTTTTTTTTGTTTTTTAATCCTCATTTTTTTAACACACGGCTTTTCCTTATGTCCCTGCCCTCATGGGGCCCCAAAGCTTTTGAGTGACATGTGGGATGCCGCATGTCATTCAAATGGAAGATTGGGCATCCTGCATGTCATTCAAAAGCTATGGCGATGTTGCTAACATCCCCATGCAGCTCAGGGCATTAGCAAAACACATTTGAATAGTGATAGAAATGCAAATTCCCTGAACCAGATCTTGTGATGCAAAATCTGAAAGGAAGAAAAGATGCAGGAGAAGAAGAAGATTTAGGGGAAGGGATGGATCTGAGGTGGGTGCTTAAACATTCTGAAGAGGGACTGTATATACAGCCAAATAGCATATTCACAAAACAGTCCAAATCAGCAGAAAGAGCTGACCATGCAGGCTGCATTTGCCCTCACCTTTTTGCGTGAATATTGCCTACGGACAGTTTGAGCTTGTGGGGAAACAGAGTCCAAAATGTTTGGGGCTTTTGGACAGCTGGCAATGCTGGATTACTTGAGGATTTTAAAATGTTTGTTCTCGAATCTTGCTAATGAATTTTAGAGCCAAGATTAGATTTAGCCAATGGCTGGGATTTGAAAAGGGTTTGACTTTTTAGAGTTGTCAAGGGGTATAAAGGGGTTGTCATGCAGACATACAGACACAAAACATAAATGAGTTTTTGGGTTTTTGGGTTTTGGGCGTTGGTGCTCAATTTTATTGGTATGGTTGAAGCGATCTCTCCTCTTTTTGCAATGCACATTTGAATCTTGTACATTATATTGGTTCTTGAGGTTGCCAGGATTCTTTTTTCTTTTTTTTTTTTTTTTTTCTTTTTATAGCTTGGTGAAGATCTGTTTTAGTACTGGATTTTGTTCCTAATTGCTGGGAATCAAGACACAATTGCTAGAAATTTGTTTTATGGATTCTAAACCAAAATTTCTGTTCAAACCCATCTCCAGTTTCTGGACTGTATGTGCAGGTGCTGGGAATTACACTTAGTATCTCATCCTTGATGCAGGTGGTGGGAATTATACTTAGTATCTCATCGTTGATGAAAATTTCAACATATTCACATTCACGTGCAGAAATTGTTTTGGACAAATGGCAAATCAATCACCACTGGAATCACGTTGCGGTTGATCGCATCCTTCTAAACCTAGACTGATCTGTGCCATTTCAGCTATAATGAGGTGACATTTTAATCATCTGAGAAGTGAGAAGTGTATGTATGCATACACACACATGCTAACATTACGTAGAATAATGTTGGCATACAAAGTTCTCATTAATTTGTGAGCATAAACAATGAAAAGGAGTCCCAAGTAAATTAGTTAGAGCAATGCACTCAGGCATATGAAAGGAAGAATATTCCTTGAGGGAGGAGGTCACTTGAGATTGTATATGTCAAGTATTGAAGGTTAACAGTAACAAGGGGTTCTTTCAAGTGCAGTGATGTGATTTGCACGGGCAATTTTCTGTCTCTAATCTGTATGTATGCAGTCTATATTCATATGCATCTTTTCATGTATGTACTTATGAGCGAATTTTCCCATGCATGCACTATGGAATATGGATCAATTATGTATGCACTGTTACCTGTGAGTGTTTGCGTCATGCTTACATGCTGATGAATAGTTCTTTTTTTCTTTTCTTTTCTTTTCCATCCTTGTATTACCACTTTGATGAAGTGCTGCGGAGGTTTGGACTGATCTATTCATTCTAAATACATGCAGTTTCTTTTTAACTCACATGTTCTCACTATACATTGAACCAAGCCACATAAGCAATGCGACTAGGGTCCCCTTACTGGTTACTGCCATAGTGTTCCTCTTTTTCCTTTTGAAGATTAGCACAATTCTATTGAAAAGAGGAGCCACAGAAAATAGAACACCCAAGACCACCTATCTCCCAAAGGGGCTACTCCAAGAAAGCCAATCTTGGCTCTTCTTGTAGATTAAGACGCTTGTAAATAGTGCATAGAGTTGTGTGGAGCATTCTCGAGAATGGTAGTAGTGCGTAAAGTAGTACGGAGATATTAGGAAGTTTCTAGAGTTCTCAATCTTGTACAGAGGGTAGCATATAATTATCTTGAAGGTTCTTTTCCTGGTTTGTGCAACATGGCTTCATCTTAGTCATTCATGTAAAGTAGCTAAAAGGTTCTTGTGCCTATATGAGGAGGGCTCCTTGTTTGGGAAGCACCTAAAAAAGTTGTGAGCTTTGGATCTTGCAAGCAATAGAAGCTTTTTTCACTTCCATTCTCTCAGGTGTGCTCTCATATCTTCCAAGTAGCTTGTTGGGTGGTAGGCTGACTTGTCCACAAAGGAGTTTATGTACAAGTGTTGTACGGTCTAAGCTTGGGGAGATATTTAGCCCATGACAAATAGCTCTCCTATGACCGTTGAGGAAGACCAAATCTGGTGACTCAGCTTCATTAGTGAACTTTCTATTATTGCTTTCCTTCCAAGTTGGCTGCAACCTTCCTAGGAGAGCTAGGCACTACAAGGACTTTCTCCTTCCCCCAAAGTGCACACCATCCCATGGTCCTAGAGGAGTCATTGTCAAAGGCAAAAGCACCCTACTGAGGCCAAAGAGCTGGAAAAATCTCCACCATATATCTACCCCTATACCGTCCCTTCATATGTGAGATGGACAAAAATGTTTTCTGTAATGGCCTTCATCAACATTCTGATTGTCCCAAGATGGATTCCCATGAAGGAGTGTTGTTCCATGCACAAGTTCTCTAACATGGAAATGAATTTGGCATAACGGCTTGTTTTTTAAGCACCATCTCAACTGATTTTGGAAGCTTCTGTTGTCGTAGCCACTTGAATGGTTGTTTAGATCTCTTGGCTGTGAAATTATATCGAATTTACGTGAAGTAGACCAGTAAACATAGCCATCCCTTGTCCAGAATTTGAGTTGTGGCCCTTGATTTAACATAGACATACCTTTTAAAAGAACCTGAGATCTGGACCTTGATTTAGAAACTCTCTATTCCTTTTTTGCAGATAGCATGCAGAGACTACCCTCATCCGCGGCACCTGTGTGCAAAATTTCCTTTCAGTTCCACACCACATGAGAAGCATTGCCACCTGGTAAGATCCTCCACTTAAATTGTCTTTTAAAACTCTGTGCATCTTAGTACAGGCCATTTCGGATGTGCCTTGAAAGGGTTGGCTGCAGTTCATGTATGTAATGACGTTAGGCTGAGACCTGAGAGCTTCAGTCATCCCATCTTTGAAGCAGAGCAGAAAAGCGGTACAGTAGAGCTTGAATCACATTAAGGCAAAGTGGGTCCCACATTGAGCAGGCGTCTGCTTTCCAGTTTGTTGGCCCCAAATCACAAGTGAGACATGTAAGGGAAAGGTCCCGAGTATATTTCACTTGCATTTTGGCGCTTGTGAATCAAAACATAGCCTCAAATACCAGCTTTGCTTAATTTCTTTTCCCTTTTTTTTTGTATTTTATTTTTTGTTTTCTTTAGTTTATGTTGTCATGATCAGTTGATTGATTTTTACTTGGTAAATGCAGTGCCACTGTTATGTTTGTGAGGAACGGGCCCCATGTATCTACTGGGTCACTGGCATTTCCACTACTAGCCATTGCCATTCCACCGATAAAGAGGAAATATGGAAAGTTGAAAGGAAGTGTTTCAAGCAAGGCAACATGGCAGCACCGCCTGTACGAAAGCTTCCCAATACTACCTTATCAATAACACCCTCCTGGCACAACCCAGAATCAACACTCCCATTACCCCAATCCCGTAATGTTGGCTCTATTCCATTGCAATCCTCGGTCTCAAAATCAACCCACCTCCGTGTTTGCTCTACCAGTTTTGGCCCACCAAATATCATAAGTCATAGACACAGTCAGCACTCAAGGCCCATGCATGGAAGACACAGATTAGCTCCGTATCCGAACAGATCACAACCGTTAGTGCCGGGGACACATGCTATCAGTAGGGAGAGAGGTAGTAACTTGGGACCGCAATTTGGGCATCAGCATCTTAAAGTCAAAAGGGTAGAACCTGCCAGAAGCACTTTTTCAACAGTAAACCGACCTGGATATGGTCCATCAAACAGCAATCGGGCGTACACTGCAACACAGTCAAGGACTCAAACTCCACAAGTAGTGGCAAGGGAGGACGTACAACAGAGAAGGTGGCAGGATCTCCTCACCAGCATTGATTCAGAACTGAGTACGTTTGAGGTCTCCACTCACCCAAACAGCAACGGCAGCTTCGCAGATTTCCACTTACATACTGTCCCTCCGCAACCCCAAGCATATGGTGGTCAATCGAATATGGATCCAAACACATACCAGTTTGGGAATCTTGCACCAGGCGGGACCCATCCTAACCCATTAGACTTTGATTATAACTGGACCCCACAGCTTCCCTTGGCAATGGACCCTTCATCTCCAAGCATGCAGCCATCTGAGCCACCAGCGGTCACACAGACTGATCGTGCGCATCTTGGAAGTGCCTCTGGATCCTCAGAATTTCATCCGGAGAGCTGGTATCCTTTGGAACACCAGCCGGGTCCAGAGGCTGCAATGGAACCTCTGGGTTTCAGCCTGCCACAGACCATGGAGGATGACCTGCTGTTTGGCTACGAGGAGTACATGGGCCATCTAGAGCGTGTGACTTAAAAATAAATCTTAAAGAAGAAAAAAAAACTGACCTGCTTTTGGGTCAGGTGCAATCCAGTGTCTCTCTAGTGTTTGTGTTTCCAAAATGCACAAAGGCTTTTAGTTGGGTGTCATCCTCTTGTTAGGAAAAGCCTTTGTAAATTGTAGTGATGTACATACAGGTTTAGAAAGCTGTGATTTCATCCGGTCTCTGGGGACAAGGTTGTGGGTTTTCAATAATTGTACAATTTGGAAATTTTTGTGGTGATTAAACTTATATATCCCGAATACTATCGAATTGTGCCGAATGTCAGTCTGATTCGAAACCGTGACCATTGTGATTTTTACAGTATGGTCTTGGCCATCCTTGGTTGGGCCCAGTTAATGTATGTTGCAGATCTTGATTGGTGCTTGATAATTAACAAGTGATGAGGGTTTTCTATTTTTGCAAGTGGGCATCTACTGAAAGTCCATGAGAATGGAAAATTCTAGCTAACTGGGGTTTTCTAGATTGAATGTGGACTATTTTTGCATTTTCTTTCTCAACGGTAGGATTATTGAAGAGCTTGGATCATGGCCCCATGGACAATGGGTCCAAGTTTTGGTGTTGTATTTCTAATGTTTTGGTTACTATTACGAGAAAATGGAAGTGCAAAACATAAGAAGGGTATTTGTATAAACAGTCCATTTTGTAGTTAGCATTATAATTTATAAGGTTAAATTATAAAACTTTAATTACTCCCTGTTTTTCTTTTTTCTTTTTTTCTTTTTTTTTAATAAAGCACATTTTCATATTGAGAATAAATGTTTATTTTGGTTAGCAAGGAATTTATTTCCATTCTTTGAACAGGAGTTTATGATGGGAGCATTATAATGATTGCTGGTAAATGATGGGAGCATTATAATGATTAATTTTACTATCCATTTGGATGGGAGCATTATAAAATGATGATTTTACTATTTTCTCTTTTCGTTATGGATCTCTGCATGTCATTTCGCAACACGATGCTTTGGCCAATTTAGCCTGTGAATCACCACATCATGAAGATCAAAAGCTAAAAAATCTAAGTTGTTCCAGTATTCAGGTGGGCCACACCTAATTCGGAAGGTTTTTGAGTGGGTGATTGATTGACAGATGACATGAACCTGTTGGATGGGCTAGATTTCATCCACACACCACATGCGCCCCACAATAGGTCGACTCCACACTAATGTTGGTGGAGCCCACTCCATGTGATTAATCCCAGCACATTTTGCGAGGTTTGGTAACCATCGCGACTGACCATCCAGAGCAGTTCCAGCCATCAGTTTTATTCACTGAATTTAAACCGTTAACTACATTTGTTCCTTCAATTCCTCCTACTTCCAATTAACCTTAATCTTACAAAATTTCAAGCAAAAGCAGCAAACAACAGATGAACGGTTCCGATTGCTGCTTCACCCTCACACGTGTACAATAGGTAGACAGCTCTACCACACTCGAGTTCCTAGAATATGGTCCACCTGATAATTAAATATTATTCATTTTTTGGATAATAACCTAAAATGATCTGAAAAAACGGATGGACGGAGTGGATGCAAAGTAAAAAACATCAGGGTGGGGCCCACGCAAAGGGCCGTACCGTCTTGGGTTTGGCCGGGGTCCCACCTAATCCGTTCCCCTCCGAAAGCACCGCCCAAAATCCACAACGTTACGTTACATTTCGCAACGAGCGAATTGGATGGCTGCTCTTCTCATCTCTCCGTCTATCTCCAGCGCTGCTGCTGCTGCTTCTTCCTCTCCTACCCTCCTCTTCCACCAGAATCCCCACCATATCCCTTCCCTTCTCTCCCTCAAACCTTCCAAGAGAAAAATCTCTAAAACCAGACCCCTCTCTATCTCATTCGCTCTCGCCGAATCGGGTTCTCCCAAATCCCTCGATCAGGAAGAGGCTCTCTCTCTCTTCCAAGAACTCGCCGTAAGCATTTTCTCTACATTCCAAACCCTTTTCTAGGGTTAGGTTTCGTCCTTTTTTCTTCTATCAAAGGCGGCGGGGTTTCCGTTTTTTGCAGGACAGCTTCCGTCTCCCCTCGGATTACTTCGCGAAGCTCCCTAATGACCTTCGGATCGATGTAAGAGATTTCCTTATTTTGCGTTTAATGAAGTGATGTTGTTTTCTCGTGTTTGACTGACTGGCGTTTTTTGGGAATTGGCGAAGCTGAATGATGCGGCTTTTGATCTCTCGAACGGGCCTGTGGTTGATGAGGTTAGCTTCTTTATGATGCTTTGAAGAGAGAATTCGGGTTAGGGTTTTGATATGAATGAAACAGGGGGGTCAAGGTTAGAGCTACTTGAAGAATGTCTGTTTGAAGAATCCCTTAAAAATTGCCTGCTTGAAGAGATTTTCATTCGAATTTCGAAATTTCTTGACGTTTTTAGAATAGGATGATGGTAATGCTGATCTGTATTTTTAAATGAATCAGGCAATGTTTTTTTTTTTAAAAAAATGATTGTATTGGCAAGAAAGAACATTATGTTTTGTGAAGGATCTAATGTGGTATTTGCCCTTGCATCAGATAGGTGATCCCCTTTTGTATATGCTTTGCCTGTAGCCAATCATTTTCACCAGACAATCCTAACGGTTGGAGAAATGGGTGTCTGCTCAATGCATGTGGATTTTTGCATGTTTTTATCTGTGATTCTTCATCTGCAACCTGTTGATAGGATCACCCAATCATTGTGTATTTTTTGGCCGTGGGTATTCCGAGTCGGGGGAGCAGTTACCCAGAGGTTCAGACCAATCAAGGAGGGGCCCACCTATTCAATGCAAGTGCATATCACCTATATCGTCAGTAAGTGTGGCATTGGATAATTCCTATTGTCACCTATATCACCTTAAGAGAACATTAGTTTTTATGGTATGTGGGAAAAAAGCGGGGTCCATAGAGCTGTCTTATGGGCCATGGTTCTAAAGATCATCCAAAACTGACTCCACTTGGTTCTGGTTGGCAACTTAATGAGTCACCATGCAACTCAAGCTCCGAAACCAGATCGAGTAGGGATGAGCCTGGACAAGTAATACCACTCCGGTGGTAGACTCTTAGGAGTTTCAACACCTGGTCAAGGGTTCGAGTACCTATAGGTGGTGAAATCCCACTACAGCGTGAGTGTGTGTGCGTGTGTTTAAATTTTTTTTTTTTAAAAAAAGTCATACCAGCAGTCTCCAGACAAGTTACACTCCGGAATATGCAATAGGCTTCCAGTGCCCAGCCCGTATTGCGTATTATTCTTCAAGCCCATCAAAATGTTTGTTGGCCGTCAGCTTACAAGACACAGTGGGATGTCAGATATTATGCCTATCTTATTGCCAACAATGGTATTCTAGTCTTAATTAATGGATGATTTGGTCAGCCTTGTGAAAAGTAAATGAAGATATCCCTTGCTTGTCCCCAGATAGTAATTGTGTTGTATCATGTTAAAAGCGAGAGATTTGCATCGTGTTTTGGCTTCAGAAAATGTACTTGAACAGTCATATAAATGTTCAAGTATGTACTTCATAAAACTCTCATCATCATCTTAGCCTCTCCCAGTGAACATTACACAATATACTATGCGATAAAAAAGAAGAAGAAGAAGAAGAAGAAGATTGCATTAAACATGAGTTGAGCCCCTTACTTTGGCAGTCAATACATATGGTTCTCAATGAAGGTTGCCTAGATCGCAGGTTGCTTTGGTACACTACAGGAACTGGTGCAAGGTATGTTACTTCCTTAAATACGTGGTACACTAGTGGTAGGATCATGTGCGCCACTCTAATACATTGTGTATGCAATATATTTTTATATATGAACTCATATTGCAATTTATATATGAAACGGTGAATGTTATTATTAAAGGCCCCGGATGCTTAGTGTTATAAGATAACTAAATATATAAAATTATAAATGATAAATCTCTACATTGTACATAACTAAATATGAATTTGCATTAACTTAATCAATAGTAAGAATAAAGAGATAATTTTGGGTCACTAAAAACAGCAATTTGGACCACAAATAACACGTGATCTGGAATGCTGATCCAGAATGGAAAACATGGATGGTTTCATGTTTTAGGTAATATAGGTCTCAATATTGACATTTAGTCCCAGATTACTCACAAAAAAGGATGAATTTTTACAATACTTTTATATCAAACCCATAATTGCATTGCTTTTGGTCTTTATTATGCATTAAATAACATACATTACCTTAATGATGTAAAAGTGGGGGGCAGGAGGAGGATAAAGAAGAAAAGGTGACCTTCTGTTGTACATTTCCACACAATTTTTTTTTTCTCAGTTACGGATTGGTAAATGAATTGCTGAAGCTTGACTCGAGTAACTTTGAACTATCACTCACAGTGTGGTCAAGAGCTAGGAGAAATACTCTTGAATCTATCTCAAGCATGGGAGCTAGCGGATACGTCAACTTCCTATAGTATAGCAAGCAAGCTCCCCTCTTTACAAGGATCATTGACAAACAATGCGAAATCAGGCAAGAATCAAGATTCAAGACATGTAAATGTTTTTATTGCACTTATTTTCTTATATGATTTTTTTTTGTACTCTCATTTTCTTTGCTTGTTGTAGCATTTGGGAAACGCTTGGTATCTGCTGGAAGGAGATTTGAAGCTATGGGACAATATGGTCAAGGCGAGCTACAGAGGGTACTATTTGATGGCTCTAAAAGTTTAAAATTTTTCCTTAAATTTGTGGAATTTATATTAAGATTACTCCTTGCGTGAAACTGTCAAACAAATCGTTATCCTTTATACATTTTCTTTTGGGGTAACCAGAATTTTATTAAACAGAAAAGGAAGAGCACAAACAAAGAGGATGATGAGGCATCATCCTGAAATATACAAAGAAGAAGAAATGCCCCAAGAATCCCGAGAAAAAAATTGACATGCCTCAAAGCAAAGTCCTCATGCAATATGGAAACCATGGGACAATATGGTCAAGGCGAGCTACAGAGGGTACTATTAGATGGCTCTAAAAGTTTTAAAATTTTCCTTGAATTTGTGGAATTTGTATCAAGATGAACAATTTGTTCTGTGAAACTGTGAAATTTGTCCTTTATACATTTTCTTTTGGGTAACCAGGATTTTATTAAACAGAAAAGGAAGAGCACAAACAAAGAGGATGATGAGGCATTATCCTGAAATATACAAAGAAGAAGAAATGCCCCAAGAATCCCCAGAAAAAATTGGCATGCCTCGCATGCCTCAAAGCAAAGTCCTCATGCTATCTAGCCCAACCTTGACTGGCTTGCTTGTGTGCCATATCATTAACTTCAGTAGCTAGAATCATCCTATCAAGGTTGTGGTCTATGAACAAGACATCTCTAGTTGGATGTGAGCTGTGTGACAAACAGCCTAAAACTTTCCAGACTCACCCAGTGCCGGAAATTTAGTTATTTCTTGTATACTTCCATGAAATTAATGGATCAAAACTCATCCAGGTTGGAGGCATTCCTAGCTCACGGAATAAGAGCAACTAATGAGGCAGTAGCATGTCTTGTCTTAGTAATCCATCAGGCACATAAGCTCAGCAGCCATCCGACCCGAAACTCAATGAGAGAGAGAGAGAGAGAGAGAGAGAGAGAGAGAGAGATCATTTGTTCAACTATGTTCTTCATAACTTTTGGTCTCACCACTGAAAGGGGTCGAACCCCACAGCTCAATTGGATGGTTCTCTCTGTCACGGTCATGAGATTGCAGGTTCAATCCCAGCTTCAAAAAAAATAATAAAATAATAAAATCTTCATGTAAAAGTTTGCTTGATAAACATAATCTGTACTTCATACCAATGATGTATCTGATGGATTTGTGATTTCTATTGCAGATTGCCAAAGCAATGGTTAAGGCTGGAAAGCTGCTATCTGCAAGTCCCATAACCACAACTGATGAAATACCCAAACAGGAAGCTAGGATGCTGAAGGTAATTAGTTATCTTGCATTGATTGGGACAGGTTATATTATATTTTGCGCCATTAGGGATTCAAGACAGATATTATTGCCATTTGCAGTTCGGAGATTTACAGGTGGAGTTGACAGTGGAGAAAGCAAACATTGGAGCCGCGATTGGTTTTGTGTTTGGGTAACTTTCACCCTGTTACAGCTATTGAGTCTTTTGTACTATGCAATGTGGTAGTAAGATTTTGCTGAACTATCTGCTTGAATTTCAATTCAAGGGTTATCTCATGGCAACTTAGTCAAGGAATTCAAAGCATACCGGAGAGCTCGTTGCAGTATGCGAATGACAATGCTTTGCTATTAGCAAAGGTGCTTGTAAACAGAAATACTTGTTTATTTTAAGGGGGGCGCTCTTGTAGCGGTACCACCTTAAGCTTATGATGTACCAGGCAGATGTGAGGCCCACAGAATGCATGCAGACCATCCAACCTGTCCATCAGACACGTCACCTTAGATTATCTCCAGGTGCTAAAAATCAGCCCAATCCGGACACCCAGGTGGGCCAAAACACAGGGAACAATGTGTATGGGGATTGGGAACACCCACCCTTTAAATGCACAAGGGCCAACCTAAATTGTAAAACACCCTTAGTTTTGGCCTAACCCTTCATTCATGCATGATGAATGGCCTATATGCGGCATACACAACATGGTGGGTTCTCCATACAAATCAAGGGTGGGTGTTCCCTCCCAGCTTGTACCCCATGGTGTGGTCCACCTGATTCATGGATCAGCCTGATTTTTTAGGCTCTGGGGCTAACATGGGCTGATGCATCTGATGGATGGGTTGGATTTCATTCATGAATCATGTGGGCCCACATCTGCCCTGCACACTGTAGCTTGTGGTGGTACCGATACCACTGGCCTTATTTTAAATGGTGATACCAGATTCAAGTTTGTCATTTGGTCCTGCTAACGGTTCCATCTAAATGCAGTCCTTGAGGGGTGCTCTGCTTGCGATGTGCTATTCATCGACTGTCTTATCTGGGTTCACTGCTTTGGGACTTGTCTTGCTAGGGAGACAACTGAGCTCTGAGGGTAAGTCAAAGGAGGAATGAACGTCAACAGCATTTGTCCTTTCAGCTTATGTGTAAACATATTGGTTTATTCACTTGTATATGGAAAAGGCCAGGCCTTAGAACATAAAAGCCGATGGTGGAGGGAGAGAAAATGGTGATGTATCATAATCATTCAAAAAAATATATTTATGGAACTGTATGTTGTGCTCTTCATTCACCAAAATACAGGGAGAGAGAAATGCAAAGTGCACTTGCTCAGGTGCTCTTTGTGAAGTGTACTTGCCTGTCACGTGGCTACAACGCACAAGTGTAATATTGGCGCTGTTCATCGGGCGATCTCCATCATGAGGGTGCATGTCTCAAAACATCAGCTGATCTGATCATTGGGTGAGGTACACTGGCACATTGAATTTGAATCCTGCTCAATTTCTGTTTGGGTGTGTTTGGTCGCATTAGATATCAAGAAATTTCATAATGGGGCATTTAATGTGGATTACCAATACATACTATGGATCGTTTCTATCGGCAGTATACTGTGTATCGGCGATCCTCACTGCCTAGCCTTTTACAAGAAAAAAAAAGAAACAAAGAAGAATAAACTCCAATTTTCCATATGGGACCACCATTCATCATGCAAACACCAAATCCTATTCTATTTCAGAAATTACAACCATTCGAACAAAAGAAAAGGAAATAACTTTGAAGGGAACGAAACCACCATGGGATAGTGTGGTGTCTGTCTATATAACTATTAACAATCAAAGAAGCTTCGGCTGTTGGCATGGTTCACTAAAAAAAAAAAACTGAAGAAGGCCAAGTGGCCTCATGCAACAAGTGCCCCAACTTTTGAAGCCCGCTGGATTGCGCAACAAGGGCCCCAACTTTTGAAGCCCGCTGGATTGCCGTTGAGAGTTTCGGCTCCCTTATGAAAAAAAAAAAAACTAAGAAAGGAGAAAAGACCAAATGCCTTCAAGGACTCACCTATTGAATGCCACTTGAGACCCCTACGTGAGGCTCATTGGATAGTCTTGTAACAGATTTAAGCTGTCTAAATAAAAATGATTTTAATTTCATGGCATCGGTGGTTCAAGTTTGAGGGAAAAAAAATCATTACGGATGGACCACACTCGATGAAACAGTTTGGAATTAACTCACAATGCTAATACAATTATGAGCTACAGACAACTCTAAAAAAAATTAAAATCATCCTACCGTGGGTTCGACTATTCGATTAAAGTAAACGGATTAGATCGGTTAAAAGGTGACTTTTATCGTTGAATTAGTGGTGCCACATCGCTATTATTTAAAGGCCCAATGGGATTCCAGTATAAGCTGCTGGACGATTGAGAGGCATTTTTATCCTAAAACAATACAAAAAGTGATAAGAGGCTGAGAAAATAATGACTTCAATCCTGAGATCAGGGCCTTTGTGATGTGATAATTAATGACTAGTTTAATTAATTTCCCAACCATGATCAATGTGCTTTACCACCGTTTTGATAGTTTATTTTAAAGCATGATTCAAAAAATGAAGCAATTCAAATCTAAAGAAGTTTTTAATGGTCAATTACCACCGCTTCTTATTGTGTGGTCCGCCTGAGATTTGCATCCGCTTCATTTTTGCAATCACGCCCTAAAATGAGCTCTCGATACGGATGGACGATCTGGATGTAAGGCATGTACGTAAGGCCTGTAGATAGGGATCCACCAAGCCTTGCACGACTTGTTCATCCCGTGTTTATCCTTAACCTGCAGCCAGGATGGACCGTTACCGTCTGGTCCCTGGTTTTGTAACCCCAGGGTTCACTGATCCCAACCGTTGAATGGGTGAGCAACATATGAATGGTTGAGAGAGAAAACCACCAACGGTTCATGGACAACCAAGAAAAAAGGCCAGCAGTTCTACGTCCGGGATCATCGCTCTTGTGGGTTTGATGCATGGGCCATCCACCACAAGTCCCATCATATCAATGGTTGAGATCAAGCAGGGCCCGACCGGCGAAAGCTTGAATTGTATAATAGACGTTGAATGGTAAACCGTGATCTGGACCATCCATCTAGTTTACCCGCCACGGGGAATTCAGCTTATTTCAGATTAAATGGAAGAAGATGATGCCGGTCACAGATCAACGTGTATGGGGAATTTTACAGGCCGTACTTCGTGGTAGGTGAAAATTTTGGATGATGGTCATCCATGGTTGGAACCACCCATTGAACGGTCTGGATCATCTAAACTCTGTGACAAACTACACGTTTCCGTGCATTTTGTGTACTGCTGCAATGTACAGAGCTGCCTGAGAAAACCCCTGCAACATGATAAAGGTAGGCTGACAATTGGCCGGGCTTGGACACGCCTTGCAAAAGCCCGTGAGCCTGGCCATGCTATATGTGTTTTATCCATGCTATAAGGGCCTGTTTGGGAGCGTGGATTTGGAGCCCCTGTATTGGAAATCCTCCTATGGTGTTTTTGTGTTTGTCACTTGGATTGGGAATCAACTTTAATCCAAAAGTTATGCATGGCATAATTACCAGGGCTTGAATTTAATTATTAAATTAACTTTAATATATCTAATTAGTGAACGTATTTAATGTTTAACACAGTGGTTGCAATAAACTCACTGAAATATATGCTTTTGCATGAAATTGATGAAATTCCAAGTCTTGGATGGGCCACAAGCACAAATCCTGTCCAAGTGATTAACCAATAATTTTTAGTTGTTGATTTACATGAACAATGTTTGGACGGTGTTGATCATTATATTAAAGTAATTATAGTGATGCAATTGAAGAGTCTGATTCTCAACGGACTCTCTCTCCTTTTTGTATCTTTCTCTTTTCTTAATACAATTGTTATCTTTCAAAAAAAATAGTGATGCAATTGGTAATCTAATTGTTTTGGGACATCATTAGTAGGCCGTGTGCACAATAGAGTAATAGTCCGATAACATACATGTTATACATACAACTCTTGTAAGTATTTTAGAAGTAATCCAAGCTCTTATAGTGGATTTCAAACCTTCTATTTGGCTGGATCCTTATTCTTGCTCGGTTGTAGACTCTACTCTCAGGAGTTTCAACACCAGGTCAAGGGTTCAAGCATCCATAGGTGGATTTGAAACACCCTATTTATTATTATTATTATTTTGGGTTAGCTTGTTAGTACACATCATGTCAGTAGACACACTCCATGTTAGCCCACCCCTACTTAAACACATGGATTAGATCCAGATAGGTTGAGTAAAGAGACTAGCTACTAAAGTGACGTCACTGGCAGATCCAAGGCTAGAGTGGAACCCACCACAAAAAACAGAGGGAGAGTGGCGCCCACCCATGAAATCTTCCAAAGGTCCACCATGATGTTTATTTGAGATCTAAACTGTTCATATGTGTAATGCAAACATGAAAGAAGTGAAAACACAAATATCAGGTTGATCGATAACTTTTGTAGCCCTTAGAACTTTTTAATGGTGGGCATCACTCTCCCCACTGTGGGGTCCAGTCGAGTCTTGTTTCTAACTCATTCTTTGGATCATGCCCTAATATGATCTCTCCAAATGGATGGATGGTGTGGATAAAAAAACATACGTCATGGTGGGCCCACAAAACTTAATGACGTCACTTGAGTAGCTAATCCACGTCCCCCACTTACTATATGGTGCCAAACATCTAGCATATTTGAAATCCCCTCAACCCTCTCAAATCCATGTGCCAAACGACCCTAAATGTTTTATTCATGATGTTGGTACATTTTTGCAGCTCATTTTAAGACATGACTCAAAAAATGAGCCAGATCCAAATCACAAGATCAATGGGGATTGAACACTTACCGTTGGAAACTTTTTAAGAGCCTCAGGTAATGTAGACCTGGATGAATGAAAACACAAGTACCAGCTCCATCCAAAACTTCTATTACCCTCAAAAAGTTTTCAATGGTAAGTGTTTATTCTCCTTTGAATGTTAATTCGAGCTTTGGATCTACCTAATTTTTGGAACAAAAACTTAAATTGAAATGAAAAGAATGGATAGATAGATGGTGTGGATAAGATTACTACATCACTGAGCCTGTCCATATCTGCGGGGTAGTGCTCAATCCACGTCCTCTGCTTTCCATCCACGTATTTTTTCTAAGATGTACGCCTATCTTTTAAAATTATTATAAGGTGTAACCCCAAAAATAAAGAAGATGCTGTTACAATGTTTGGTTGAATTAAATAGATTATTAAAAATCGAGAACTAAAAAAGAAAATAAAATTTGAAATATAGGACTTATTAAATTAAGTCGAGGCGTGACTTAAGTCACTTGGCTTGAAATTAAATATACTCCCATTGGATAGTGTCCTAAGTGCAACAACTTTTCAAAGCACTCAGCAATCAAAAATTCATAAACTATAATACAAAGAAAGTTTTATTAGAGATAAAGTGCGTTAATCACTATTTTGAAAGGGTTAGGTCTATTGGTTTTAAACTTAACAGGTGTGACCAACCAAATGGACATATCTCTCTGGTTTTAAATGAAAAAGCGCAAATGCGAGTATACACTAACAAATAAAACCCTGCAAATACCCATACACACATATCCACATGAGTACATCCACGCCCGTTGCGCACCGCCGTTTGGTCACTTTTACTCATGCCCCGAGACAAAAAACTCATCTTATATATAAGATATTTTTATTTGTTAAATTCAATGTGGGACAAAACCCATAACTCAAAATTAACAAAAATTTCAAATGTGAAGGAAACCGAAATATTTGTGAAGGAAACCGAAATATTTGAAAATTTGATTTTAACATTAATTTTGAAACAAAATACAACTAATGCAAATCTTAGAAATGGTAGAGATTGAATGGCCATCAGAAATTTTTTTTAATAAGAAATGTTCAATCACCATTCTTTGCCGTGGTGAGGTGCGTATAAGATTTGGATCTGCTTATTTTTTAGCTCAATAATATAAAATAATCCTGAAAGATGAATGGATGGCGTGGATTGGACACACATCATTTGTGGAAATGGATTGGCTGGAAGAAGACTAAAACAAATTTCATATTGATCCAAAACTTCCATGACCTCCAGGAGGGTTTCAATCCCCTGCTGCTTTTTACCGTGTGGTCCACTTGATCGTTAGATCTGTCTCATTTTTCGTCTCAAGCCTTACGACGAGCTCTCCAAATGGATGGACGGTTTGGATATAACACATACCTCATGATGAGACGCACAGAGCTTGCTGACGTAGCTATATAGCTGGTATGTGGTACGCCAGCCAATCCGTCTCCCTCATTTCTTGGGCTCACAGAGAACTGTCGGGCTCGGATATCATTTTTCCTCAAAACTACCCGACGGATAAAAGGAACTAAAACCTACCTTGCAGTTGTGCTGCTCCCGCTCTAAAGCAATGGCAGCCGAGGCTTCTCCTCCTCTTCCCTCTTCAAAGAAGAAGAAATCAAACAAGAAAAATCTCCGTACAAAGCCGGACTACGAAAATGTCAGTGCATTGCCATGGAACGACTCTCTTACCAACGACGATCCTTTCTCCCTATTAGTCGGCACCAACGAAGGAGGTATCTCTCTCTCTCTCTTCCCATCGTTTTCTTCCTTCTTGGAATTAGGGTTTTTAGGGTTTCTACGATTTTTTTAACTTTTCCTCACTTGGATTTTGTTCCAGGTTTCCTTTCTCTCGAAGAGATTGACGAGTCGGAGTATGGTTTGCTTCCTGGATTCGCCAAGTCGGGAGAAGAAGCTCTGTCGAATTTCTCGAAATCGAAGAAACGCAAGCTTCGGGACAGCGGTGGTGGTTCCGATGATGGTTTGTGTGTTATTAAAGATAGTAACGAGGAGACAACGGAGGAGAGAAAAGGGAAGAAGAAGAAGAAGAAGACAAAGAAGAAGAAGAATGGTGAAACTGTCAAAGAGAAAATCGATGGTTTGTCTTTCCCTTGAACTCTGTTGGAATTGAGTGTTTATGATCCATACAAACTCCCAAAGTTATCTGAATTGCGGCCTGGTTTGTGTTTTCTTACAGAGGGGGGCCCAACAGATACACCTTGTGTTTCGACAGATGGGCAAGAAGATAATGCTGATGGTGTTTCTAGCGAGAAGGTCATTCCAGACGAGGATGAATTCTATGCATGGAAGGAGCTGAGGCTCCATCCTTTGCTTATGAAATCGATATATAGGCTTGGGTTCAAGGAACCCACTCCCATACAGAAAGCTTGCATTCCTGCAGCTGCCCATCAAGGAAAGGTCTGTTCTGTTCTAGCTTAGTGTGTGTTTTGTATGCATCATTGATTTGAAAATGGTAACTCGACATATAAATTGGAAAATGTGAAATTCTTTTTATGCCAGAATTTTGCTTCAAATTTCAATTACTCTACTTTCAAATTGGATTCAGAAGCAATGGAACTGCATTTCAAGAGTTACTTCTTCACTATGGACACTAGGAAATTTCCTCTTGGTTACTTTGGGCGTTTGCAATTGATTTTGTTTCTGCATCCAAACACGGCCTTAAGGCGATCCTTCAGTATTTGAGGTCTTTGATGCAAATATCTTTATAGTATTTTTGCAACAGGATGTTATTGGTGCTGCTGAGACGGGATCTGGTAAAACGCTTGCATTTGGGCTTCCCATCTTGCAACGTCTTCTTGAAGAAAGGGAAAAGGCTGCGAGGTTGCTTGGAAATGAAGGAGATGCTGTGAGTAAGGGTGTTCAGGGAAGCCCTCTTCGAGCTCTTATTGTGACTCCTACAAGGGAGCTTGCTCTTCAGGTATTTCTAGTTTGCTCTTGTTCACTTGAGCTTACCACATTGAAAGCTCTCAAGGCCCAAAATATTTCTGTTATCAGCCACAAATACCCACATCAAATGAAAGCAATATAACTCCTTCAAATGACACTCAGGAATATATTTGCCAACATTCTACCATCCCTCGCTGTAACGCTTGCTTTTGTGATGTGATAACTTCATTATGGTTACTGGTTAGATGCTTATTATTGGCAATTGAATATCTGTTTGATAAAAAAAATGTTCATAAACTTCTGGAATTCATCGCTTGCAAAATGGATGAATTTGGGCTTGTAAAAAAGTATTCTTTATTTCATATACTTCTAATTATTTCGAGGTCCTTGCCGCTGTTGCTTCTACACATTTGATGTGGCAGTTTCAACCATTGAAATTGAACCTCGACCTTTTGGTTACCTGTTCTATTTCTGCAGGTCTCTGATCATCTCAAGGAAGCAGCCAAACTCACCAATATCACTGTGGTTCCCATTGTTGGTGGGATGTCTACAGAAAAGCAGGAGAGACTTCTAAAAAGAAGGCCTGAGATCATTGTTGGAACTCCGGGGAGGTTATGGGAACTCATGTCAGGAGGAGGCCAACACCTTGCTGAGGTTAGTACTAAGTAAATCTCTTGTGAGTCGTGACTTGTGGTTTCAATTAGGCATTATTAATTAAAGCGGGTTGCTTAGAAAGTTGTTGACGTGATAATTGTTTGATTTTTGATTTTCTTTTATAACTTTATATATGTGAATTAGCTTTTGATAAATAATAATTAATAACTTATTTGAATATGCTTATACTTGAAAAAATGAATCGTCTCTTCGGCATTTAAAAAAAAAAAAAATATATTTTTTCTTTTTTCGTGCTAATTATCATATTTGTCCAATTTTTAAATTTAAAAATAGAAGTATTGTGTAGCTTAAGCTACATGGTATGCTATTTCTGCTACATGCTACAGAGGGCTAAACACTATGCAACATGCTACCACTATTTAAAACACCGACCACAAGTTCTTAACCCTTTGCAATAGAATTATTTTGTGCGACAATCATGACATACATTCATATGATCTATTAAAGCTCCATCATAGAAGCCATCATAATCCAAACATATGTAGCTCTATAACCTAATGTACTGGGAATGTTATTTTGTCGATTTAGTGGATAGTTATCTTTTCAGTTTAAATATTTTTTAGCTGATTAAAAAAAGAATATTAACTTGTAAACTTATTAATATACATTGCCAAGCCCAAGAAGCCCGTCTTTGGGGTTTGCTAGATTGGACCATGGTCCATGCTAGTGTCCAATTCTGACCATGGTTCTTATTATAGGCATCACATTGGCCAATACGGCTATATCGTATCCATATTGGCTCGATACAATACGCGATACGGGTGCGTTTTGGCCCGTTACAAAAATCTGCACTGTATCGGTGCATATCGTCCGTTACGGCCCGTGTCAGTATCTATATTTATGTACCCATATTGGTTAGATTGATACGGGCATGAAAGGCCCAAACCATGTTGTTTTCTTCATCTTCCCCCTTTCTTGCTTCTCCTTTCGAAATTTCCTTAGCAAGGGATTGTTTTGACCATGTATTCAATGGTGTATCGGACCATTCTTTGATGAGAATGTTGTCCGTCGATTTGACTTGTTGAAGGTCAACTAAATGGGCTCTAATTGAACAAAAATTAAACATGATTTGGTGAACAATGGCCCATTACATTGGAAATACAACAAAAAAGATGAAAATATAAAAAAGAAAGTGAAGGTTTACCATTCTTTCTGATTTTTCCCATAATGGTCCACTTCGCTTTGATTTGTCAAATCCCATTCAAATCATTTGTTTTGATCCCAAAATAGTTATGGAATTAGCCTAAAATGAGTTTTTAAGATTCTTCCATTGTTTAAATGAAAAGAAGAAGAGGAGATGTGAGCGAATTTTTGAAAAAAATTTCAAATTTGGGGTTTTATGGGCATATCGGCCTGCATAAACTGTTTTGGCCTTGTATCGACATCGATACGGTCCAACTAATTCCGATACGGCCTCGTATTGCATATCGTATTGAGCCGATACAGATATGATATGCCTATATCGGCCGATACGATATTGATTTTCAGAACCATGGCGATACCCGATTTGGGAAAATTTGAAAAAAAGAAAAAAAAAACTTTTTTTTTTGGAATCTGATTAATTTGGTGTTTTAACACCAAATCCACCAAATCGATGAAATGTTGTATGATTTCATCTCGATTTGGTGTTTTTTCGATTATTTTTTTTCCCTATTTACGCTATGTTTTTTGGGCATTTTCTGGAAATAACTAAAAACAATTTTTGTTTTTGTTTTTTTATAACACCAAATTGATGAAATGTTGCATGATTTCATCTTGATCTGGTGTCCCCCCCCCCCCTTTTTTTTATAAAAATTTTCATTGGAATTTTTGGGCATTTTTTCTGAAAATAACTTTTTTTTTTTCTCCTACTAGAATGTGATCGATTTGGTGCGATGATGAAATGTTGCATGATTTCATCTCGATTTGTTTTTTTTTTTTTTTTTTTCACTTTTTTCTATTTTCACGCTGGATTTTTTTGAAATAATTAAAAAAAATTGGGTGGTTTTTTTACTGGAATCTGATCAATTTGGGGCTATAACACCAAATCGATGAAATGTTGCATGATTCCATCTCGATTTGGTGTTTTTTTTTTTTCCCCATTAAATTCTTTTTTTTTTTTCCTGTATTCACTGGAATTTTTTTGGCATTTTCTGGAAATAATTAAAATCCTTAAAAATAAACTAGAATCTCGTCGATTTGGGGCTATAACACCAAATCTATGAAATGTTGCATGATTTCATCTCGATTTGGTGTTTTTTTTTTTTTTTTCTATGTTCGCTGGAATTTTTCGTATTTTTCAGAATCTTTTTTTTCACTTACTTTTTCCAAATGGTAGCTTTAATGATGCATGATCAGTGTTTTAAATCTATCATCTATAGATTTTGGGCAGGGATTGATTAAAATTTTATTTTTCAGCTTTCTTTTTCTATTTTTGGGTTAATTTTTTAGCATTTTCTTAATTTTTTCTAAAATTAATTTAGGGAAATGATATGAATGATGGATTTGATCTATGTAAATCTTTTTCTTTTGAATGATATGAATGATACATTATCAATATATGTTATATACTTGTTGTCTTAATGTCTTATACGTGTTTTACACTTATTATTTTGATTTTTTTCATACTTCCTAATTGATACTTGATTGTTAGCAGTCCAACAGTTGATAGATAATCACATTCGCAATATATGATATCAATTTATCACATATATCAACAATTTATACCCAACAAAATGAACATCACACCTTAGTCTGTCTTCCGCGGCAGTTTGTTGTTTGTTGCTTGCTGTATTTTGGGTGGTTTGGGTGGAGCGAAATAACCAAGTCTTTCGGAATCTTAGTCTGTCTTCCATGACGGTTTTCTCCAAAGTGTTGATTCTTTTCAGGGATTGGGCGCCGTAATTAGGTCTGCTGCCATGGTTGAGGCTGGGGTGTAGCCTTTGTTTCCTCCCCTCTTCTCTGCTAGTTCTGTTAGTTTGCTTCCTCTTTTCTTTTTCTCTCCCATTTCTTTTGCTTTTTCTCTTTTTGATTTTTTCTCTTTTCCTGTTTGTTTTTTTGGGGGTTTTTTCCGTAGCTCCCTTTTAATAAAGTCTCTTATATTTCAAAAAAAAATAAAATCACACCTTATAGCAGGTCAACCTGACATACAACATTCTTACCAAAGAATGGTCCGATAAACCATTGAATACATGGTCAAAACACGCACACACACACAAAAGATAGATTCTTGGATATCTCATTCCCCCTATTTTTCTAGTATTTTTCTGGTTTTTTTTTTTTTTTTTTTTCCTTAAAAAAAAAATGTCTGATACGGGCCCAATACCGATCCGCGACGCCATATTGTATAATTTTTTGGCCAGGCTGATACACCTGCCGATACCAATATTCAAAACCATGATTCTGGCACTTGTGTTCATATATTTACAATTGTACATGCATGTGAAGGTTATGGAGGCAGATATTTGACTTAATCCTCATGCAAAGTAAATGTGGGAGGCCCAAAGGAACCCTATCCAACTGAAGGGAAGGAAACTGCTTACAAAAGCTATCAAAATTGTTTGAATTGCACAGGATGCCATTAACATTACTATTTACTGTTATTCACTTTATTGTAATTGTCATCTAGTGCAATGACTGCGTGTTGTTTGTTGACCTGCTTTTTTGGGTTTGCTGCAGTTACACGCTTTGTCTTTCTTTGTGCTGGACGAGGCCGACCGAATGATAGAGAGTGGTCATTTTCATGAGTTGCAGTCAATTATTGACAGGCTTCCTAACACGCCCGTCTCTGTTGAAGGACATCCCCAAACAACTCAAGCATGTGAAACAGTTTTGAACGTACAGCATAAGAAAAGGCAAACATTCGTGTTTTCTGCAACTGTAGCTCTATCTGCTGGGTTTCGTAAAAAGCTAAAGCGTGGATCACTTGCTCCTAAGGCATCCATGAATGATAGCATGAGCTCGATAGAGACTCTTTCTGAGCGAGCAGGAATGAGAGCTGATGCTGCAATAGTTGATTTAACAAATGCTTCAATCATGGCTGATAAACTTGAAGAATCATTCATTGAGTATGCACTGCTCCATATCTATCTGGCTCTCGATCTAATCGAATCTTTCTTCTTAGACATCCATGGCTTTTGCCAATTTTATTTATTTATTTAAAAGAAAAGAAAAAAGAATGCCCATGGCTTTGGCTGTTTCCTGCATTGTGATATCAATATTGAATTTGCATTTTAATTGGTATTGCTTGCTTAGGGAACTCAATATAACCTATTGACTTTTGTTGTAATTATCTGTCCTTTGCGCTACAAACTTCTAGAAGATTTTTATCTTGCAGTAGAGAGGAGGGAGGGTAGTGGAATATTGTCTATGAATAGTTTGTTGAATACAAATCTGGTTTTTGAAGTTGGCAATTGCAGCATTCCACCAAATTAAATTTTCATGTACTTGTATTAGGAGAGTTGATGGCTATGTGAAGTAAAATTTGACACCTTGCTGGGAGTTTATCTGCCAATTTGAGGACTATTAAACCTTTTATTACTACTTTTCTAGTTGTCAATCTGCCATACGTGTTTACTTGATGCTGATACCATTTTAGTATTTTGGAATTTAGAGTCTTGAGGTTTGATAGAACGATTCTCATGATCAGAACTGTGGCCTAGTGTATAGGACTAAAGGAAAAGGCTAAATTTTACATATTACAATTCCATCATCATCTAAGCCTTATCCCAACTAATTGGGGTCAACTACATGAATGTTGTTCCGCCATGTCAGGATTCATGATAAAAGTAGTGGTAGAAGTTTCAAGCTGGCTGCCAATCTGGTGCAACCATCTCTATACGCACTTGGGACTGGCAATGAGAGTACAAAACTCCCACAGGCATTATTCAGATGCATAGTTGCTGCAGTTTATTAGCATATACTTGCTTGCATTCCTCTAGACATGTCTCCAGTAATACCGGGGCTTTCTTCAATTGCAATCTTTGTGTTAATCTTCTCTAGAGCTGGACAATTACTCCCAGGGCTGTTTCTAGTTTGACTTCTTCTTGGTTCTGGTTCCATTTTGACTTGTGAGCTGCATTAATTGTGAAACTGTCTGCTTATGTAAATGATTCACCTAAATCAATTTTTGTTTTTTTGGAACTTCATTGTTGTCTTCCCTTTGGGATGCATTATTTTGATGCATGACGTGAGACTAGGCTAAAATGATGTCATGAGATTAATCAATGGATTATCATATCAATGAGAAATATAAAAATATATAATCTACCACATATATAAAAGATACTCAAGCAAGTAACTATGTTTAGATTCAAGATCTAATTACAATTCTGCAGTATGGATCCAAAAAAAAATATAGATCAAAGAGAAATCGGCCCAATGGAAGATGGGAGTTTCATTTATAGCATAGGGATTGATCTGCGTTCAAGGGGATTCACATATGTCCACCAAGGGTCAGGTATTCTAGGTTTGGATTAATTGGGAATTAGGTTAAGGGTTTGAGATTAGGGATTTAGGGTTTTAGAATTGGGGATTTAGGAACTTGGGGTTTAAAAGTTAGGAAAATATGAGAAAAGAGGAATGGAAGTGAGAAGATCATTGTTCACGGCACTATTCACAGCATTGTTCACAGGCAGGGGAAAAAGAAAGTGTTGGTTTAGGTTAGGGTTTGATGTGGTCTGGATTGGGTTTTGATGTGATTTGGATTGAGTTTTGATAATGATGAGAGTTGGGAATGAATATTGTGGAGATGGGTTGAGAAAAGTGAAAAATAAAAGGGAAATTTGAAAGAAATAGAGATGGAGAGAAGAAAACTTATCTGGATTAAGATTAATGGCTTCATAGTATTCCAATCACAAGAAATTGAAAGGAGAAAAACCCTAGTAGAGAAATCTCATTCATAACAATCATAGCATATATCCAAATTAGGGCTCCCATAACCCTTAAATAGTCTCAACTTGAGACTTTTACAAAAAGATGCCTCTCAATAAGGAAAAGTTCGAAGTACCTCCTACTTTTAAACCAAAATAAGGCATAACCCCCAAACTCTCTAACAAATATAAAATAACCCCTAGCTAAGGCAAAAAACGCGTCTCCACGTGTAAAATGTATCTCCATGCTCTCAATAAGCAGCCCACATGCATCTCCCCAATGTATGGTCTTCAATGATGCACCAAATATGCATGTGGGGTCTTCCATGCACCTACGATCCGGAGCTGGCCCCCATGTAATGATCATCTAGCCATAGAGAAACTGGGGCGTGGGCCATAGCTCGTCTCCTCCTCTGATATACTTGATATGGTGCTTGGATGTCCTCATAAACTCCTTTGGTTGAGAAAAGATTACCTTTGGCGATGTAAAGCTACAGTGATAGTCAAGAAGATTTGGGTCAAGTCTCTGAAGCTCGCTCTTCGTGATCCATGTATTATCTGATTCTGGCCTGTTCTTCCACTTGACGAGATACTTCTGAAAACCTCCGTGCTCGGTGGAAACCACTTGCTCATCCATAATACCCTCTTATCTCTTCTCTTCTAGTCGATATGGATGGTAAAGGGGGTAAAGGATAAGAATATGGGTCTAGTAAAGGCCATGGGTAAGGGTCAGAAGAAGGGCCAATGGACGAAACTTTTGTTCCTCAAATAGAGATGAGATCTTCCACATTGAACACAGAGCTAAAGCTAATACCCATGTTAGGTGGAAGATCCGCAATATAAGCATTGGGACCTACTCTTTTCAATATTTGATAAGGTCCAACACTGTGGGCATATAATTTCTTCACGACTTATTGCGGAAAGCCGGAAACCGCTCCGGCCTTATCCGAACCATGACATAATCACCCACTTGAAACTCTTTAAATATATGATGTGAATAAGCTAGCATTTTATATTTCTCTTTGCTTACACTAATCCGCTTCTTAATCTCAAGATGCAAGTTATAATATGGCGTGCAAATGCATCTGTGGACTCTGACGGCCTATGGGAGACTGATATGGGAATGAAATTTATAGGCTTCCTAGGCTTATAACCATGTACTACCTCAAATGGACTCATGCCTATTGACCTATTGATTGAACTATTGTATGCAAACTTTGCAACTTGTAACACAGAATCCCAGGTCCTAGTATGGTCACCCACAAGACATCTCAACAGATTACCCAGACTTCTATTAACTACTTACGTTTGACCGTTAGTCTGTAGGTGGTATGCTGACAAGAACTGAAGCCTCGTACCCACCATGTGCCAAAATGTCTTCCAAAAATAACTTATGAATCTCACATCTCTGTCAGACACAATGGTCGTTGGCAAGCCATGCAAATAAACCACCTCTCTAAAAAATATTTTGGCAATGTTAGAAGCATCCAATGTTTTAGAACATGGGAGGAAATGGGCCATTTTAGAAAACAATCCACCACTACAAATATAGAATCGTGCTTTCTGATTGTCTTGGGAAGCCCAAGCACGAAATCCATTCTGTTGTGCGGGATGCCTTGATTCTGCCAAATCTGTTGCATAGAGAAGTTTAGGTTTAGTTCCACCGAAGCCATTTTCAGTCTGACCAAAAATTGGAAGAATTCTTAGGTTGCTCGCTATGAAGCTTTGGTCAATTTCGATTTGACCGAAATTACAGTCGGTTCGATTTAGTCCGACTGAAGGTCATGTTCGGTCCAACCGGATCTGTTATGTAGAGTTGCGCAAATGAACTATTTAAGCCTAATACAAGATTGTGGCTTGGTAGAATCATACTTACAAGTTTTCTCTCTAAGGGTGAGGGCTTTCGTGAGGTGAGAGGGGTTTTCCAATACTTGTAAGCGCTTAGGAAGGGTTTCTCAAGGGTTGCGCATTGCAAGGGGAGATTGGGTACATCTGTAATCGAAGAAGGTGAGTCTGTAAACTCTATAGTTTTTATTATAGTGGATCTCTGTCATTTTGTGCCGTAGTTTTTTCCCACAAGGGTTTTCCACGTAAATATTGTTGTGCTCTGTGGTTACTTGCTTTATTGTTTGGTTATTTTGCTTTATTCGAATTGTTCTATCTTCGTTGTACGTGCTTTCACAAAGCGCACATATTGATGGTGGTGTTAGATCGGAATTTCTAATAACTAGGGTTGATTTGGGTTTGTTGAGGGGTCTGAATCTCAACAAAGTGGTATCAGAGCTTCAGGTTTAAGGACATTTGAGAATTCAACAAAGATATCAGGATGGAAATTCGATATACATAAATTCAATGGGAGGAATAATTTCAGTTTGTGACAGCGGAAGGTAAATGATATTCTATTCTTGCAAGGGTTGAGCAAGGTGTTGTTGGAGAGTAAACCGGAGAAGATATCGGATGATGACTAGAGCACTCTCGGAGAGAGCTAAGAACACCATCCGTTTATGTTTGTCGAATGAGGTCATGTACAATATCCTGGATGAGGAATTTCCCCGGGAGATGTTGAAGAAACTAGAAGACCTATCATGGAGAAGTCCCTCACAAATAAGTTATTCGTGAATAAATAGCTATTCAAGCTGTAGATGAATGAAGGATCAGATCCCCTAGAGCACATGAACTTGTTTAC
This sequence comes from Magnolia officinalis, assembly GCA_021015155.1. Classification (NCBI taxonomy): domain Eukaryota; kingdom Viridiplantae; phylum Streptophyta; class Magnoliopsida; order Magnoliales; family Magnoliaceae; genus Magnolia; species Magnolia officinalis. Next base: position 20,966,178 of record JAJHSJ010000005.1, on the reverse strand, counting down.
AAAGCTATGTAGCGAGTTGTTAAGGCTCGGAGTGACGGTCGATGAAGAAAACAAAGTGGTGCTACTTCTAGCATCGATGCCCGCATCATACGATCATCTCGTCACTACTCTACCGTATGGAAAGAATACAGTGAAGCTGGAAGAGATCAACGTGACTCTCGTTTTGAATGAGATGAGGAAGAAGTCGAGCGATGATGACTCTTAGGCGGAGGGGTTAGTCGCGAAGGGGGGTCAGAGACATGGGAGATTTGCGGAGCGATCTTGGTCTAACAGGATGCTTCTATCGTGACATAAATGGGCACTTCAAGAGAGACTGCCAGAAACAGAAGAATGACCTGGAAAGCAAGGAAAATGGAACACAAGTGAATTGGCCAGTATAGCGGAAGAGAGCTCAAAAGGATACCTCCTCTCGGTCTCTTCAGGTATGAGACATCTCTTAGACATATGGATTCTCGATTCAGGATATTCTTATCACATGTGTCCGGATAGGACTTGGTTCGATTCCTACAAGTCCTATGATGGTGGAAGTGTTTTGATGGAGAATGACGCAACATGCAAGGCCATCGGAATAGGGACCATCAAGGTAAGGGATGTTTGATGGAGTCATATGGACTCTAGGTGATGTCAGGCATGTCCCAGATTTAAAGAAAAACTTAATATCCTTGGGGGTTTAGATACGAACGGTTGTACGTTCACCGCAACGAGCAGTGTAATCAAGGTCACCAGAGGTGCAATGGTGTTGATGAATGAACATAAAACATGAAATTTGTACAAGTTGGATGGGAGCACGATTATAGGTGAGGCCGTTACGACCTTACACAAAGAATCCAACACAGATGACACTAATTTGTGGCATATGCGGTTAAGGCATATGAGCGAGAAGGGCACGATAAAATTCATAAATAGAAAATGTTAAAGGGAGTTAAGGCATGCAAGGTGGATTTATGTGAGTATTGTATCTATGGGAAACAGTGCAGGGTAAGGTTCAAGACTGCTACACACACTAGCAGCAGGGTGCTCGATTATACTTATTTTGATGTTTGGCGACCGATGACAATACTATCTAAGGGAGGCGCACGATACTTCGTGAGTTTCATATACGATAACTCGAGGAAGGTTTGGGTCTACTTCTTAAAACATAAGTATGAGGTGTTCGCCAAATTCAAGGAATGGAAGGCGGAAGTAGAAAAGCAAACCGGGAGACATGTTAAGTGTCTCGGGTTAGATAACGGTACGGAGTACAGAGAGGCGGAATTCATGAAATTTTGCAAGGAATAAGGCATCACAATGCACTTCTCAACTCCATGGATCCCACAACAAAATGGGTGGCAAAGAGGATAAATTAAACTCCATTGGAGATGGCGAAAAGTATGCGGTTACACGCGGGGCTGCCTTAAAGCTTCTGGGCAGAAGCGGTGAACATGGCATGCTATATAGTAAATCGGTCACCATCTACAACACTAGACTCCAAGGTTGTAGAGAAAGTCTGGACAGGAAAGGATGTTGATTACTCAGGGATGAAGATCTTCGATGCCTAGCATACGTTCACGTGCAGAGTGGACAAAGGTCGAAGTTGGATCCCAAATCTAGCAAGTGCATCTTTATTGGAATGTATTAAGGGGTACAAGCTTTGGGATACTGACCCTCAAAAGGTGGTCATTAGCAGATATGTTATCTTCAATGAGACATCAATGCTGAGGCCAAGAAGGACGCTGCAGGGAAGTTAGAAAAACATGATGAGATCGAAAGATTGTCGGTGCAAGTGGAGTCGATTGAGCTGGTTACTAAAGGGGAAATTCAATAGGTACAAGAAATTGAGCAAAATAATTACCAAGATACCGAGGAAAGTATAGCTAGGAGTAGGGAGAACAGAACCATTAGAGGCCCGATTCGATACAGGTTTGAGGATATGGTCTCTTGTGTTGTTCACAAGGAGTGGAGATCCTTCCACCTTTCAAGAGGCAAAATCTGGAAAGGATGGCAACAAGTGGATGTTGGCCATGGCGGAGGAGATTGAATCTCTACATAGGAATCAGACGTGGGAGTTGGTGAAACTTCCAAAAGGTTAGAGGGCTATTGGGTGCATGTGGGTGTTCAGGAAGAAAGAATGCGATAAGTACAATACACGACTCATAGCAAATGAGTTCTCATAGAGGAAAGGAGTATATTACAATGAAGTTTTCTCTCCGGTTGTGAAACATACTTCAATTAGAGTGCTACTAGCTATGGTAGTGAAATCCTATTTGGAATTGGAGTAGCTCGATGTAAAGACGACATTCCTTCATGGGAACTTGGAGGAAGTTATTTACATGAGGCATCTTGAAGGATTCGAGGATCTTGGTAAGGAAGGCCACATGTGTAGGCTGAAAAAGTCATTGTATGGGCTGAAGCAGTTTTCAAGGCAGTGGTACAAGCGGTTTGGTTCTTACATGGTGGAGATTGGGTATGTCAGATGCGTATACAATTACTAAGTTTATTACAGGGTACTAGAGGTCGGGTCCTGCATTCTACCAATGCTTTACGTTGATGATATGCAGATTACTGCAAAGGATAAGAAGGAAATACTCTTGTTTAAGTCTCTATTAAGCAAAGAGCTTGACATGAAGGATCAGGGCGCTGCGAAGAAGATCCTAGTCATGGAGATACACAAAGACAGAGAGTTGGGAAGCCGTGGCTTTCCTAGAAGGGTTATGTGCCAAATGTGCTAGAAAGGTTCCACATGGAATGTGCTAAGCCAGTTAGCACGCCTCTAGCATGTCACTTCAAGTTGTCAGCCAGGTCGTGTCCAAGTACAAAGTAGGAGATTTCAAAAATGTCATGGGTGTTGTACGCCTGTGCAGTGGGGAGTCTCATGTATGCAATGGTTTGCACGAGGCTAGATATCTCTCAAGCAGTCAGTGTGGTTAGTAGGTATATGGCAAATCAAGGGAAAGAGCATTGGAATGTTGTTAAGTGGATTCTCAGGTATTTTAGGGGCACAGTCGACACTAAAATCATGTTTGGGGGACATGTAGCTTCAGGTGGAGTTGTAGGCTACGTTGATTCGGATTATGTTGGTGATCTAGACAACATGAGGTCCGCTGCGGGATATGTGTTCACATTAGCAGGCGGACCGGTATGTTGGAGATTTATACTACAGTCTACGATAACATTGTCTACAACCGAGGTGGAATACATGGTTGTGACCGAGGTGTCAAAGGAGGCATTGTGGTTGAAAGGTCTAATGTGAGTAAATCAGAGGTGGTAGTCTTTAGTAGGGCAAAGCTTTATGTGGTGGAATGGGCGTCTTGTATAAAAAAGTCTTGAGGATTGTAATTTTTCATTCTTTTTGGGCTTGTAGTCATTTGTGCTATCTCAGTGGTTTTTTCTTTTTCAATAAAATTACCGTTATCTCTTTAAAAAAGATTCCCATGAAGCGAGGTTAACACTTGAATGCCTCAACTCTCAAGGCATACTCTTCATTTTCTTTTTGATGGCTGATTTGTTTCACTTTTCTTCTTCACTTTGTTTTTTCTTTCTTTCTTTTTTTAAACAATGATATTAATGTGGAAATTTCCTTGTCTTAAGTTGCTCCTTGATCAGGATTTCTACACAAATAGTAGAACACAACTTGTACTTGTATATTGCTCTCGTAATAACAACAAAATCTTAATCATTTAACATGCTTCAACGTACCTTTTTGTTGGCCAGATTAATTTTTGTTAAAGTTCTACATGGGATATGTTTTCACAAGAAATCTAATGAGGAAGGTTAAAATAAGGGAATTATGGATTCACCTCAGTCGTCAAGTCAAAGTTGTTTACAGAAATATCACCACAGGCTGTGAGAACCTCACACGATACTGGGATTTGGGTGACCTGGTTTCTGCTTCACCTCTGTTTCTAAGGAAGATTGTATCTTGTCTGCTTTACATATAGGGTGTTTTTTTGGCAGGCTATTTAATCCAAAAAAAGAAGAATAAAGAAAAAAAAAAAAACTAGTCACCCCTTTTGCAGTTTGACCAAAACTTTCCTCAATTTAATGAACGTTTACTTAAAAGTTCAGTGAGGGAAAAGTTGAAATCATCTCCGGAAGCAACACCTGAGATTTGGCTTACATTGGCACCGCTTTCTCCTTCCTTTACTTTGCTGCTACCTGGTCATGCTCTTCGGGAATCAGGGTTAAAGATTGTACGAGAGACGGTGATAATAAATAGTCTAAAATATTTTGTGCTTGATGGTTGCATCCTAATCTGGTGGTTCTATATTCCATAGTTGCATTAATTGAGGAAATGCTACAAGTAGCTTCCTTTTCACATAGCTAGCTTTTGATTCACCATCATCTCTCATTAACAGCTCATGCCTTCTTTTCTGCAGTGTAAATTATGAATGGATCTTTCGACCTTTACATCAATATAGAATTGAAATTGAAACACTTGAAGAAAGTAGGAATGGGCAGGGGTAGTTTTTCTGCGGGATGGAAAGCTTGATTTGATTTATTTTTGTTTTAAGATTTTCCATTTACTCGAAACTTTACTCTTCAATTTTTGTGTACAACAAATACGTGTTCCTTTCTAACATGTTATGAGATGTTGGCTTGCAGGTGCAAGGAAGAAGATAAAGAGGCCTATTTATATTATTTATTGAGTGTGCATGGCCATGGCCAAACAATTGTTTTCTGCACATCAATTGCAGCTTTACGTCGTATTTCTTCCCTTTTGCGCGTCCTCGGCATCAATGTTTGGACCCTTCATGCTCAAATGCAACAAAGAGCTCGGTTAAAGGTAGCTACATTATATACTTAAAACATATTTTGTATATTATGAATCTTTCCAGAATGAAGAGTCTAATATTTTAGTAAGTCTGTGCAAATGTACCAATGCTTTGGCTTTACCCAGGGAACTCTATTCGACGCCTCATGTTTATGTTTGACAGTGACACATGTTTGTGTCCAAAAGACAGTTTGAGAGATAGCTTGTTCATGGGGTTTCAGGTCCTTCGTGTCCATTCATGTTATACAATTTTATTTTATTTTATTTATTTTATTTTATTTTATTTTATTTATTTTTTTTAAAATCGCATTTTAACTCCAGTAGTGGGAGTTTTGCTCTCTCTGTGCTAGTCCCAGTAATGGAGTAGGGTTGTGTCAGGTTGGGAGGTGGTGTCAAACTTTGGCTACACCTTTTTGCCATGAATCCTAACAGTTTGACGTTTCAAGTCCTTGAGAGAGTGGAATGGCAGAATAGGATTCGTGTAGCCGACCCTAGTTAGTGGGGACAAGGCTTAGATGATGATGGGATGATGAAGATGGAGATGTATTCAATTTTTTTATCGCTTATAATTTTGTAATTAACATCAACTAATTGGGATTTATGATATCTAAGGCACATGGAAATTCAATTGCCTGAAGCAGTTCTTTGAGGCTGAGAAGAAATTGACATATTATCTGGGTAAATAGTGTTAAAATGAGGTTACATAGGGAAAAGGATTACAGAACTACCATCGGGTGTAATACAGACAAAGATAACGAACTGATGGAGTCAAGAAAATATATTTCTTTGTATGCCAAGCTGATAAGTGAAGAACCTTAGTTTCCACACGGTGTGAATAAGTGAAACTTCTTTTCAAGTTCTTTCGTGACCCATCTGCCAATTGATATTTCATTGGTCGTTTCCATGAATGGAACTGCCACTCCACATAATTCGAAATGGGCTTTTGAAAATTTGTCTGAACTGTGTTTTAGGTTCCCATGCAATCATCTGTAAGTGGTGGGAGTGCTCTATTTTTTATGCTTCTTGTGTGCACTAAAGTTGTGCCCTTATTATTGCTGCTGCTGTTGATGATGACGATGATGATCAATCTTGGTCTTGTAATTTATATCAGGCTAGATGACACTATGACAGAGGATTCTTTTGTGGTTCCTGGACATTCACCATTGGTTTTAGTTTTTGTTTCATTGACAACTTTACTATTAGCTTCCACATTCTATTTTTAGAAAAGATTTTCATGTTTGTCTTGAGATAGAGCTATATGCCTTTGATGGTTCTTGTTACTTCAATGTCTAAAAAGAGTTACAAGCTCCTCTGTTATTTAATATAAAACAATGTTTTTATATGCCTTTTTGAGTCTTCGAGTTAACAACATTAACACATGTAACACAATCGGCACTTCCCTGTCAGACGACTTGATAAATGGAATGTCTTTTCTTTGTGGACATTGCATAACCATTATTTTTTCCTTCAGCTTATCATGGCAATCCACTTACTGCTGGCTTTAGGTTGAAGTGTGCACTGCTTTTGTCAAATCCATCAGTATACATATATTAGTTTCTTTGAACTAGGAATCATGTCACTCTTTTACTCACAGGTTGGTGTTTGTGGCCTTCTTATCTCAGTCTCATGTTTTCATTTGCCATGCAATAAGCATTTTTAACAAGCTCCAGTGAATAAGGGGCCTATTTTATGTAAACTGTATTTTACTTGCATTTCTAGTTGGTTTATTTGAAGAGTAATACTGAAATATTTTCTTTGCTTTATCCAGGCAATTGATCGTTTTCGTGGAAGTGAACACGGCGTGCTTGTTGCTACTGATGTTGCAGCAAGAGGCCTCGACATTCCTGGTGTTCGGACTGTTGTTCACTATCAATTACCACATTCCGCAGAGGTAGGCAGATTTAATTTTCTGGTTTCATTTCCGTCAAGCTTGATGTGTAAAACAGTTTTTGATAGTAACTTGTTTTATTTGTCACTTAGGTTTACGTTCATAGAAGTGGAAGAACAGCTCGAGCTTCTTCTGATGGGTGCTGCATTGCAATAATTTCTCCGAGTGATCGGTCGAAATTTGCCTCTTTGTGCAAATCATTTTCAAAGGTGATTTCTCATGGGAAGGAAATTCTGTGAACAATTTTTCTTGTCTTCAGTATTTTTTGTAGAAAATGGTTTCTTTTCTCTTCTTTTTTTTTTTTTTGTTTGTTTGTCTTCTATGCACGTTTAGTTACATGAGAAAATTTTCTAGTACATCTCAGGATTTTGATGCACTAGAAGGAACACCGTTGTATCATTTTGAAGAGTATGATTTCTCATATTGGTCTTATATTTTCATTATTACATGTATCGTGATACGTTTAGATTAGGTCCACTGCACTTTATGACCATGCAAGTGCTTGCCTGGAAGCAGTTGTATATGAAAGAGGTTATTGAATTTTTCATGTTTCTATTTGTCCTCTACTTGACATAAATGGGCTATGGTTACTGATGGATGCATTGAAGCTGGAGTACTTGACACTTTTCACTCAATACTTGATTAGGGGAATGAAAAATGGGGCATGCAACATGTTTGGACCATTCATTATTCAACTTATGTCCAGGATGCACATTTAGATACATTGCCCATGCCCTGTGTTGACACTGGTTCTTTGAGTTATCATGAATTACACATCCATGCCTAGTATTCATGGTACCACCTCCTCCATTATATAACAGAGTTAGATTTCTTTGTTTTTTCATTGACTCATTGTTAGATAGGTAAAATGCAGCTATTCTAATCTTTCATTGCCAATGAAAGAACTATAACAACCACAATACCATGTTCCTCTCTCTCTCTCTCTCTCTCTCTCTCTCTCTCTCTCTCTCTCTCATTCAAGGTGTTCTGTATCCATTACGATACGCCCGTAAAGGCCGATACGTATAGGTAACGGCCATGACCATTACATGATACGGGGGTGAAAAGGGGCAGTTTGTTTTTTGAGACCGTATCGGCCGTTACGGTGGTCGTAAAGGCCGTTACAGGGCATAACGACCATTACTCCCGTAGCGGTCGAAAAACAATCATTCTTTTTTCCTATTTAAATTCAATTTTCTCATCTTTTTTACTTTTCTCATTCCAAAAACTCTCCTATATCATTTTACTACAGATTTCGACCACTCTTACTATAGCTTTTAAGATTAAAACTGTGGATTGAAGTGATTTGAGTGAATAGAATATCCGAGGGCCTTTTTTTCAAAAAATTGAAAAAGCAGTATTTATGCCTTTTTTTTTTTAAATAAAAAATTTTAATTTCTAGTTTTAATGCTTGATTGTGATGTGACGTAATCATATTAAATAATTCACTAGATAGCCCGATACAACATTCTCACCAAAGAGTGGACCGTTACACTACCATAAACATGTTCAAAACAAAAAATGAATACACATTTGAAATATTTGCATTATTCTTGATTATATATATATATTATATATATATATATATATATATATATATATATATATATATATATATATATATATATATATATATATTAGAATTTTTTGGACAAGAAAAATTTTCAACCATTACGGGGGTCGTAACGGTCGTTACGCCCCCATATCGGTAATGGTGGTGACCATTATGGCCACCATTACCGATACGGAATACCTTGCTCTCATTAGATTCACTACTCATCTTGGGCCTTCCAAATTCCTGTCATACTTGGCTTTTATGTGTTTTGGTTGTTCATGTGCTCGTTTCTCAATTAGGGCCAGTGTTTCAAAATTTAATACTATGGTTTCCTATTAATGGCATTGTCCATGTCTCTACGCCAGTTCATTTTTATCGAGTATTTCTATCCCCTTTTGATTTGGCTGCAATTCCATTTATGAGTAAGGTGTTAGAGAAGATTGTGTTTCTCACAGTTTCCCAATCTCAGATATTTAAGATTTCTGGATTGGTTTCGGGTTTTGGAAGACTTCCAAACCTCATCAGCCTTCTCTTTGATATTCTGCCTCCAAAAGTATTTCGTAATCATTATTTAATGATTATTTCCCAAGGTACTACTGAGAAATGGATTCCACTTTCATGGTGCTTTGATTTGCAAGTGGAAACCTCCAATTCATCTCACAATGGCTGCCTTGAATCGTGTGATTGAGAATTATAGAAGTGGAAAAGTGTAATGATAACATCACGGAGTCTATAGATTTTCTTTGTAAATCAAACATGGGAAAATGTCATGTCGAAGGAAAACTGTGTAAATCAAACATGGGAAAATGTCATGTCGAAGGAAAACTGCGTTTTTACTGTTCTTTTCCCATGGATTCCTGCTAATCAAAGAGGCCCTATGAGTTGAATGCTTGAGTTGTTTGCTTATGCTGCTAAACATGTTTTACATGAGAAATTTAAGATGATCTTTACATTCATGCTATTGTATATATTTACAGATATATGTGACCCTAGTAAAAGAAAAGAGAGAGAAGAAGATTCCAGCTGAAAGCTGCTCTCTTCATTAGTATCGTTGCCATGGCTCTGTTTATCCATATTTCCATCGAACTATTCTTCCACATGTCCCAGCTGCATGTTTCAGTTTTGGCATACTGCTGTAGTTTTCTTCACATAATGTGTTTTTTTTTTTTTTTTTTGTTTTTGTTTTGTTTTTTGTTTTTTTGTTTTGTTTTTTGTTTTGTTTTTTTGGTTTTTAATGTTGTAGACAATGGGTTAAGTGAAATTGTGGTTTAAGTTCAAGTATCACTATGATAGAGCATGAAAGTATGGTTAAGTCCTTTGGGGGGGGGGGGGGGGGGGGGGGGGGGTGGGGGGGGGGGGGGGGGGGGTAACAAAATTTTAACATGTGCATAATTACGAATTACTCAAGAAATCACAAGGTGAATGGAAATGAAATTGTAACATTCGCATAGGCATTGAATCAAACATATAGAGTGCAAACATTCATAGTCATTTAACAATTTGAAACAAGCATAGATAAAATTCATTCACCACATTGCACGATGTTTACAGTGGTTCGACTACTTGTCTACTCTACTTCTGGCTGACGCACTCTCTCCATGAGTGTACCGAATTTCACTATCACTTATGGTTTTAAATTTGGTTCACCATAAACCTTTACAACCTACATAAGGTTCTACACATTTTGCACCCATCAGTGGCCTACACAAGGTCTTGACGAGTTTGGATCGCAAACTCTTGATTAGCTCCCACACAAGGACTAATCATGTATACTCCCACCAGAGGCTTACACAAGGTCTTATCGAGTTTGGGTCTTCAAACTCTTGGAACCCAAATCTACACAAGAAATGGTTTCAAACAATGGACTCTAACACTGAGACTTACTTAGCTTGACGAGTCCCATGATAGCGCCTTGTTGAAGATGCTTCCTCTTCCACGAATCGACTTCTTCTTCGGCTCCCATGAACATCAATGGCTTTATGACAAAGGATTTGCCTATTTCGGTTAGGTCAAGCCATTAATGAATGCTTGAGTTCATGACTCAATCCGAGCTTTGAATGCTCATTAATGCTCTTAAACACAAGGTTTGAATGATGAAATCAAAGAGATTAGAGCTAAGAATGAAGGATATGCTAGGGGGAAACACTCTCTCAAAGCTCTAATGGATTCTCATCAAAATGCCCAAATGCCCCAACCAATGTATAAATAGAAAGTTGCAATGGTTGAAAAATGAGCAGAATATGGCTAGGCTCGGTCGATCGAACTAAGGGTCGATTGATCGAGCTTAATTCAAAATTAAGGCAAAAGCTTGCTGGACACTTTTGGGCATCCTCGATCGATCGAGAGAGCTTGAGAATCTGCTTGAGCGATCGAGCATAGCCTGAACTTGGGCATTTTTGTCTAGAGAACTCGCTGGACTATTGTGGGCATCCTCGATCGATCAGGAGGGCTCGAGCATCTGCTCGAGTGATCGAGCAGAGCCCGAACTTCTGCATTTGAGAGATTTCTCTGTTTTCAGCTTTTGCACAAAGTTTGCCCAAGTACACGCTGTTCTAATGGACATCTCCTCTAGCTAATGGAGGCTACAGGTATTCCTATCAATGGACAAGCCAACTAGAGGGTTAGGTGTTGGGGTTTACAAGGTTCACAAGGTTCATTATGTTCATAGGTTTTGTAATTTACCAAGGGACTATATGGTTTACTTGTCTCTTTGATGCCTTGGCCGGCGTAGTACTCCGAGTCTTCAATTCTTCAACTACCAATAGGGCTCACCGGACTCGACTCATGCTAGTTGATAAATTCTTGCATTTACATTAAGCATTTTATTTCGAAAAAATCTTGTTGAAAGTCATCTAAGGTTGAATTTCTTAACATCATTCTATGCCTATGTTCCTGGAGGAGACACTACCAAGTACCAATGCATGTTCCAGATGTTTAATTTACACATTGAGTTCTTTTTCTGTTCTGCATTATGAACTGATTCTCTGAAGTTTTTTAGGTGCTAGTCAACCGGGAGTGCATATCGCTTGTTATGAAGCAACACCAGGAGAAAACAATGATGAGAATTTTAAAATAAAACAAATATAAATTGAATATAATTGTGTGAAAGTGAAAAAGCCATTAACAGAGTTAAAACCTTTCCTCATTGAGGTTCATAAAAACGTTGGGAGAGATATTAATGGGTTATTCCAAAGTGCTGCTGTAGTTGAGTTTTGTGTGCTGAACACATGGGGAATTAATGACATTAATGCTCGCATCTGCTCTTATGTGCAGGAAAGTCTTAAGAGGTTTCCTATAGATAACTCGTACATGTCAGAGGTTTTAAAACGACTATCGCTTGCACGTCAAATAGAAAATATCTCACGGAACAACTCCCAGGTAAGCAGTCTTTTCCTTTACTGTGAATATTGAAGGACATTTGCAGTATCCTTGGGGATTCCGTAAATTTCTTAGTTGATACTTTAATAGTTCTTACTGTTACACATCTGATTTTGAAAATGATCCACCAACTTTAATAGTAGAACAAATGTATGATATGATAGAATTAGTTTGTTATTTTCTTTTTCGACTTCACGAATGCTAGTGGTATTGCGGACAGCATGGCTTCATGCCAATAGTGAAGGGCAAATTTTCATGTCAGATTATCAAAATTGCTGCTGCCACTAAATCGCTATATCCACTCTTCGGTACCAATGGAAGTCTGCATCGATTTTATTTATTTATTTATTTATTATTATTTTTTTTTGAAGATTGTCTGCATTGATATTTTCGTATCAAGGTCTCTAGAAAATCATAGAAAGTAGTACCCTGTGGGAATAAAACTAGTGTTCAGTCGTTTTTTTTTTTTTTTTTGGAAAGATAACAAAATCTTATTGAGAAACCCAGCAACACTAAAGTGAGATTGGGAAAGAATATAACCCAATAAGAAAACTAAAGGCAAAATAAATAAATAAATAAATAAATAAAGGAGAAAAGGTTGACAGCATTCACCGTCACTACATTGGATGCCCATCCTGTCAAATTGAATTTAGCCTTCGTGATGACCTCTTCCATAGAGGCACTCCTGTTTTAGAAGCAATGGTTGTTCGTTTTTCTCCAAATCATCCAAAGCACAACCATACTGACAAGCTGTCGCACTGCGTTACCTTCTTTACCGGACCCTCCCCCATGCCAAGCCCACAAAAGGTCTTCCACCGACTTCCGCATCACCAATGCCATGTTAAAGATGTCTAGAAAGCAATCCCAAATCTTCCAAGCAAAGAAGTAATGGATAAAGAGATGATCGATATATTCTGCCTCATCCATATACATAATACAAACATTGGGAAAGATCATAGACAGTGTTGTCATATGTGATCACATATGTGATTTTTTTTTTCAAGCGGATCGCATATGCCATGATGGCATATGTGATCCTAGATTGTATGCCATCGCATACAAATGTATGCAATCATTGTACAATTGCATATTGCATACTCTATGTGATTGCATACATGTCCCAATGGTATATATATTTAAAAAAAGAGAGAGACCGTTGGGACCTTTTTAATTTTTGCTCTTTTGGGTACTTTTACCCATAAATAGGCACTCATATCCTCCCCAATTTTCATATTCTAAAGCTCTTATCTCTCTCTCACTCTCTCTCTTACTTTAAACTCTCTTCAAATCATAATCTCTTCTTCTAAACTCTCGCTTTTACTAATTACTAATCATTTCCCATTTTCTCTTTCAAGTTTGAAGCTTGAAACAAGTTTTAAGCGTACTCTTCCAAGATTCTCTCTTAAACAATGACAATCAAGGTCCAAGGATTCGAGATTCAAGTTCGAAGTTCAAAGTTCAACCAACAACAATAAAGTTCTAAGAAGATCAAGATCATTTCTTCTTCTCTTCTTCTTCTTTTTTGAAAGATAATTACTAGCACTCAATTTTTTATCTCTTACCCATTAGCTCATATTCTCATTCATTCATTCTCATCTCTCTTACTCTCTCCCTCTCACTCATTCTCTCTTTCTCTCTTACATTCTCTAATCTCTCATTCTCTCTCTGACATTCTCATTCAATAAGTGGAAACTTGTAATATTGTAAGTTGTACTTGTTTTTTTGTAAATTGTAAATTGTATTTGGAAATTAAGTTGCAAGTTGTTTAAGTAATCAAGTTATCAATAAAATTTCTATGTTCAAAGTTTTTAACAATTAATTCTCTTTTAGTGTAACTTATTAATTGTTTTGTTATATTATATAAATATAATTTTATAATTAAGTATATAACTTATAGATGGTCTAATAGTCTCAAACACTTAAACTACAATGAAATAGGTAAAAGAAGCTAATCTAACCACTTGTAGTAATTAGGGATAATTTTTCCTAATTTTTTAGATTTTTTTTTTTTTTTTTTTTTTTTTTTTTTTCGATTTTCCTATTTTGTTTACATTAAAAAAAAAAAGGGGCCAGAGGCCTACGAATAGCTCAGGCTGATCACATGCGATTACATATGCGATTTGACAACATTGATCATAGATCTCTTTTGAAGGTTCTTGGTTGTTAGCACACTTTTCCTCCCTACCAACCACGCAAAAGCCGCAATTCTTGGGGGAGCTCCAAAAGACCAAGAATGACAAGTGCCTAAAGACCGAAGCGGATCTTGGAAAAACCTGTAGAAAGGAGCGAATGGAGATGTAACCCATATTTTGAGTCGTGCGTCAGTAATAACAGTCTTCACTAACAGCCTATCCCTAATCGCCTCCAACATGAGATCGATGTAATGGGCTGTGTAGGGTAGGGGTGCACATGGAACCGGTAAACTGGACCGGAACCGACCAAACAACACGATTTGGTCCAATTCCAAAAATCAAAGAACCGATTAGTTTGGCTCGGTTCTTGGTTTGGGGTCCTGTAAAACCGAACCGAACCGTGAACCGAACCATAGAACCAAACTTTGAACCGGACCGAGTTTACAATATACTTTAGTTGTCTATTTTATTAGTTTACAATATATTTTAGTTGTCTATTTGACTCATGATTTATGGTTTACAATGCGCTCTTTGATTGTTTCATAACTGTCTTTTTGCACACCTTACATAACATCTAGATCATTCACGGGGTTCTAGTCCTTTTGCCCGAGTGGTAGACTTTGAGGAGTTTCAACACGAGGTCTTGGGTTCGAAACCCATAGGTGGTGAAATCCCACTACGGCGTGCGTGGGTGTGGCGGGTGTGTGTGTTTAAAAAAAAGAAAAGAAAGATCATTCATCAATTAAATCACAACACGAATGGACATGGGCTGGATTAAATAAAAAAACATGCAATTGGGTTGGATTATTAAAAACCCAGAACCGTGGAATCGAACTGGTTTTTACAGTCTGGTTCCGGTTCGGTTCTAGGGTGCAAATGGTCCGGTTCTGGTTCTGATTTTCCTGGAACTATTAGGAACTATTCGGTTCTAGTTTCACCCCAGAACCGGACTGAACCGACCCGTGTGCATCCCTAGCGTAGGGGGTCCAGACGTCCAATACACATTATACTTGTTCATTATATCCCTCCCTACCTTCACAAATGCACTCCCATTGTCTGTCACAAATTGCATAATGTTCTTCCTCCCAACATCTTGCATGGCATTGCGCATTAGTTTGTAAATGTAATCTGTGTTTTCAATTTTATTGTTGGCATCCATGAACTTTAGGAACACCGCTCGTCCCCTGCAGTAAACCATAAAATTTATAATTGACATCCTCGTCGGTTCGGTCCAACTGTCACACATGACGATTGAATCGTACATCTCCCATGACTGCTTATGTCCATCTACATAGCTCTTCATCTCTGCGTACTCATCATCCAAATACTTTCCCTTTATCTCACGAGGTGTGAGCGATAGCACACCCTCACCCCCATACTACACTACACTTCACTTATCATATTCTTGAAGTGCGGGCTCGCTACGGCATTTGCGGGGATTTAATCATAGATTTAAAAAAAACTTAGCTATAAACTTTTCCACCTTCTTTCTTACATCCCTTCCACTAAAAATTTCTTTTAATTTTTTCTATGTCCACCTGCCTCTTTATACATCCTCGGATATGAAAGTAGATTTGGCACCTGCATGCTAGTGTTACGTCCCAGACCCCATAACCCTCCCCTCCTACTACCTCTTCTTCCCCACTCGGCTTTACCCCATTCCTCCCACCACGCTCATGTATAGACCCCTCAAATGTAGGCTTACTTACTTTCCATCACCTTTATTGATTCATTTTCCACCAAGCTTGTATGGATTCCTTAACCGCGCGTCTGTATTCAAGATCATCCTCCTCATCGAGATCCACCTCATCCTCACCTGCATATGGTGCCCACCCTAACTCCTCCCTAATCTCTCTCTCCTGCGCAGCTCCCTCATCTCTTATCTTCACATTTGTTTAACAAGGCCCTCATTTCTTCTCTCACATCTTGTGGACACTTAGGGTAGTCCACAACATTGCGATTCCCTTCCGCAAAATGCTCCTTCAAGCGGATTACCCCTTCACTCTTCGACACATGACCACATAAATTACATACACTCCCAAATTGATTGTTGGGAATAAGCCGACCATATTTCCATCCAATATCAGGTTGTCTCGTGACATGTTTTACTTGCAAAAGAATATTGTGTTAACAAAGGCAAGGTAATTCATCCAAAATAAATTTTGAAAAAAATTTATATTTTAATAATTTAATTTTTTTTCCCTGAAAATTGACAAAAAACTGAATAAACCAGTAGATTAGGCCTTATACATATTTAGTTTCATGTTTGGAGTGCAACATTGCAAGTAATTTGGGAGAAATTGGGGAATTTTCGAATTTTCCCAAATTTCCCTAAATCGGGCCACCTACACTCGAATATCAAAATTAGAGTGTACGTGATGATCATTTCATCAAACACTCCTAAATACTTGAGAATTTGACTCAATTGACGGCTGGAAGAAGTGAAATTTTGAAAAAATAAATATTATTTTAATAATTTTTTAAATCATTTTTTGATTTTTTGATTTTTTTTTTTTTTGAAATTTGAGAAAACTTAATAAATCAGTAGATCAGGCCTCATACACATTTGATTTCATGTTTGGCGTTCAAGATTGCAAGCAATTTGGGAGAAAATTTCTCCAATTTCCCCCAAATCGGGCCACTTGCACTACAATCGTGAAATTAGAGTGTATGTGATGATCATTTCATCAAACACTCCTAAATACTTTAAAATCGGACTCAATTGACCACTGGTAAAAGTGAAATTTCGAGAAAAAAATAATTATATTTTAATAAATTTTTATTGTTTTATTTATTTATTTATTTTTTAAATTTGACAAAAAGTTAATAAATCAATAGATCAGTCCCCATGCTTGTTTGATCTCGTGTTTGGAGTTCAACATTGCAAGCAATTTGGGAGAAATTGGGGAAATTTCAAAATTTCTCCAATTTCTCCCAAATCAGGCCATATACACTCAAATCTCAAAATTGGAGGTTCAAATACTTGATTTTTCATGCAAAACATGAAGAATCAAGGATTTCTTTTGATTTCACACCGATTTTATATGTATTAGACAGAAAAAAGGATAAAAATGCAAAATAACTCATCAAATGAGAAATGGCCCCAAATGCAGGAAAATCTTTATTCTGATTTCAAATGCGAGTTTTTCTCCCAAATCCAAGCAAAGGATGGACAAAAATCCACCCACAAACAGCTTAGTAGAGAGAAATCTGAAGAAAAATGTGCAAAAAATCGGATTTTGTGTTGTTTTTTTTTTTTGGGGGGGACGATGAAGAAAAATGTGCAAAAAATCGGGCCCTTCCTGGAATGTATCGATGATATCTGTCAATATCGACAAGTATTGTTGATACATAGTAAAATCCTTAAGGAAATGATGGGGACATCACGCGCACACGCACGCCCCCCTACGCATGTACGCAAGGAGGAGGGCCCTACTATTGATCTAGATCGATAACGACGTCCAGGGAGGGCCTCATAGTTAGAGGACTGCGTTTTGGTTCGTTGGAGTGGACTCGATAGTCATGTAAATCCCACCATGGGTTCTCATGAACGTGGCTCACTATTCTAATTGATCTAGTACTTTGGGTTTTGCTTATTATTGTTATTAGGAATATCATGGACGGTTTAGATTGATTTGATTATTTGTTATTTTTTATTACTTCATTTCTAAGTAATAGGTTGCGCACATGGCGCGAGTTTTGGGTATAGGGTTTTATTATAAATAGGCACCCGTTGTAGTTTTTTTGATTAATAAAGATTAATAAAATTGCTGCGTTTTTCTGCTCTAAATTTCTTAGTTGTGGAGATTCAATTGGGTGCGAAACCCTCCCTTCCTCGAAGGGCTGACTACCGTGGAGCGAAGCCACACCTATCCCGATTCGCCCCCACCTTCTTCCATCCATATTTCTCTTCTCCTACAAGCATTCCATCTACAAATTCATCATATTTTCCAGGCGTTTCTCCATGTACAACAGATTTCCAGAATCTGGCCCTGCAGGAAGGCTAAAACTTCGGCGGAGCACCACGCACAAACCGTGCATCGGATTGAGCTGAGATTTGAGGGTTTTGGAGTCCATTCCTAGCCGACCAGGGCCAAGGTGGTATTTTTCTGAATAGTGGGCTTCACACACGTGCGACCGGATCACACGCACGTGCATCTGGGCCATTGCTGTTGTCCACACGTGCGGTACTTTTCTTGTTCGTCTCTCTCCTCTCTTTCACTCCAAATCCCTAACCCTAACCCTAAATTACTCAAATCCCCAATTTTATGCCCTTTCTTCAACCTTAGGGTTCCCCAAATTGAAATCTGTGAACCCCTTAGATTGAAGAATTATTTCTGTGCATGTGTGGATGAATTTACCCTCATTTGATTCTTTTTTTGTTTATAATTTTGATTGATCCGGCCCTAGCATGTGTAGGCCTGGATCTGCATAAGATTCCCCTTGATTGAGTATTTGAACTTTTGTGTGGGATGTGGAATTTTGTGTAATTGTTTCTGAATTGGTGTGATCTAAAGCCTGAAAATCTTGCACATCATACTTGAATTTCATGTCCTGCATCAGGAAAAGGTGACGATATCTCATGATATCGCGAGATAGTGCCAATACATTGCAATACATAGCGATATTATCGTCGATACTTCGGAATCTTACACTTCCAGCGGTATTCCATACGGCTTTCGTATCGCCGAGTGGTGATACTGATAATATTGACTGATATTATCAATACTGTGAACACTAGTATTATGTATAGGTTTTTTTTTTTTTTTTGCTATTATTTGATTCCTAAATATGCAAACATGTGTATTAGTATTTGTTGAAGTATCATTGAGAAATTTCACCATTTCCCCCATGTTTCCCCAATGTTTTCCTAAGTCAACGTTACGTGCTTTTAGGTCCCCATTAAAGGAAAACTTATGATGTATGCATCTTTTTTGCAATTATGTGATTCTTAAATATTCGCATGTGTATTTTAACATATCCTGAAGTTTCACTGAGAAATTCCACTATTTCCCCCATGCTTCCCCATTGCTTCCTTCAGTCAATGATACATTTTCGGGTATTGGCGAGATTGATACATGTTTTTGTATCCCCAGCTAGCATACATGTAATGATACCATTAATACGTACACAACCCTCACATTAGGTCTCTTGAGCTTGCTTCTCAGGCCTCTGATCTTCTAGTTGAGAACCATCATTAAGCAAACTATTCTTAACCCTCTATGCCCCCCCTCCCCGCCCCGCAGCTAATCTTACCTATAGAGCATAGTTAGTCGAGCACCGTAGACTAAGTAATTCTCTCCAGCCTTCAGGGGAGTTTTTTGGTTTCACAACTTGAAGATCTGACCTTCTTCCTTCAACGAACTGAAGCAACACAAAAGCATCTTCATCACAGGCCCCAGAAGATAGCCCTATCAGTCCTCCCACTCGTTCTAAGACATATATTATCTATTCTTCCATGAGATTTCAATTGCCTAGCTTGGAATTTTGGATGATAAATTGCCTACCTGAAACATCTTGATTTGGTGTCTATATCATTCCCCCCATCTTTCAAGCTTGCAAATGTGTGACAACCTGAGGGTCAGAAAGGCTATCCATTGGGGTTAGATTCCCAACAAGAAACATTCTTTTTCCATTCAATATGGTTCCTCCAAACAAGCCATGCTCGTAACTCCTTCAGCTTCCCTGACTTCCTCCCTCAGCTCTCCAGACTCGATGGAGACTTGGTCGGCTTCCTCTCACACATCAAAGCACAATATGTCCTCTGTCCTCGTAGAAGAAAACCGATCATCGTAATCGGAATCTACTTCGCTGATATCCACTATCTCTGTCTCCCTTAGTTGCTGCTCTAGCTCTGCAATTTCTCCCATCAATTGAAGAGGCTCTCCCCTTCGAATTAAAATGGGTGTTGAGAAGTCCCACGTGTGAGGACTTAAAAGGTCAAGAGCACATGCACGAAAACTCACTTCCACCGCACACCTGGAAGAGGGCACAAGTGATAAAACTCCCTTTCCCTTGCTTTTTACACTTGTCAAAGGCACTGCCACCTTGACGAGATGGTTGCCTTCCCTTTCCACATGTTGAGAGCAACAGTTCATTCGGACAACGATCTCCTACTGATATAGAACCGTAGCTTGCCATGTTGCCCAAATAAAAGACCTTTCTCTGCTGTCTCATTTCGAACTTGATGCGTAGCTCCGAACCGAGAGGATTGGACACTGAGCCACCTATCGTTGAGGGGCTGGGATCGGCTGTAACTCTCTCCAGTGCTCCCGTTGTATAACCTCCTATACATGCTAACACCTCATTGCCTAACTCCTCACCCACCACCCCTCGCCCAATCGACACAGGCAACATGTTGCCCCCTTTGAATGGTGCTCCACTGGAGAACTGCCCCAGTACTTCTTCTTCACACCCCTAACTATGAGCACCTCTCCCCTTCGAGCTTCTAGCTTCCTGGAAATGCTAGATTTCTCCCCATCTGTTTGGAACTCCCCATCAGCTCTCCCTTTCCACCCTGAGAGAAATCCAGTCTTCCTCAACTACAACTTCAATTGGCCTTGGGTTCGCAATCGATCTCTTCTTCTTAACAAAGATTTGAGCTGCATTGATCATTCCTCCTCCTTTTGTAGCTTCATTTACGTCACTTCTCCCAGGCAAGTTCCAATCGCTAGAAAAGCTTCTCGGAACCAGATCTCTAAAGGTACCCCCTAAATCATGAACCAAACTTCCTCTCGACCGAAAGTGGATCTCTCCAACCACTTCCGGAATTGTCTGACTGGATTGTTGTTAAACAGAAGAAGACTGTTTCTCTTAGCAGTGTTGTGGGTTTTATGGAAGGAAAGAAATTTCAGATGCTTCCCAAACAACCGTGGTAATCCGAAGGGGGTGTTTTGTTCATCTAGGTCTCTTGTTTTTCAGTGGGTGGCGACTCTGCGTACTTAGAGGCTTGCAGGTAGGGGTGGGGTTTTTGGGACTTGTTGTTTGGGAGGTTCTTGCCGTATTTTGCTTTCTTTTTCTCTTTTTGTATTCTTTATAATAAATAGTCTTCCTTCAAAAAAAGAAAAAAAGAAAGAAAAAACAAAGAGAGCCCAAGCCACCACCATATGATCCAGATTCGCTGCTGGCTTGAGCGAGATCCACACATCATTCTCCTCGAGCGGTTTCACTATGGCGTCTTCCTCCTCTATCCCACAACAAGAAAGAAGCCAGAACTTGATTTGAGGCAGGCTCCCTCCTTTATAGTCGTGGCAATTGACCATTGCAGGGTCTCCCAAGCATTTCCAACACTGTCAAGTTGACCCTAATTGCTAGCTCTTGACCAGAGTCTCCCTTCTAGATCTGCTTCTTTACTCCCTGCCCCTTCCCTCCTTCTGGCTTCAACTGTTGCTCCTCCCCAGTAACAACAGCCCTAAAAGATTTGAATCTCCCTCCTTCCCATACTATTCCTTGGCGTAGCCTTTGAAGACCTCCGTTCTTCTTTGCCTAGTTTTGTAACAAGGTCCCTGGCAGATTTCCATCTCCCTCTCTGTTTTTATCCTCAGCTCCGATCCGGACCCTATGGACCGAGAGCTTATGCCCCCCGAAACTCTCTCCATGTAGCATCTTAACAGACTTCATGAACTCCTCCATCCTCATCCGAACGAAAGCGAAACCATGATTCAATAGATTCTACTGGTTGTGAGGTACCACCACTTCCATGACCTCCCCAATATTGCCATCCCTGGAGAAGTTGATGGGTAACCACCCCTCTAGAAAACCAACTATGAAGAGAGTTGGGTATTCCTACAGGGCTGAGTTACGAAGATCTTCTATCTCTGGCTTCTGCTTCCTGCTTCTGACTGCAGTCCAGCCCTCTTCCTCCCCTTCTTCAGTTGCAATCTCCTTCCCTTTTCTGCTTCTGCCAGGGCATTACACCCTTGTAGCATGTAATGGGTGTCATTGATACCGTTACCTAACGGCCTTTGCGTAACCATTTTTGCCCAACTTGAAAGAGGATGTTCCTGGACAAAACAAAACTGGTTAGGAGTCGGGATCGCATAGGTGAAAGTAAAAGGGCAAAGTAGAAAAGCTATGAGGCTATGGTGATCTCACTTTGCTTAACTCTGTTTGGTATGGCTCTTGAGTTTAGGCATGTACATGGAAGCTGCAATGAGCCCGCTGCTGTAGTAATCATGTTCCCTTTCTTTCCTAGTCTTGCTGATTGCTTTTGTGTGTGTTCGTGCTTGCTTACTTCTCCCCCTTGTCTTTTTCTTTTTCAAGCCCTCTTTAGTCAATGTCAACACCAACACCATTCTTGAGCTAATGTTCACGGGTTTCTTCTTTTGTCACAGCACTTAGCTTTAGCATATGTTTTCTCATGATGGAGATCAGTTCTCATCGATTACCATGTACTTAGTAATTCATTACCATATTGAATTTTTTGCTTTCTTTTGTGTTTTCCAGGAAAAGGCAAAGAAGAACTGGTTCAAACGGAATGCAGAGTCTGTGGAATTGGTTGTGGAGGACAGCGGAAGTGAGGAAGAAAGAGTAACAAGTTCTAAACAAAAGAAAATGAGCTGTCTTCACTTAAAGAAACTTCAAGAGGTTTTCTAACTATGGATGTTCTCTCTTTGCTGTAACATACTACTTTGTGTTTGTAATTGATTGGCCTAGTTATTAATAAAAGGAAAAGAAGAAAGAAAATACATATCCAATAATCAATCATCCAGTGATTGCTATTGGTACTGATGCAAGAGGGAAAATATATTCATTCTCCGAAAATCAGTGAAGGTCATCACTTGCAATAGTCATTGTAACTAATTCCATTTTATTTCAAATTACAGGAGCTGAATATACTCCTCACACGCCCATTGCAACCAAAGACATTTTCGCATCGCTATTTGGCAGGGGTAATCCCTATTCAATCAATTTCTCCCTGTTTTACATGGATAGATTTTGTTATTTGAATGTTAGGTATGCATAGATATTCAGTTTTTGCCTGATCACCAAGAAAACCTCTTACAATACGGGAATGTTTGTCAAGTGGCCACAATGCTTTATCCTTTACAATACTACCTTAGCCAGTGGAGATAATGAATAGGATTAGTTTCAAATAAAGGAGCCCTCCTTTGCAACTCCAGCACCCATTGCTCCAATTTCTCTCCAAACTCCTTCCCTCTTTCACGCATCACTGGAACATATTCATCACACCGAACAAATTCATGAAATATACATAGATCAGGATTCGACCATAAGACAACGAAAGAGAGCAACTAGTTCAGAGTCAAACGAAGAAAAATCCAATTGTGGAATACTTTTGTGATCTGATAATTATTGAAGATATTCATTATTATTTGTTTTCAGGCTGGGATTTCCACCCTTCTACAAGGGCAGCTAGAAGAATTGGGTAGGCAGAAACTGGTGGACAGCAACAACATTTCCAGCAAAAGCAAGAAATCAAAACTTTTGGTTATTGGTCGAGACTGCATCGAGCCACTTCAGGCACTTCGTAGTGCTGGAAATGAGGTATGAGTTTCCCACTTATTTAAGCAAGTGGGTCCGCCATGTACTTTGGCTGCTCTGTCGTGACATCTTAATGCAAATGTTTGTTGCATTGTGTAACACGGACAGAGACAAGTTGCCAAACTCAAGGATACCAAGAAACACAACACATGTTTCTATCTTGCTATTGAAATTATTATTATTATTATTTTATCAATTTGAAATGTTAAGACCATATGTTTATGCATATTAGTATGTACAAGTACAACCATCCTCTTTAGAACTAGATCTTGCCTGCTAAAAAGATGGAGACTGAAGCTAAAACAGTTTAGCTTTGATTCATTTCCAAGAATACCGCAGAGAACATAACTTAGCACTTTGCGGATTCCAATAGCTTGGATAGATTATTAAATCACCTTTAGGTTTCTCCAAATTCCATCGAATCACACACAGTGACAATATGGCAGCAAAATAAATGGGG
Organism: Magnolia officinalis; assembly: GCA_021015155.1. NCBI lineage: Eukaryota > Viridiplantae > Streptophyta > Magnoliopsida > Magnoliales > Magnoliaceae > Magnolia > Magnolia officinalis. Next base: position 20,942,511 of record JAJHSJ010000005.1, on the reverse strand, counting down.
AATAGAAGATAGATTAAGGAGAAAGATATGGAAAGGGTGATAGTTTGTGCAGTCTTACCACTGCAAGAAGAAAATAGAGCCTCACATCTCTATATAGGAAATGTTAAGTATCGGTAACACACTATATGTACTGCATCCTTGGGATATGGAAATATCATGGGAAACTTTGGGAAATATCGATTTAGTAATGGATCACAATCTGGGGAAACACTAGGAAAATGGTGGAATTTCAGTGAAAGTTCAGTAGTTAAAAGACTCATGATTTCATGCTAAGAACTCAAAAAACTAGCAAAAATAAAGAAAGATACAACACATGATGGTTTTTTGTTAGTTAGGGGCAAAGCAATATGCTGTCAGCCATAAGTGATGCAAGTATATCCAAAATGAGTTCATATCATTCAAATGTCATACAATACAAGCAATAAAACTACAATTTTTAAAGGGTTATGAATAATTTTATTGAAGAACAGCCTGACAGACGGCGCAAAGAATACAAAAACAGAAAAATTACAAAAGCAAAATAGCTCGAGCCACATTCATGTCAACATGAAGAAGCGTTGTAACCCATTCAAATGCATCCCTTTTTGCCTTCCACGGCACTTGCTCCCATGGCATAGCCTTGTTGTCGAAACAACAGCCATCATGTTCAGCCCAGATATTCCATAGACAGGCCTGAAGGATCAGTCTCCAAAGAGTTAATCTCTCTCTCGACAAAAGAATGCCATGCCAGGCCCAAAGAAACTGTGGAACTTACTTCAGCACTGCCCACATCACCTCGAAAATACTCAGAATGTGGATCCAAAGCTGCGCTGCATAGGGGCAGTGAATTAGGAGATGATCAACTGACTCCACGTCACTCATACAAAGAGGCCAAATATTCTGAAGAGCCACTCCCCTCTTCTGAAGATTGTCTACTGTTAATATCCAATTTCTACCCGCCAACTAGAGAAAGGAGGATACTTTTGGAGGGATCCCATAGGGCCAAAATGCATATGGAATCACATCATCTGCACCGAGCTTTGAGGGATGAATCTTGTTGTAGAATGATTTTACTGAAAAGGATCCGGACGGGGTTGCCGCCCAAACCAAGGAATCTGTCGAAGTTGGAGAAGGATTATAGTGCTGGAGAAGGATCAAAAGACAAAATTTAAAAGAGCCCAAATTATACCTCAGTCTCAGATCCAGAGTTACCCAACCCCGGAGATTCTGTTATGTTTGATGAAATACGAGATTTAGCTTCATGGGTGAACATTCTGTTCGCCCATGTCGAGAAGGTAATTGTAATCTCCAACACCCTTCTTAATCAATCACATTGTTGGCCTTCTGATGTTGTAAAGAGAGAGACTGAACTCCCCCCCTTCTCCCTATGGGCGAGGGATCGAACCTAAATAGAGGGGGGAAAACATACATGCCAAGTGTAGATTCATCACTCCCACTTAATTGCCACTGACAGAGAAGAAAATATCCAATGATGGATTGCGGAATTAATTGCCAGCTGGCTTTTTGCTTATTCAACTAGAAACAAATGGAAGAAAACCCTCCCTACTGAATGAAGGATTTAACTCGGGGTATTGGGTGGCATGGTCACAGGAAATATAGCAAATATTGCGGTATATCATCATGTATCAATGATGTTATTGTCGACACATTGTAATTTTTGTATTCTTGGGTGTTATTATATCCCACACCCAGCAATAGCAAGATATCATCGATAAATCCAACACTATATATAGGGGCTCTACAAAACCATATAAATGACAAATCAACCAAACTACTTGCTGACCTAATTAAATTAAATAATGAAACAAAACAGTCACAGGATTTTAGCTTAACTGTACAGGCCTTTGAAGCCTACAGTTTGGACTAGAAAAAGTCCACACATGTGGTTCCACATGCGGATCCCCTGGATGCTGTAAACACCATTCTAAGGCCATTTGGTTGTACATATGGACCCAAAAGGTGATCAGAACCGTTGATTGGGCCCCTCGATAGATTGGAGGAATGGATTTCAAAATCAGGTAGGCTTTGGGGTTCACTTTTCACCCTATCATGATTGGATGCGGTCCTGCAGCAGCACAAAATCTCAAGAATGAATGTTGCAATTATAGTGTATTCACACTCCCTCCCAAAGAACCAAAACACCCCTGTTTCTATATAAGGAAATCTGATTCACTGTATGATCATTGTTATTATGCGTGTGAGACCAGGGTATATTGGTCATAATTGACACTTCTGTATCTCCAATAAAAATGGGGGTAATTCAGTCAAGATTCAAAAGTCATCCGCCAAGGAGACCCTTTATCTCTTTTCCTATTCCTAATTGTGGGGGAGGCTTTTTCCAGCATGTTGAGTAAGGGTCAAAGAGAAGGTATCATTAGTGGGTTCAAAGTGAAAGGGATGGAAAATCCGATTTCCCATATCCAATTTGCGGACGACACTCTTCTGTTTTCTGATGTAGGATAGGATAAAGTGAGCAATCTTCGGACTATCATCAGATGTTTTGAAGCGGTGTTGGGATTGAAAGTTAATTTGGCAAAATCTAAAATGATCAGGGTGAATATGGAGGAAGAGGAGATCCAGAACTACGCCAAATTCTTTCATTGTGCAATGGGTTCTCTTCCCCCAACGTTTGTTGGATTACCGCTATGCATTGGAAAACCTCCAATTGCTTTATGGGACAAGGTAATAGACAGATTTCGATCCTATCTTGCTAGATGGAAGTGCAGATTTTTATCCTTGGGAGGACGGTTAACTCTCATAAAGGCAGCATTGTCGAACTTGCCTCTATATTTTATGTTTCTCTTCACTTGCCCTCCTCCTATTTTGGCATCTTTAGAGAGAATTAGACGGGATTTTCTGTGGCAGGGCAAGGCAGACAAGAAAAAATTTCATCTGTTAAATTGGAAGGAAGTATGTAAGCATATTCAAGGAGGGGCAGGTATAAAAGATCTTAAATGCATGAATCAGGCTCTTTTAGGCAAATGGACATGGAGATTAGGAACCGAAAGCGACACTCTATGGATTAAGGTGGTAAAAAGCAAGTATGGCTATTCAGAAGGGGGTTGGTGGACAAAGAAATCCTCCAAATACAAAGCTTCAGCTCTATAGAGAGGAATTCTGTCCATTAAGGATGAGGTTGTCAAAGGAACGGGCATCACAATTGGAAACAGTGAGCATACTTGCTTCTGGGAAGACATGTAGGGGTCGAAGCTCTTCGCGATAGTTTTCCACACATTTATCGCTTGGTCCAGAATCAGTCCGTCTTTGTGAAAGATTGTTATACGGTTACAGGAGGAGAAGTGGTTTGGAATCCGACTTGTAGAAGACATCTTCGGGACCGAGAGATGGAAGAATATGTATCGCTTCTCAATCGTTTACAAGGCAGTAAACTGGATCTTTCCTCTCAAGATTCTATAGTTTGGCGGCCTGACAAATCAGGTTTATTTTCGGTAAAATCCTTCTACAGTCATATTGCAAAAAACACCCCTTCTATAGAAGAAGATCTGACGCATCACATTTGGAAATACCTAGTCCCCCCAAAGATAGCCTCTTTCAGCTTGGTTGGTTTGCAAGAAAAAGGTCCTGACTGTGGACAATTTGAGAAAAAGGGGCATGGTTATTCCTAACATTTGCCTTTGCTGTATGGAAAATGAAGAAACTGTGGATCATCTTTTCATCCACCGCCCCTTCACATATCGGATTTGGACTGCCATCTTGCTCCACTTTAACATCCAATGGTCATTCCCACAATCTGTGAGAGGATTGCAGCAGGCTTGGCATGGCATAAGTTTTGGAAACTATAGGTCTAAGTTGTGGCTAATGGCACTTTTGGCTGTCTGGTGGGCTGTTGGGAAGAAAGGAATGGGAGGGTCTTTAATGACAAGTCAAAATCTTCACAGGGTACCATCAATATGGTGATCCATTTTATAGTAGCGTGGGCTTATGCTGTTGATAACCTAAAGGATTGTAATTTTCTTTTTTCTCAGGGAGTAGCGGAGGGGCTATCTCAGCTTCTCAGCCCTCCTTTGTTTTGTTATTTTCCTCTTTTTATATAAAATTTTCTGTTGTCAAAAAAAAAAAGAAAAAAAAAAAAGAAAAGAAAAGAAAAAAAAGAATAGGACTGTTGTCGTCTTCATCTATAAATGTTTGAGGAAAAAGTGATGCCTGTTCAATTCAAGCAGACAATATTTTTTTTTTCCCTTCCGTTTTTCAACTAATGGTGAGTTTTTATCAGAAGAAAAAGATGGCACAATTGCAAGAATGCAAAAGAAAAAACTGATTACTCAATGATGAAATGATTCCTTACCAATGCAGAAGTATGGCTAATGCCCTCTCTAGCTAATGAATCAGGCTCTGAGTTCGCCTCATGATGAATGTGACCAATAGATGTCTCCAGATCATAAATAACATTTCTAACAGCCACAAACATATCTGCAAGCCTCCAAGGATATTTCTCATATCAATTAATCCACTTGATAACATTTTTAGTCACTTTCACCTTTCAAAAAAAAAAAAAAAAAAATAGCCTCTTTCAATATAAGGAACGCACATGGTGTGAAGAGAGTTTTCAAAGCCATAGAGAACCAGATGAAACTTTGCTCCATTTATTTCCATCCGTAATGCCTTGAATACCTGAATATGTCTGCCATATTTCCCACATGATAAACAATGCCTAACTTCCCACCAGGCCCATACTTCCCAATATTGTCACAAGCAATTCAATGGCAAATGGAGTAATTTCTTTTTGAAAGATAAATCTTGGAGTAATTCTGTCTATAAAATTCTTAAATTGATCGTTTTCAGATTTTTGTATGGTGTTCGAATACAGAACTCAGTAGTCTATGTCGCAGTTTGCAAACCATGCTGGTCAACCTGGGACTCACCCAAGTCAACCAGGCTGGGTTGGTCACTGTTTTACTGTTTCTCAGGGAAAGAAGAAGAGGCCTTTGGATTTAATATTTTTGTGTTAATGAAATCAGGGGCTAATTTCTCTTTTTCCTGTTTTCTTAGTTTAGTCTCTGCATTGGCTTACTCTTTGGCCGATTTTATGGCAACAGATGGTGCAGCGAGATAATCTTTTTATGTTGGCGACATGTGCATTTTCTTAGTTTAGCCTCCAAACCCCATTCTTATCTTTTAATAAATTGTCGTTACGTCGTGTTGAACATTGAAGCATCTCTATTACATGGCCATTTCATAGTTGCTTTATTAGCACCAGACATGCATTGCCAAAACAAAGGCATCCAAATATCTTGGATTCATGAGAGAAAAAAAATTGGCATCCAAATGTTGGACACGATTTGAAATATGGTATCCAAACGTGGGACACAATATGTTTCCAATGAGAATGAGGTAAATAGCTCAATCCATCTCACCTCGTGCTTGACTTTTGAAGCCTTGTCATGGAGACTATCAATGGTACATATCAATGTTAACCTTATTTGTTTGTTTGTGCGTGCATGTGTGTGTGCGTTACTTTGGAAGTGTTGGTGTTGAGGTTTTTGAGCTCTGCATATCTGAGGTTTGTATAATTTGTTTTCCATATATTTGCTAGGTTTGCATGGACCTAAAACATGAAGCAGAAAGACAAAAGACAATAGAGAGCAGAAGAAGAAAAAGGAGAGACGAGAAAAAGCGTATGTTTGTTTTCCTCTACACCTGCTTGTTTGTGCTGTTTTTGAGATATTTCCTTGCTGCTTATTTGGAACATTTTCATAGTCGGGTCTTTCCATCACCAGGTATGCGTGAACAAAGGAGGAGTGAGAAGAAGCACAAGAAAGATGGTGGCAAATAGAAGCTATGTTTTGGGAATGTACTCACATTGGCTCTATGCTGGTATCATTTCTTAGACTTTTACAGTTTGATACTTTTGTTTGTATGTGATGTTTTAGACTCCACGTGAAAATCACAGTTTCTAGTTCCACATGTTGGAAAAGATCGGATCTTTGGCCTTAATGGCACTAGAACCTCAAAATGGTCCTTGGAACCCAACTAGCCTCAGAGGTTAAAAAAGTTGTATGCATCATTGGCTATTACAAAATGCAAGAAGATATAGTGAACTGTCTCTGTCCTTCTGGCAAAGAAAACACCTATCTAGGAGGGTCATATTCCTGTCTTGAAGGTTGCTGAGCACAAGGATTTTGTTTGACAAAGCCATCCAAAAGAATGCTTTAACTCTAGGGGGTGCAACTGAATTCCAAAATTTGATCTTGAGAAGGATGCTTAGGGAAATGCACCTTGTAAAATCCTTTAGCAGAAAAGGTTACCTTCGGCCAGGGGCAAGGTTCTGAAAATCGGTTTTGGTGGGTGTATCAAGATGGGTTCAGGATCGTATCTCAATGGTAGAGAGTGCTTGGTTCAACATTAATGTCTCAGGTTCAAGCCCATTTACCTATCGATTTAAAAAAAGCCACTGTGCGTATCAGGGCAAGTCGCACTCTGAAACTGCTATTTGCCGTGTGATATCCTGTAGCACTCTCTTGACATGCTGCCCAACTCCATTTTGACCCAAAGCCTTCCCCCAGGTTAGCCTTCTTATGCATGATTGGAATCTCTGATGGCCCTATCTCATGTT